>OX453078.1:15596729-15984729 GCA_949699795.1 Spicauda simplicius | reverse complement strand
AATTTTATTGAGGTGGCCTCAAAATTGACTGACTTTTATACAAACTTATATCTCCTATTAGGGTTAAATGGGGGGGGGGGATCATAAAATTCATTCATAACTGACGTCTACGTCATAAAAGGAACCCCTAGTAAAAATCATATTCGTATCTTTAGCAGTTTAGGCTCTACGATGTTTATTCAATAGATGAGTGAGAGAGCATCCTTTCGTTTTTATATAAGTATATATAGATATAGAGATATAGATTTGTATAGTATCAAATAACATAGGTACACACATAACCAATAAATATACATAACAAAGGAATACATTTTACAGACCATAACATGTTTAGTTTCAACCAATTCAACTATGCAGTTATCATATTAACACTTATCGAACACAGAATAAATACTGCGTAGTTTTAAATTGACATAACTTTTTTATTTATAAACCGATTAACATAAAATAAACACTAAATGTTAAGTGAAGTTTCCCACAACACATCGGCGAAAATTATATTCAAATTGGATAAGCCGTTTCTGAGATTAGCGTTTTCAAACACACAGACAAACAGACAAACAGACAAACAGACAAACAGACAAACAGACAAACAGACAAACAGATAAACAGACAAACAGACAAACAGAAAAGATTTCTAAAAACCATTATTTTGGGTTCTATATCGTATTATAGACCTCAAGAAATGGTTTTCACCTAAATTTATTCCATGTACAGACAGCGACCTCTTACAGATTTATTATAGTATAGAAGAAGATAGAAGATAGATAACGAAAATTGTCCAAAAAAATTAATCAGCAATTATGCAATCAATGCCCACTTTTGTATAATACTTATATTAATCTATCTATACTATAATAAATCTGTAAGAGGTCGCTGTCTGTACATGGAATAAATTTAGGTGAAAACCATTTCTTGAGGTCTATAATACGATATAGAACCCAAAATAATGGTTTTTAGAAATCTTTTCTGTTTGTCTGTTTGTCTGTTTATCTGTTTGTCTGTTTGTCTGTTTGTCTGTTTGTCTGTTTGTCTGTTTGTCTGTTTGTCTGTTTGTCTGTGTGTTTGAAAACGCTAATCTCAGAAACGGCTTATCCAATTTGAATATAATTTTCGCCGATGTGTTGTGGGAAACTTCACTTAACATTTAGTGTTTATTTTATGTTAATCGGTTTATAAATAAAAAAGTTATGTCAATTTAAAACTACGCAGTATTTATTCTGTGTTCGATAAGTGTTAATATGATAACTGCATAGTTGAATTGGTTGAAACTAAACATGTTATGGTCTGTAAAATGTATTCCTTTGTTATGTATATTTATTGGTTATGTGTGTACCTATGTTATTTGATACTATACAAATCTATATCTCTATATCTATATATACTTATATAAAAACGAAAGGATGCTCTCTCACTCATCTATTGAATAAACATCGTAGAGCCTAAACTGCTAAAGATACGAATATGATTTTTACTAGGGGTTCCTTTTATGACGTAGACGTCAGTTATGAATGAATTTTATGATCCCCCCCCCCCCCCATTTAACCCTAATAGGAGATATAAGTTTGTATAAAAGTCAGTCAATTTTGAGGCCACCTCAATAAAATTTAGTATTTCGCTTTGATTTTTATGTTAAAACATCGTTTTAAACCGACTTCCATAAAGGAGGAGGTTATCAATTCGTCTGTATTTTTTTTTATTAATTTTTTTAAATTTTATATTTGTGACTCGATCTCTCCGCACTGGGTGAACGGATTTGGATGATTTTTTTTTTCATTTGAAAGGTAGTGAGTGTCATTGGGTCCCATTTATTTTTAGTTTACTTTTGACGGTGGCATCCTTAAGAAAAGCGCATAAGTCTGATATTTGCATTAACGATGTGCGCGATAAATAGATGAATAACTCAATTTACCCCCAAACGATTTTGACGATTTTTCTTTTATGTGAAAGAATGTACTTCAAGGGCACTCTGATGAGAGTTTGATAAGGTTCTGATCATAGGATCCATAACAAAGTAATGGAAATCTTCAACTCTTTGAAGCAAATTAACGAAATTAGCGATACTTGGCCAAACCTAAGCTGTAGGAGTCCAATTGGGTTGAATGTAGAATGAGATTACTAAGCAGATATTTCTTAAAAAATTGACCTTCACCTCTTCAATCCTGATGATGCAGGGGTACTGCTAGCCTGAACCGTAGAAGTAAGTCAATTTGTTTTTATGGATATATAATAAGATTGTTAAACAAATTCATGGGACAAAAATTTGATCTTCAACTTCTCAACTCTGGTGATGTAAGGGTATTTCAAGACTAAACCGTAAGAGTTGGCTATTTGGTACTTACGGTTATGTAATAAAAATACTAAGCAAAGATACACGGTAAAAATTTTGACCTTCAACTCCTCAACCCTGATGATGCAGAGTTACTTCAAGCCTAAGCCATAGGAGATGGCCATTTGGTGCTTTCGAGTATGTAATATGATTACTAAGCAAGGACACAAAATGAAAATTTTGACCTTCAACTCTTCACCCCTGATGATGCAGGATACTGCAAGCCCAAGCTGAAGTTGGCTCGCAAGTGCTTACATATAAGTAATAAGAATACTAAGCAAAGACACGGGATATTTTTTTTTACCTTCAAGTCCTCCCTGATGATGCGAGATAGTGCAAGCCTAAATTATAAAAGGTAGTCACATAATGCTTACTACGGTTGTTTTTAGTATATAATATAAGTTTAATGACAGCTCATTAAACTGTGATTAATAAATTAAACTTCAATTCATCAACCCTGATAATCTAAGTACACAACCTACTTAAGCCGTATGAGTTTGGTACTTATTGATTACAATACATTACGGCCCGTTCCTGAGAGAACTTTATGATGAAAAGTGTCACTTTGAATACCTAAATCCTGAAAATGATACGTCTTCTTTTAAATGTGGAGGAGTTGGTTGAAAAAGTATATCCCGATATTGTTAATACAACCAATAACACTATAAATTGGTTCCAAAAGACGGCTATATACCCACCAATGAACGTGTCGATAAAATAAATGTTTTTTTTTTTTTCAAAATTTAAAACAGCGTCACAGATCTACTATTCGGTAGACACAGTCATTGAGATGGAGGAAGCAGTACATTATCCAACAGAATTTTTGAATTACCTATAATCTTACTTAGAAATTTGAATCCGCCAAAATTACTTCAAATAGTATTTACCAATTCGGAAAAGTTCAAATCAATCTTTATAATCGATACGTTTTAGTTCAAATGTGGAGGAGTTGGTTGAAAAAAAGTATCCCGATATTGTGAATTAGACTACTAAGAATGTAAATTGGTTAAAAAAAGCGGTTTACAATATTAGAATTCGTCTAATTTAAAAAAAAAATACATAAAAATACGTTCCTACCCACAAATACACACTTTAAATTCGTTTTTTCACTCTGTGTTTGACCAGGTAATCCTTAAGCGGCCAAACCGATTTTAATGTTATCTACGACTTTTTATCATAGAATTCCCACGGTGTCGAGATTTGAGCGAGAAAAACTTTGTGACACGTTGATTTGCACGCGGGCAAAGCCGCGGGTACAGCTAGTAGTTTTAATATAGGTTTGATATAGGTAGTTTCGATATGAAGGTGGTAGAACCAGTGTACTTCAACCGGGGAAGTACCACCGCCACATCTATTTTTAGCGTAAAGCATTTCTTACGTTTCGATAGAAGGGTGTGGTTGTCGGCACACTTTCACATGAGGAGACCATCATAGTCCTCGGGAGTAGCAACGCATCTGTGATTGATTCTGATAGAACCCATGTTCTGTATGAAGTTTATTACAGATTTCGCATGGTGGCAGTGATCACTTACTATCAGGTGGACTGCATGCTCGTTTGCTACTACAGTCAGATAAAATAAAAAATATAGATATTATTTCGATATAGTGTCGTGGGATTTATCGGAATCTTAAAATTAGGGTATAAATATCGACAAAACAGTACATCCCCATAGCATTAGGGTCGTAGCGCCGTATTAAGATTTATTGGGCAATAACTTACGACGCGTCTCCGGACACTGTGGCTTGTTTACTTATTTCACTTCATAACAACTAATATGATATGATATATTTTTATATATTACTATTAGATAAAGGATAATTATATCTTAGCTTAAAAAATATTATTAAGGTATTATACGTAATAAATGGGCGTCTAAGCCAGGGGTTCATCTATACCTACCGCGTCAGACAAAATATGTAAATAGCTATCTGTAATATATATATATAGGTAATATAGCCATGAAATAAATCTTTATTCTTATTACTTTTTTACGTGAACCGATTCGGCGCCTTCCGTTTTCACGAGTTTTTTTTTCGCGGGGGACCTTCAAAAGGTACCCGACGCCGTGGGTGCGACGCAGGGTTGTGTAGGATTTTCTGGTTAACCGGAATCCTCTGAGCGCGTAGCTCCATCGAGCTCCTCCCAGAAGAGCGGCTGGGCCCACCGCTCTGTCTGGCCTTTACGACGGTATGCGACCACACATACCGCCGTCCTTCCCGGGATCGCCTGGCTAGATGACAGAGGACACCGTAGCCCTAGTTTGATCCCGGAGCTACATTGACGGGCTTTTGCACTGCTGGATATTGGCGATTTCTGTATTCGCGGCGTTTGGAAGGATCGTAACCTGCGAATAGAACTTTTACTGTACCTTGGAAGGTACTGCCCACGTCTGTCCACAAATTGCACATGAAAGAATACTTTTGGATCTGCTACGGGACTGCCACGTTCAATTTCCGTAGATATATATTATGGTCACTTGTTAGATATGAAATAAGACACAAGCATGCAGATCAAAATGTGTTTTTACAATTAAACAAATGATAAACTCTAGTGTCTAGTAAATTCTAGTGTATCTAGAAAAATAACAGTATTTATAACGAGAGATAAAAAATATATGTAGAATCTCTCGTCAAACCATTATTGTCCCACTGCTGGGCACTGGTGTTCTCTCAGAATGAGAGAGTTTAGGCCATAATCCAGCCATAGCCAGCGCGTTGCTGGCCAAGTGCGAATTGGTGGATTTCACACACCTCCGAGAACTTTTTTTAAAGAACTCTCGGGTATGTAGGTTTCCTCAAGATGTTTTCCTTCACCGAAAAGCAGTGATAATTAATTTCTAATACGCACATAATTTTAGAAAAATCAGTGGTGCATGCCTGGGTTCGAAACCTGAACCTCCCGATCGAGAGGGCAAGTTTCGACCATTAGACTAAAACTGCTCTAAATATGTTAAATAGTAATTTATAACCACCTGGTACCACACCCTGACCAACCCTCACCCTTACATCGACAGGTGAGGGATTATCTATATGTTAAAGTAATTTGATTGCCATAACAATTTTTGAATGTAGAGTCAATAGTTGTATAATCAACTAATTGTGCCTTGCGGTTTTACCCGCGCTTAAAAATATCATTCTTCTGCTCATTTAACACAAACACATAAATATCTTACTATGAAAACACATAACGTCAAAAATGTCAGATGTTTTTGTCAAAATACCCGCCATTGCTTTTAAATGCAGCTTAGTTAATTTACCTTTAACGCGTTCAAAATAACTTGAAAATTATTAAAATTTATTTAAATTAGAGAAATATTGGCGCTACTTTGGACAATATAAGGTTTAATTTTTTAATTTGAATTACGGTCGAATTTCGATTGTTGCGACGGGTGACTAGTTGTTGTAATTATTCTGTCATACATATGTTTTGACCATAATTTGTCATGTACTTTGAAATGATTGACCAAAACATAAACATATATGTAAAAATATACCAACTACTTGGTGCCTACTAATTACTAAAATGTCAACTCCAAATACGCTCTATTAACTAAACGCCGAAGCAAACTAGATATTGTAGATGAAAGGTAACACCCGGGTTACTTTACCCTTAAAACACAAATAAAACAATATCAAAGAAAATAAAATAACCATAGGGCGGCCATAACCACTTTTCTTAATAAACATAATGTGGGTATTGCGAAAAAATGCGCGGAAAAATTGGCTCATATCACCCCATAGCCAGCTGATTTAACATTATTTGACGCCATTGCAATAAAAACGTATTGAGGATTTAGCTGTTAATTTTACCGGTGGCTGGGGTCGCGTTAATGGGGTGGGGTCAGTGCGGGTTCGAATCCGGGTGTATTCGGTGGAGCTATCATTAATTTCATATTACGTGTCATTTGTTTGCTGGACAAAGTAAGGTAGCGAAAATCGTCTTTCCATCGAGAGGATTGAGACAGGAATTTTCTTTTCGAAATGTATAACGTAAAATGAGACAGCTGTCAAATTAGAAAGTAAAAACTAAAATTATTTAAATTACATAATTATTTACTACATTAAAAAACTAAACGAATAGAAGGTATTGAACCTTAAACATAAAAGTCGCCTAAAAATAAACACTTGTATATAATTTTTATTAATGATGACGACCCGCGTGGCGGAACGGTTACCATACTGGTCTGACGCGCAATGGACCCCGGGTTCTATTCCCGACCAGACAGGTATCTGAATGATGAGTTTGAGAAAAATGTTTGTGTATTCGTCTTGTGTGTGTCCATAGTACCCACGACACAGGAGAAAACCGTAGTGTGGGGGGGCTATGAGTGTAGAAAGCATGTATTTTTTATTATTGCTCATTTTATATACTCACCGTATTTTCTTAAAATATGGGACACAATTCATGTTCTAATCCTTGTAATCTTGTTAAACTTAACTTATGTCTAATTAAAATATTCGAATATTCGAATAATTTCAACGTATTTTTTAGGCTTCTGTATCATATCTATGAAACAAACTTTCTACAAATTGTATTTTTATCATAATTGTTAAAATATTTCAGCAGTTCTAACATACGAGGGTTTATGCTCAGTATAAAGTTAACTTAGTTATAGTAAAAGATAAACAAAACAAAGTAATTGTGCGTAGTAATCCCCGCAGCGCCCCCTACCGTGATGTTCAGATTTAAAAGTCAATATTGCTGGGGTACGCGTAATTAGGAGGTTGGGGCGATTGTGTGGGGATGGTAATGAATAGTAAGTAATGGAATATTTTCATGAGATTTTTTTGATAGAGAAGTAACAAAATTAACTAGTAAAAATGTCTTATGATAACAAAATATTTAAATGAAAATTTTTCTGCCTCATTCCCACTGTTTCGTTCGCTTTGAGGCTTAGCAGAGTACCCCATGCATTATCCAGGTCATAATTAGGTATTAAGTGAAAAATAAAGTTAAACTATCTAACCCGGCAAACGTTGTTTTGCCATATAAAAATAAAACTAAAAAATGTTAAGGGTGGACAACCCTTATCACTAAGGGGTATGAAAAATAGATGTTGGCCGATTCTCAGACCTACTCAATACGCATATAAAATTTGGTAAAAATCGGTCAAGCCGTTTCGGAGGAGTATGGCAACAAAAACTGTGACACGAGAATTTTATATATTAGATTCTTTAAAATAAGACAAGTTTTTTTTTATAACATTCAAAAGCCCAAGCTGAATTCATCTCTATAATAGACTGTTAATATCTTCCAATACATCCAATTTACCAATTTAAATTTCAAATTAATTTAATTAAAAAAATGTCATACCCAATGTTTTTAAATTTAACAAATATGCATCCACTAATGGCTAAGATGACAGTTTATATGATAAGACAGTCTTATGGCTTATAAAAAATATACATTTGTAAGGATGCATGTCTGTTTGTTTCTCTTGTACGCAAAAACTTTTCGTCCGATATCGTTGGAATTTGGTTCATAGATAATTTATAACCTATATAAACACATAAGACACTCATTACCATGGGAGATACGAGCACAGCAGGCGCAGCCGCGGTAATAACCTAGTCATAGTAATAGGTCAATGATACAATATCATTCATCACAACACTCCACTAAGCACATTTTCGTGTAGTGTAACATGTTCCCGGTACAAGCAAACCGTGTTAGGCTTCCCGCGGGAATAGCGGGGAATCACTGACAGAGAATGCATCTGGCGTTTTGTGACTGACAGTCAGCTCGGTTTTTACTACGTTAGAAGGAGGGTAAGGTTTTCAAAAGTATGTATTTATGTGCTATATGTTTGTATGTATTGAAGTGAAACTTCTTTATCGGGGTTGGAAAAAAAAATAGTGTAACATTTTTTCGTTACGCGCCATCTTTTTCTGTTACACGCCATCTTTTTTTTTTCGTTACGCGCTATCTTTTTCTGTTACGCGCCATCTTTTTTTTCCGTTACGCGCCATCTTTTTCTTATCCCTACCACGCGTGATATTAGATAGATTATTATAGATTAGATTATTAGATAAAGTTTAATAAAAGCCTTTTATTAAACTTTATCTAATTTAACTTTATGTAACCAATTTCTATAAAGTTGCATATAGTAAATTATTTTTTGAAAAATAACGTCATAAAGAAGTTTCACTTCTTACGAGTGTACGCTAGTACACGTACACATTTTTTTTTTTGGCACGCGCTACAGCCCAAATGGCTTGACGGATTGTGATTGTATAGCATAGCGAGGATAGAGTGACATGGACTATATAATTTTTAATCTTTTTTTCAAGATGGTAGAACCAGTGTAGTTCGACCGGAGAAATACCACAGCCACACCTATTTCTAGCGTGAAGCATTTCTTGCGTTTCGATGGAAAGGTGTGGTTGTGGGCATACTTTTAGAAGAAGCGATTACATAGTCCTCGGGAGTAGCAACGCATTTGTGATTCACTTCAGATGGAACCCATGTTCTGTATGAAGTTGATTACAGATGTCCATGGGCGGCAGTGACCACTTACCATGAGGTGGACTGCTTGCTTATCAAACTGTATGTAAACCACTTCATAATTTATGAAGGTAAATCTATATGTATAAAATTAGTGAGAGTCGGCTTAGTGATAAGGATTGTCCGAAGGAGGAACATATTCGGAATATATGAATCATGAAATCTCTGTCTAAATGAAATTCTATTTTTGTGTATCGGGTATATAGTTATACAGTACATAATATATATACATATATATATATATATATATATATATATTTGTATGAAAGCATGAAGCATTTATATTTATACCGTGATTTAGGTCAGGTGTATCTTTGTAACATTCCGAGCTCGAAGAGAGCGCAGTCGAGATGCAATATTACTTAGCTTTGAGCTTTGTGTGTTGTGTTTTTAATAAAATACCGTTTTGCTAAACAATGCTGTGATGTTGCTAAAAAAATACAAAAGACTTTGAGGTCCTTTTAAGAAAAAAGCAGTCACAATTTTTATTGTTACTTTGTACTATACTAGCTATTGCCTGCGGCTTCGCTTCCGTTGAAGCCCTTAAATAAATGTCAAAGATCATTCCAATATAACCGAATCTATGTGATACAGTATTTGAAAATGACTACATTTGAATATTTTTATATATATTTTTTATATAAAAACTAAGCTATATTTTTTCTAATAGTTCCAAAAATATGTGTACAAAATTTCGTGACAATCGGTCCAGTAGTTTTTATGTGAAAACTTTACAAACAAACTTTCATTTACATATTTTACAATATTCATCCATCATCCATCCATCAGCCCTTTGAGGTCCACTGCTGGACATAGGCCTCCCCTAAATGACGCCACTCCAACCGGTCCGAGTTACAATATTAGTGGGGATTAATACTAAGCCTGGTTTTTTATCAACACAAAACTAAAATATATACTTTTATGTATTGTGCATATAGTTATACAGTATATAATATAATTATATAGTTGCATACCAGCATAAAGCATTCAGGAGTGTCTCTTTGTAACATTCCGAGCTAAAGGAGAGCGTAGTCGGAATGCAATATTACTTAGCTTTGTGCTTTGTATCTTGTGTTTTTAATAAAACACCGTTTTACTAAACAACACTGTGATATTGATAAAGAAAATAAAGATACAAAATAATTTGGTTTCTATAAAGAATACATTCGTATATTTTTAGGGGTCAGTATCGGTCTCAAACGGTGAAAACGGTCTATTTGTAAGACTGCTGTCCGTTTGTCCGCCTGTCTATTGTTATGCTCTATGTCATAAATTGTGATAGGTGGACAGTTGACTTTTCACAAATCATTTAGTTTTGCTGCCGCTATAATAACAAATACTTAGAACAGAATAATATGCGTATTTTTCATCCAACAAACATATTTTTTTGCAGTTTTTTATAGATAATTTATATGCCTACTGCAAATTATTGCCATCGCTTAGGGTTGACTGGCAGAAAATGCCATTAGACATTAAGTTCATCCTTGTATCATATAGTTGAAGGTGTTTCAAAAGAATAAATAAATAGTGGTACGGATTTTTCTATCTGACTGAAGTAGCAAACAAGCAAGCAGTACACCTGATGGTAAGTGGCCACTGCCGCCCATGGACATCTGTAATCAACTTCATACAGAACATGGGTTCTACCTGAAGTCAATCACAGATGCGTTGCTACTCCCGAGGACTATGATGGTCGCCTCATGCGAAAGAGTCTCGGGAATCCTTCATTCTCGAGTCCAACTCGCACTTGGCCGGTTTTTCACCTTGTTTTTAATAAAATGCTGGTTTACTAAACAGTTTTGGGCTATTGATAGAAATGTTCTGTCAATAGCCCAACACTGTTTCGTCCCTGTAGCCTCGGGGTCTGAATAGGGCTACGGTATCCCCTGCCTGTCGTAAGAGGCGACTAAAAGGGGCTTCCGGGGTTGCAGACGGCTAGAGTGGGAGCTCGAACCGTTCGGTCAGGCAATCCCGGGAAGGACGGCGGTATGTGTGGTCGCATACCGTCGTAAAGACTAGACGGAGCGGTGGGCCCAGCCGCCCATCTGGGAGGAGCCCGATGGGGCAGCGCGCTCGGAGGATTCCGGTTGAAGTCGTTTCGAGATCCCGGAGTCCTCCTTTTCAGCGCCGAGGACGGCCACCGGGGGGGTTTTAGTGCGGTAAAAATCCCACATAACCCTGCGTCGCTCCTACGGCGTCGGGTACCTTTGGAAGGTTTCCCCCTCGAAAACAAAAAAAAAATCCAACACTGTTTAGCAAACCGGCAAACCTATTTAGTAAATAAGCAAAAAACTACGAGATATAGAGAGTAATAGTATTATTACTCTCTACATCTGGTAGATTATAGCATCATGATTAATACTGAGCCAGGTTTTTTAGTAAAAACTTTTGATTCACATTTTTTTCAGTTTTTTACTCGTTTCTCTGTGTATTGTTCTCTATATCGGGTAGATTAGAGCTTCATGATTAGTGTTAAGCCTGAAATAATCCTGTTAAGCTAGGCAACGGAATTTGCAAGGTGGCTTTGCTACTTCGATCGAATAAAAAAGATGCTCGTTTTGTTAAAGTAGCAAATGTTATTATTATAGCATACAAGATTAATGAAAGTTTCTAATACTAATGCTTCACTCAATGATAGAGATTATTTACCTTTATTGCACTCGATGTGATTGTACAAACGTGTTCTTAAAATCATATTTTGTACATAAATTGCACATTTTGCACATAATAATAATTAATTTATTAAAATGACTTAGGTGCATGCCCAAGTTTCTAATGTCGGAAAACCAGAAAAGGATTGAAAATCGAAGCAGCTTATAATTTTTAATTTATACCAAATCAAAATAGCAACGTAAAAGCTTACAAAATTAATCAAAACGCCACAAACAATGCAAGCGGGAACACAAACGAAGAAATTCCCGGATTTAATATTCAGAGATTTAATATTCACTTTAATATTAAACAATGTTACCGCATCTCATTAACCGGACAAAGAACATTTTATTAAGAGGGAGAGAGAACGCGATATTGCTGTCTCTCTTAAGTTTTTCTTTTGAGCTTTTTCTACTTTATTGTAAAATAAATTTAAGTATGAGAAACGAATTAGTACTGCTTCTATTCTATAAGGTGGTTATATCCTCAAGGTGGTAGAACCAGTGTAGTTCGACCGGGGAAGTACCACCGCTAAACCTATTTCTAGCGTGAAGCATTTCTTGCGTTTCGATAGAAGGGTGTGGTTACCGGCACACTTTTATATAAGACGACCATCATAGTCCTCGGGAGTAGCAACGCATCTGTGATTGACTTCAGATGGAACCCATGTTCTGTATGAAGTTGATTAAAGTTGTCCATGAGCAGCAGTGGCCAATTACCATCAGGTGGACTGCATGTTCGTTTGCTACTTTAGTCAGACAAAAAAAAATGTCCATGAACGGCAGTGACCACTTACCATCAGTGAGAAAAAAAAATAAGGATTTTTAGGTTTTTTATCCGATTGAAGTAACAAACCAGCATGCAGTTCCCGTGATGGTGATTACTGCCGCCCACGGACTTCTGTAGAGGTTGGATTCTATTTAGAGTCAATTATAGATGCGCTGCTAAAACAAGAGCAAGACATACAGACAAGCTCACAAGTATAACGGCAAATACTCGTTTATTTAGGAAAAGCTTCTTTGGAATGATCTCAAATGTATATAATAAAATTCCAATAGGAATACGTAACTTAGTCGACATTTATTTATTTAAAAAGCTCCGCACGTATCTAACAGAAAAATGTTACTATAACAATATCGAATATCTTAATGACAGTAATGCATATACCTAACACGGCCATCTGATTTGGTAGTAAGTTCAAACATTTTTAATTAAGTACCTATTAATGTATTCTCGTTTCTCATTCCATTTAGATTTTAATATTAATGTATCGCAATTTGACATTTGTACGCCAACATTAGGCAACAGTAAGCGTTGCTCCTACTACTGTAACCATCTATATATTGTGCTTACTGACAAATAAATGATTATGATTATGCTACTTTTAAGGACTAAGGTGATCGCCTCATGTTAAAGTGAATAGGTATGTTGCATATTAATAAAAATATTAAAAACGTGCGGCACTCGGACTGCCGCGGTAAAGCATAGCATTTCTTATTAACTTATGAAATTATATTAATTAATTTATTTATGCAGTATTTTTTTTCTTTGATATTACTTCAAGTTTTTACTTTGGTAATAATTATATACCCTCTCACAAACAGCTGCTTACATATTTGTCCGATTTCCGAGCAGCTCCTCTCGATTCGTGCGAGCTTGGTATTATCGTACCATATTCATATGTACCCGTTAAGCGAACGCTCGGCCGCGCTACATGGTAGGCGGAGTGGGGGGTGTTGGATTTTTTTCGTTACGGAATTTCATGATCCGGTCGCCTTAAAAAATACCAGCAGTATTATATAGCGATATGTTTTTGATGGATGTTATAAAGTAGATACGCTTGTAGATTTCGACATGATGTCTGGGATCAAAAATAATTTAGGCCTTGGATTGTCAAAAAATGCAGTTTCTATGCCGAAATTAGAAATTTATATTCTGGGTTTCGGTATTTTAGACATGTCTTTGAATGTGACTGCGAAATCTTTGTTTACAACATCATAAACGTTATTAATCTTAATATTTATATTAACGATGTTACGGAGGTTGGTTTCTAATTCCTAAAAGTTGGAACCGTCAACTGGTACCTATAACACCTCAGTCTCTGTTCTGAACTCCAACATAATTAAAGCGGAAGTTAAAATCGGCCGTCGTTCAAAAGGTTGTAACAACATACTTCGACGCGCGGTCACTTATTTATGGTTTATTAAACACCGATAGTTATATATAGCATACAACAATATTTTTAAAATGTAAGGGTTGACATGTATGTTTTATACAATTAGGCGCACGCTCTGCATGTGGTAGAACCAGTGTAGTTCGACCGGGGAAGTACCACCGCCACACCTATTTCTAGCGTGAAGCATTTCTTGTATTTCGATGGAAGGGTGTGGTTGCCGGCACAATATTATATGAGGCGACCATCATAATCCTCGCGAGTAGCAACGCATCTGTGATTGACTTCAGATAGAACCTACGTTATATATGAAGTTGCTTACATATGTCCATGAGCGGTAGTGACCACTTACCATCAGGGGGACTGCATGCTCGTTTGCTACTTCATTCAGATAAAAAAATATAGGTATATATTAGTCCTGTCCTTATCAATACATGTATCTCCTTCCTCCGACTTCATTTTCGTTTCGGATTTTGACTATGTTTACGATTCGACAGTGACTAAATTTTCAAGCTCTGTCTACTGTTTATTTCCCCTTATGTAACTCTTCATTTTTATATAATCTGCCACTGACCCTCCCACGTATGTGAAAAGGATGGTTTGAGTACCTACCCATGTTGTTACAATTCAAAATATTTTGCCGACGGGTCACAGCGAATAGCTCTTCCAAGCGGAAAACACTTTAGTCACTAGTGATGGAACGATGTCGATAATTGTATCATTATGATATATGTTATTTTATGTTTTTCAAGTCCGTCTCACAAAGCTTGGAGATAATTAGTTTGGAATGTTTGTTTCTTTTTTTAATCTACCTATAAAGCTAAGAGAAAATTCATATCTTATATTGTTTAAATAACATTTGAAATTTATAAGGAGATCTAACAACATAAGGACTACATCATATTAAAAATAAAAAAGGCAAAAATGTATTCTCTCTCTCATCAACCCATTAGGTATTGGCCCACTCCTGGGCACGGGTCTTCTCTCAGAATGAGAGAGTTTAAGCCTGGTCCACCGCGCTTGCTAATTGGTGGACTTCACACGCCCTGAGTTTTTTTTTAGAACTCTCGGGTGTGCAGGATTCCTCATTTCTAATACGCACATAAATCAGTGGTGCGTGCTTGGGTTTGAACCTCGGACGTCCCGATGAAGAGGGCAAGTTTCAACCATTAGGCTATCACTGCTCTAAAAAATTTATTGCTGTAGGTACATAGATTGTGTACAAACTTTAAATAATTCGTCGTTTTATGTATGGAAATTAAAAAATAACAGATAATAAATTATGAAATCATAAGGACCTATATTGATTAATCTATTCCCACATCATCGTATTCCCGCGTAATCGTCAACTTGATATGACATGTTTCTTTCATCAACAAACTTAAAAAAAAACAGACTACCTCTACCTATTAAAAATATTGGGGATCCGTTTAAGAAAGATTAAAGTAGCAAACGAACATCCAGTCTACATACATATTTAACGAGCTCCGAGCAAAACAAAATTCTTCCCTAAAGTGGAACACAGATGCATTGATCCTCCAGAAGGCTAAGATCTTGGTTTAAAAAACTTTATTCTTATAAAAAAACAGCTTCTCTAGAAATTACACACAATGATTGATCGATATGCCATTTTTTTCACTTTGTCTCTGGGCTTTAACAGACTAATGAAATGAAATGTCTTTATTTTGACCTACAGGGGCACTTACAAATTGTCAGTACATTTTTTTTCGTACACTACCACAGGATCGGATACGACCTCAACTGAGAAGATCCGGCAAGAAATTCAGCGGGTTTGTCTTTTTTCTTAATTATATCCATTTTTTTTAAATATAATTACAATCATGTTTTTTACATGGTAATGAAAGTTAGCTCCAGTATCTTGCCTTTAATGATTCGTATAATATCGATACAACATAGCTTACAGCACATCACTAAAGAATTCTGACTCGTATACGCATGCGCGTATCGAGCGGCGACGCTATGTACTATATACAATACATTCTTGTATATAACAACATATACTAAATGCACCGTTTGATTGATACATGCGATGTTTCAAAGCAATTAATTGAAATAGTTTCTATTGGTAACTGAATTATACATGTATTACGTTGAAGGGTATTTGAAGAAAGGCTATGTCGGAATTTAAGTATGTAGGTACTTTGTCTATTCGATTCATATCATATGGCACGCTTATACATAGTAGTCGCCCATCACATCGATCAAAATTCGACCGTAATTTAAATTAAAAAACCAAACTTCATATTGTCCAAAGTAGTACGAATATTTATCAAATTCAAATAAAATGTAATAATTTTCTAGTAATTATGAACGCACCCGTTAGAAAAGGATGTTTAATTAGTTAAACCGCATTTAAAAGCAATAGCGGGTATTTTGACAAAGATGCTGACATTTCTGACGTTATGTGTTTTCGTAGTAAGACGTTGAATGTTTTATTTCGTTTAATATTTATGTGTTTGTGACAAATGCACGGTAATGTGTGTAATGTGTTTTTAGTTGATTTTATGTATGTTTTAAGCATTATTTGCAAAAAATATTAACATTCTGCACTCCTTCTCTACGTCCATTATAACCGTGCAAAATTTAGTGCTAATTCGTCCGCGGCATATTACTTAAAAATGCTTCACAAGTTGTTGCTTCACGTATAATACATATATAGATATGTAGCGACCTCTTTAGTTCTCGGGAGTAGCTTCTGTGATTAACTTTAGATAGATTTTCTGTACTATATTAAGTTGCGTAGAGATTTCTATAGTTGGCATTGACCATTTACCATACGGTGGGCTGCGTGCTCATTCGCTACCTCAATTGGATTTTTTTATCTGACTGAAGTAGCAAACGATCATGCAATCTACCTGATGGTAAGTGGTCACTGCCCCCCATAGACATCTGTATGCGTTGCTACTCCCGAGGACTATGGTGGTTGCCTCATATTTACATCTATTTCAGGAGAATCCTGAAATATGTCTGAAATATGAATATACAATACGAAACATGGTTAAACGATTTTAGTTGAAGTAATCATCGCAGAGCCTAAATTGGAAAACTATGAAATTCGGTAAATAGGTGTTTGTGGTTGCCGACACAATTTTATATCAAGCGACCGTCTTAGTTCTCAGGAGTAGATGTTCCTCCTCATCCTCCTCAACTTCAGACAGAGCCCGTGTTCTATAGTTATAGTTATATATATAAAGTTGCTTAGAAATGTCCATTGGCGGCAGTGACCACTTACCATCAGATGGACTGCATGCTCGTTTGTTACTTCAGTCAAATAAAAAAATAAGTTTGTATTAGTCTATTCACTAGTCCTTCCACTTTCCTAATTTTTTCTCTAATCGCAGACGCCATAAGACAAAATTAAATTGAGCTATTTCATATAGCGTTAGGGCTAAAGCATGCTAAAAATGTACATACGCACAGTCGAAAACATTAACCTGCTTTGAACGCAACACAGCATAGCCACAGTAGACATATTAGACCAGTAGGAAAACTACTGAAGCACCGCGAAAACCCCATAGCGGCCTCGTCAATGCGATGTTTGTGTGAGTGTGCCGTTTTCGAGCGCTTATAGGTACTTTCCCTACTGGTCTAATATGTCTACTGTGGCATAGCCTATGTACCTACATCACACGAGTATCACAAGGAATGATACAGATAGGTACGTGGCGCTGGCAACTGCTTCCGTGAGCTTCGTGTTTGCTGAACTGATTCTCGTGGCACGGTCTGCGAGGCACAGGAGACAGCGGGTTACACGCTTTCACGCTACTACATATCGCTTTGCGTGAATGACCCTACCATTCAAATGTCACCAATTTTAATTAAAAATATAGTTTTATACCAAAAAAGGTCTGAAATTGAAAGCTTGGTGCTCTAACTATACCATGATATTTTATTGACTTTTATTTAATTCATGAAAAAGATAAGTTTCTTCATTTTTTACCTGACTCTTTTATAAAATGTACTTTTTGAAATATGTATTTTTTCTCTTAAAATTATTTCTTTCTTTTTTTTAGTTTTTTCATTTTTCACTTGTCTGACCATTTTCCTTTCTGTCTTTATTGATCTGAATATTTGTGCAGTGTGTTCTTCTTCTGCTTAATTTTAGTAAATTTCTACAAATTACGTAGAAATCATTATTAATAGTTATGAAAAAAAATACAAATTGCAAAATCAATTACAGACTAGGACGTTTACTTAGGTTCTATATTTATTATTGTTTTAAAATGTTTTATGTTACGGTGTTGGTGCTTTATGTTCCATATGTATCGTTGCTTAACAATACAATCGTACATATCGACTATGAAGAAAAATAATGAAACGCGTCAATTTATTAATTCAGACACTAAGCTTTGAGATTTACTAGTATTTCCTACCTCTTTAAATTTACAGAATTTTTGTACTTTTTATTATGTACTCACGATATGTGATTTTTTAATTTCTTTCTGCCGATATTTCGACCCAATTGCATGGATCGTGGTCACTTCCAAACTGCGTATAAATGTATAAATTTCGCGATAGTATTAGTTTAAATCATATCTTTGTATTTCCTGGCATAAGCTACAATACCTGCCACCGCTACCGTTTCCGCTTCTGCTTCTTCTCCTAACTTGTACCACAGCCAGCGCGCACGGTCGACCGCTAGCCCCGCACGACGCGCAAACAGCGCCCTCTAACTGCAACATCACGACGTCTGACGAAACTACCTCTATCCTCCATGTTGTTTACACTAACTAGAAACTCTATCGAAATATTTGCCCGATTTTCCTTCACGACTTTACAAGTACATTGTAATTTTTGTGATTTTGTGACTAGTTGTGTCCAACGGCAGGACACGTATTTAGAAAATACATACTACTATATTATATTGACTCTTAATTGAATGGATTTTAAACATATACCTAATGTTAATTCACCAAGTGGTAGAACAAGCTACGACCCACGTAGCGGAGTGGTCTGCCGCGCAATGGGTTCCGGGTTCGATTCCCGGCCAGACAGGTATCTGAATAATGAGTTTAGATTCATGTTCTGCGTCTGGGTGTTTGTGTATTCGTCTTGTGTGTGTCCATGGCACTCACGACACGGGAGAAGGTCCTAGTGTGGGGCTATGAGTGTAGAAAAGCGTGTATTTAAGTGTAGTTAGACCGAGAAGGTACCATCGCCACACTTATTTCTAGCGTCAAGAATTTCTTGCATTTCGATAGAAGGATATGGTTGCCGACTTAATTTAATATGAGGCGACTATCTTAGTCCCCGGGAGTCAAAAGGCTTGTATGATTGACTATACATAAAACCCCTTATATGTAAAGTTGGTCACGGATGTCCATGGGCGGCAGTGACCACTTACTTATGCACCGTATGTTCGTTTGCTATTTCAAACAAATGAAGAAATCAATAGTTTTGGATTGTTGCAATTTTAAACACACAGACAAACCGACAAACAAGAATTACTAAAATCATAAAACGTCAGTCTAGTCAGAAAGTCAGAAATTCGACCGTAATTCAACTCAAAAACTAAACTTGATATTTTACAAAGCATCTCCCAATTTTTTTTTATGTATTGTTTATGCATTATTTGAAAAAATATATATTAGCATTCCGTACCCCTCCTACGTCAACTATAACGGTGCAAAATTTCATACTCCTCCGTCCGCGGCAAACTACTGAAAGTCGTACCCCAAATTTTTGCTTCACGTATTAATATAATATATAGATTTTTTTTTAAATAGCCGTTTCAGTATGTCGTTTCTGATGTAGTGAAATAAGAATCAACCATACTTCCTAAAAAAATCCACTCTTAATTAATTATTTTCATTCAATCCGCAAAGATAATTTTGGACTTATTATAATTACATTTAGCGATTTAATCCTTAAGAATTACAAACTTACTGTAAAAATTGTCTGAAATTACGAAAAACCATTTAAGTTAGATTCCGACCTCGTAAAAACTTACTTAAAAGTTAAATGGGTTTTCTGAAGTTATTCGTTATCCTTCTTCTAAAATAGGGCTTAACAAATATAAATCCAATCCCGGAGAGGAAACTGGTGTATAAAAATAAACGAATTATGTAATTAGATCAAAGAGTTAATTTTCAATAATTTAACATGTTTATTATTTAAAATATTGAATTCTTATAGAATATTCTAATTTTCATTCTAATCTGATGAAATCTTATATTCGATTTAAAAACGGAATAACAATTAACTTTTACTGACGTATAGATTTATTTAAAATACCGCGGACAGTTGTTATAAAAAGAAATGTAATGGCTTTTTTTTAAAGAATAAATATCATAAAAGTATGTAACCATACAACTTTCTTTCATTTAAATGGCGTTCACCGTGAAATACGTTTTAAAATAATGCAACAATAAACAACTGTAAAACTGGCCTAATAGTAGCGGCTCTCGGTGACAAATGGTGCGGGATTATGTGCAAATCGGCCATCATCCCGCGAAGAGTTATTGATTCTGCGCAGATAATCCGGGATTCTGCCCGTGGGACGTCCCCAGCGTTTGTAACGGCTAGTCGGAAAATGTAGAAAATGTATAGATTAAAAGAAATTCAGTTAAAAAGATTTTTTCGTGCTGTTATATTCAATACCGCCGACGTTATCAATTTTAATCAATATAAACAGCGTGCAACCATTTTACCGGCAGTTGCAATAAATCCGTGGTTAAGTAAAATATTACATTTTTAAAAGAAAAGTGAGGGACAGTTTTCTGTGAAAGTTTTCTAATAAACTCTTGTGCAGTGACACTCAGTGTTTTATTTAAAAGGACAATCAGGGGCTGCCGCGTAACATTGGTGTCAGAAGTGGGATCTCGTAAGTGGTTTTAGAAGAGAACCCTGAGATCCCGAACCCCTGGCAGGTCCCCTCGATAGTTCACATTGACCGACGGTCAGTCTCAGTCAGCGCTGAGCCCGCGTCAAGCACCAGCAGTCACTACAGGAGAGGCATCGTGGTCGACAGTTAGTCTCACGAGTCAAGTGAGCCTGCACCAGACTAGTAGCAGAAATCCTCATCCAACGACAACCAGCACGTGCAACTCAACCAACATCGGACACCTCATCGTCCCGACAGAGCCACGTCATCATCGCGTCGCCGTCCGCGAAGCAAGGCCAGGTCATCGTTTGTGCTGAAAGGACTAAATAATAGCTAGTGATCGCGCATTTTGTGAGTAACTAAGTGTAAATAATTTACTTTGTCTCTATATTTTCACTTTAATTAATTTACCTTAAATTTGTATTATTAACTATTCATTTTGCATTGTATTTCCGTAACGTTTATTTATTAAATTAATCATGTCTCTAAAAGGTGAACCGGTTGAGAAGTCCGATAAAATGACGTTAAACTTTTTGACAAAATTCATAAGACCGTATAACGGCGAAAGGGAAACCTTACCAGCATTTTTAACAAATTGTGAGAATGCCATGTCTTTAGCTTCTGTAGACCAACAAGGCATATTATGTAAATATATAATATCTCAACTAGAAGGTAAAGCCCAAATAGCGTGTAGTCTCAAAACTTTTTCAACTTGGCAGGATTTAAAACAATTCTTAAGGACTAATTTTGGAGAAAAGAAACATTCCTCGCATTTACTTATTGATCTGCAGAACTGTCGTCAGTCGCCATCAGAATCTGTATCTCAATTTTCCCTTAGGTTGGAGACGTGTTTAACCCGTATCCAAGCAGATATCTACTATTCTTGTTCTGATAGGTCCCAATTGGCGGGTAGAATAGCGGCAATGGAAGATCTAGCTTTAAATACGTATATATTGGGGCTTAACCCCAATATCTCCACTATAGTAAGGTGTAAAAACCCGTCATCTCTTAACGAAGCCATTAACAGTGCCATTGAGGAAGAAAAAATCTATAACCTGACTAGAATAACTCAGCGCTCCTCAAAACACTGCTCTCTATGTAACAAACAAGGGCATAGTTCGTCAGATTGTTATAGGAACCATTATAAATCATATTATATCCCGAATCCTGCCGTACCAAATTCATTTCAAAACAGTATAATTAGTAATAAATTCTGCAATTATTGTAAAAATAAAGGCCATATGATAACTGAATGTCGTAAACGTGAGTTCAACAACCGGCGTCACGTTACAGCATTGAAGTCGCAACCCGAGCCAGGTCATTCTACTCAAAACAGCAACGTTAGGTCTAATGAAGCAAATAATGTAATTAATTATTGTGCAAAAGACGACACTTATTACGATAGTAATTGTAATAATGAGGATAGTTATTTAAACTAAAAAAGATTTCGGATCAGTGCCTGCCGAAATCGTCAAATCCAAATGGCACAGTAACCATTAGAGATCGTCCACATCGGTCCAACTCTTCTAGTTCTCATAATATGTCCTCATCTCTTTTTAAACAGCTGACTCTTTCTAACCCAAATACACTTCATTGTAAACCATTGACTCTTTTAGCAGCTCAGTCTAAGCCGCTGAGTTCTTCCAAAATGAATGCGCCTCAGTATAAGAAGCTGAGTCTTGAAGCATCTCTGTCCAAGCCGCTGAGTCTTTCTAAGTCTGCATCTCAGTCTATGTCACTGAGTCCACAAGCATCTCAGTCCCAGCCGCTGAGTCTTTTCAATTCCAACGCATCTCAGTCTATGCCACTGAGTCCACAAACATCTCAGCCCCAGCCGCTGAGTCTTTTCAATTCCAACGCATCTCAGTCTATGCCACTGAGTCTAAAAGCATCTCAGTCCCCGCTGCTGAGTCTCTCCAAGCCCAACGCATCTCAGTCTAAGCCACTGAGTCCACAAGCATCTCAGTCCCAGCCGCTGAGTCTTTCCGATTCCAACACATCTCAGCCTAAGCCGCTGAGTCCTTCTGCCACATTCTCTACGCCTCAAGTCCTAAATCGCCCTAAAACTTATGCAGAATGCTTATCACAACCGAGGTCACCGAGTCCTACCAAGTTTTATACCAACCCTGAAAGCCAATGTGGTGGTAAGCCTCTCTCACCTCAGCCACAGAAACTGAGTCATCATAACTCAATTAAGTCTCGTTTGCCTACAAATTCAAAGCATTCAGTGCCTATTTTTGAAACTTCTGTAAATAAATACAAAATTTCTTTACCTTTTATAAACCTCATAACAAAATACTCGCAGAAACCTTTAAGTCTTCTTATCGATACGGGTGCTAGTGTCAGTATAGTCAAAAAATCAAGTTTAATAAATAAACCTCAACTTTCCTGTGACATTATAAAACTCAAAGGCATTAACGATAACGACACCTACAGCGAAACTCTGGGTTCATTTTATTTACAATTACAGTTGCCTGAAAAATCTTTAGAATACAAGTTTCACGTTATTGATGATGGAGTAAATTTAAAATATGATGGAATCATAGGCACAGATTTTCTTAGATATTTTAATGCTAATATAGATTACGACTCTCAATCCCTGTCTTTAAACGGTCAGAGCATCCCAATTTTATACGATAAACCTATTTATATCGTCCCAGCTCGCTCGGAGGCTGTAATTGAATGCATAGTAGCAAACAAATCATCAGAATTACAAAATCTGCGTGAAGCGCTAATTTTAGATCATAAGGTCTGCGATGGCGTTTACCTAGCTAACTGTATTGTTTCTTTAAAACCAAATAACCGAGTTAACGTTTCTGTGCTAAATACAACGGAATCTGAAATACGTATTAATGAATTCAAAGTTAATTTAACTCCTATTGATCTCACAGAATTTTCAAAAATAATGCCGACTACCGAAATGATAAATACTATCTCATCATCATCCTCAGATCGCATTAATCGCGTTCTTAATTTAATACGACACGAACATTTGAACTCAGAAGAGAAACAAGCCCTTCTAAATTGTTGTTCTAAGTATTCAGATATATTCTACCTGCCCAGCAGTATAACTTTCCCCAGCATCACTTATCCTAAATTACTAACAGATGTAATTATTGTCTATTGCAATAGTGTAATTCTAGGTTAACTTATAGCAGTATAGATATTTATCAAAAACCCAATGGAAATAGGTGAATTGTGAAATCAAATTCAACTAAAGAAACACTTTAGTGCGTGGATCACAAAACTGATTATCTTACTATCGGGACATGTATCTTAAAGCTAACAAATGATTGCATTAGATATTCAAAGATTAATTTACCTATACTTAAAACTATTTTTTCTTTTATTCAATATTTGTAACTATTGTCTTATTAAAATGCTTGTCAAGAAATGTAAAATTGTATGTAATATTAAGTACCTAACATATAAATGTTTCATAATTATTTAAGTAACATAAATTGTAATATCAAAATGAATGATTAAGATTTAAATAATAATAATTCATTAATGACCCTATTACTTCATTATTAACTTATAAACTGTAACGATAAATTAAACTTTTCTTATTGTTGTATGTATGGAATGATAAATCCTTGAAATGATTTAATACATTTTATGCAAGTTATGTTAAGAATTTTCACTTAGCCTTAATATTATCAATCTTTTTTTTTGTTATTTTATGGTTAAATGATTCAATTAATGTTAATCAATTACTTATTTTAAAAATATTATCAACTTCTTAGACATTTGTTTTTTTTTTTCTATTTAAATAATAATTACAGTTAAAATTAAAATTTTGTTAAATGTGAATCTCGATGTAAACCTCATTTTTCTTTTCTTTTAATTCCGCTTCACCCTTAAAAGGGATAAAGCTTCATTTAAAGGGGGGAGATGTTATATTCAATACCGCCGACGTTATCAATTTTAATCAATATAAACAGCGTGCAACCATTTTACCGGCAGTTGCAATAAATCCGTGGTTAAGTAAAATATTACATTTTTAAAAGAAAAGTGAGGGACAGTTTTCTGTGAAAGTTTTCTAATAAACTCTTGTGCAGTGACACTCAGTGTTTTATTTAAAAGGACAATCAGGGGCTGCCGCGTAACAGTGCGATGCTACAGAGGTTTCTTTTAAGAATCATAAAATTCAGTGTAATCGAAATAGTTATTTCAAATCTATTCAATTTTAAACAAAAAAAAATACTGTGTGAATTAACAGCTCTTCTAAATTATTACACCTACAATATATATTTTACCAATATACCTAAAATGTATTATACAAACACCCATACTCAGAACTGAAACCTAATTATCAATACAGATATCTGTTTAGCTGGAAATCAAAGCCTGTACATTCATAAGATTAAAAAAAAGAATATTGTATTTGTACAAAAACTGTACCTGTATAATTTGTACCTGCTACTTTAATTTTGTTTTTATACTAAAACAGAAGTAAAAAAAGTCTATGAAAAACACATACAGAGACCGAGTCGGTTTAAAACGCATGCTTAAATTCTTTGACGCAGGTGCAACTCTGTAACCGATTTAATTAAATTCTGCTAAATAAGTTTACAAAATAATACCTTAAAAGTCAGGCGAAAATTAGTCATTTAGTAACACGAATGTTATATTTAAGAATAAATGTAACTTAAAAGCAGGCGATCATAAGGCTTACTACAGACATTCCATTACTTATATAGAGATAGTTAATGACAGCGTAATGCTATATTTTCTATATCTTAAGTAACAATAGCTTTAACTACGCCGGGATAATGTTAGCGCCCAAAATGAGTTGCTATATTCAGAAATACACGGTGGCAACCGAGGTACTGCCTTATTATTCCCAACGATTGGATACGACCTATCAGCCACAACCTTACCCAATGTCGAGTACATAACATAAATGTTAATAATGCAACCACCAATTCGCACTTGGCCAGCGCGGTGGACTAATGCCTAAAAACTCTCTCGTTCCGAGAGAAGACCCGTGCCCAGCAGTGGGACAATAATGGGTTGGCACCAATAACATGCAAATAAACCATAAAAAAGAATCTCTAGGTAATGAGATGGGCAACTCAGTGAAGATGTATAGAAGTTAAAAACATACCTAACTTATACGGAGACTGAGGTACACGAATGTGACAAATGACTGTGGATTACGCGTAAATCGTCCGTCATTCCGGTTAGAGTTATTGATTCCGGGATAAGCCGGGATCGCTAACCCCGGGGAATTCAGAAATCACTACGGCCCATCTGAGAATTGGCGAAAGTTGAAAACTCTCAAGTCTTAGTATAATGCTGAATCTTCTGTGTTTAGTTATAGAAAAACCAATTCAGAGATATTTTAATAAGATATTTTGTACAGAGTGTAAATGTAACATTTTTTTTAAAGAAAATGAGCATACATTTCATTTAATTGAAGTAATACTACCGCAACCAGATATCTGTAATCAACTTCATGTGAAACATTTGATCTATCTGAAGTCACTCATAGATGCCTTGCTTTTTTCGAGGACTAAAATGGTCGCCTCATATAAACGTCTACCGGCAAGAACACCCTTGCACCGAAATGCAAAAACTGCTTCACGTTAGAAATGGGCGTGGCAATGATAACTCCTTGAACATTGGTTCTACCACCTGATAAAGGCTGATAATAAACGCTTTGTTTTAAACACTTTCTACACTCACATCCGCAGAGTAGGATTTTTCCTGTGTCGTGGGTGCCATAGACACACACAAAGACGAATACACAAACACCCAGACCCAGAGCAAGAATCTAAACTCATCATTCAGATACCTGTTTGGCCGGGAATCGAACCCAGGACCCAATCCGCGTCAGTCCGGTATGGTAACCACACCGCCACGCTGGTAGTATAACAATAAATACATTGCTACTTCTGTGAACAAGATGGTCGCTATTCCTAATTGAGGTGGTTGTTATTTTTTTCATTTGTATTATATATTACGATACATAAGTCATGATGCTATATTATTATGCCCGGTAAGCGTACAGCATGCATAAAACTTGACTTAAATCAGATTTGTTCTGATTCAAGCCTTATTTGCATTTATATACACAACACTATTAATAATAAAATATGTATATTGAATAGCGTTTATTTGCGTAGAATTTTTATATCTAAATAGGTTTAATAAAGTAATCGTTGCTTGGATTAAATTATAACTAAACATAAAAACGCAAATTTTACCGGAGAACCAGGTAAAAATCAAACTATCATTTTTGTTTTTCACTTTTTTCATTCACATTCATTAACAAAACAAACAATTTTTTTATCTGGTGATGGGTATGAAATAAAACCTTGTGAAATCAATTGAAATTAAACGAAATAAACAGTTTTAGGCAATCGTATTCTTGTTGAATCAAATCAAATCAAAAATCTTTATTTGCTAAATAAGGTACAAATGTATGGTTGTATGTCTTTTGAAAAGAAGATCCTCTTATTTTGTCATTTCGGCGTGCAAATTGCTATATAAATGACTACTTTATTTTTATTGTAATTGTGTACTTATTATATTTAATATAAACAAATTGAAAGCAAGATACTATTATAAAAAATATTCATGTCAATATACAATTAATATTGGCAACTTATTTCTATATATTCATTATTAGAATCAAAACATTTATTTTGAAGCTACATTATAATTTCATTCTTAAATCTATTATACGGCAATTCTTTAAACAAGTCAGGCAGTCTATTATATATAAATATATAAATTCTTATAGCCATTACATATACATTTTTATTGTGCATCTTTAAATTGCACTGAGGCAGAACTTACCTATGTTTATATCTAACAGGTCTGCATGACTCTTCTGCTTTAGTTTGAAAATACCATGGATATCTATATACGAACGCCCCCCCGAAGGGCTGCCACCTTGTCGTGGTGGGGGGGCTTGCGTGTCCTGTTGATCCCCAAGGCCATACCGGTAGGAATACCCATGCCGGGTGGACTTGGTGGGGAGGGGCCAGACTAAGAGCAGCTCACCCCTCGTCGGGACTCGTTAGGGGGTTCGTCAGACGGGGGAAGGGTAGAAGTGCCCTGCACGATGTTTCTCTGGGACATCGGGACGGGCCCGGTGTGCACTAATCCTGCCGCCGGGCGGGCTACGGCACAAATTGTGCCTAGCCTCCGTCATAGATCGTAATCCCATCCTAGAGAGGTGCCGTGGTCATGTCTCACGACCTCGGATGGGACCGAGGGTCTTGCCTTAATTGGCCGGGCTGCGAGGAAGAAAACCTCTATAAATAATTACCCCAATCCTAAGCGGCAGCGCACCGTGAGGGGATGCGTGGCTGGCGGGGAGGCCAGTCGTTAGTGCGACTTCCGCCGCGGCACCAGCCGACACCGTGGCGGGTTACGCTCAGGCTTACCCGGGTACAGGGGGCACTGCCCGGGTGGACTTTCATTTCCCCCATACTCGTGGGACAAAATGGAGAATCTTTTACCACACTTAAAAAAAACAGACGAAGAGAAGGAGCCGTCCAAGCCGGACGGGGACGCGGTAGCGTCCAAACTGGAGGCCGGGCCTGCCAAGGCGCGGTTGACGAGGGTGTCGGGGCGCCAGCCCGCATCCCTCGCTACGTCGGAGGCCGAGGACTTCTCGGACTGCTCGCTGATGTCAGCACACTCAGCACGGTCCACGGCTACTCCGACTACAAAAAAGGCTGGAGGGGCTAGGACTCGCAAGAGGGCACTGCCGACAAGTGGTGGCAGTGAGAACGAGCGGCCCAAAAAGGCGGGAAAGGCACAGGGAGCAAAAGATTTCCTGGACCCCATGGCGCCGGTGACCCGCTCGAAGTCTAAGGTAACCCTCCCATCCCCTGAGACCTTAGAAAGGGAAATGAGTGAGCAGCCCACTGATCACCTGGGCGCTCGCATAACGGAGAGCCTCGAGGTGATCGAGAAGGCCGTTGACAACTCGCGCAACGTAAAGGGCGACCTGGTGCGTGCTGTCCGCACGGCGGTGCGCAACGTTCAGGCAGCGGCGACAGAGGTGATGCAGAGGGCAACTACTGCCCACCTCAAACGGGAAAACGAGGTGCTGCGTTCCCAGCTCGCCAGCCTGCACGGTAGGATGGAAGCGCTCACGGCGGAACTAAACGAGCTGCGTCGTAAGAGCGCTCCAAGCAAGTCCGAGGCTCCCCGCGCGACTGAGCTGAGGAGGACCGGAAACGGTGAGGACGCCCTCATGGACCGGATTGGGTCCATGATTGACAGGAAGTTGGCGTCCTTCCGGGACGAGCTATTCCCGGGGAGAGCCATCGAGCCTCAGCTCAGACGGAAGGCCTCGGCAGCACCGGCGCGACGTCCATTGGCCGCAGCGCCCTTACAGTTGGCGGTACCGACAACGCCGGCGGCGCCGGAGACCTGGACAACCGTCGTGGGGAGGAAATCAAGGGCAAGGAATCGCCCCGCCCTTGTAGAGTCGGCGGTAAAGGGTACCTCCCAGCTGCGCCCGGCAGCCAGAGCGGCGCAGGCGCCGTCGCACCCTGCGCCCAAATCGGCGCAGTCCAAGAGGAAGGCGGCGAAGCGGAAGCTTCCCAAAGTGCCGAAGTCGGCGGCCGTGACAGTGACGGTGCCCGAGGGTTCCAACGTCACGTACGCCGACGTTATGAAAACGGCCAAAGGGAGCATTAAGCTCGCCGACCTTGGCATCACCGAGGTCAGGCCGAAGAAGGCCATTAATGGCGGCCTTCTCCTCGAAATTGCCGGAGAGGACTGCGCCGAAAAGGCTGACGCTCTGGCAGCACGTATGCAGGCTGTCGTCGCCGAGCTAGGCGTGAAGGTGGCGAGGCCCACCAAGCAGGGGGAAGCCAGGGTGATGGATCTGGATGACTCCGTTACGCAGGAGGATATCGCCAGTGCCATCGCCGCCTCCTGCGGGTGTCTCGCCACTGACGTCAGGGTCGGAGAGGTGCGGAAGCGGCCGTCGACTTTGGGGACCGCTTGGGTGCGATGTCCCTTGACTGCCATTCATAAACTGGCCGCCGCAAAGAGGCTTCTTGTTGGCTGGGTGTCTGCAAGAGTGGAGGTATTGCCCGCCCGTTCCCTGCAATGTTTTCGCTGCCTCGAATTTGGGCACGCGCGGCATGTGTGCACCAGCGCCAAGGACAGGAGCGACCTGTGCTACGCATGTGGCGAGCCTGGGCATAGAGCGAGGCAGTGTGTAGCCCAGACGCCGAGATGCGCCGTGTGCGCAGACCTTGGACGCCCAGCCGACCACCGCCTTGGTGGCCGTAAATGCAAGCCCCCGAAGAGGCGGCAGCGAGGCAGTGGAGCGGGTGGGGTGGCAGCCCCGACCGGCTCCCAGAGGACCGGCGGGCCAGTGCACCCCAGCGCGTCGCCCCGTCGTCCGCCAGCGGAAGCTATGGAATCTTAATGGCCACATCTCCGTCACTTAAGATCCTCCAGGGAAACTTGAACCATTGCCGCGGGGCGCAGGACTTGCTCCAGCAATGTCTCGTGGACTGCTCGGTTTCCCTGGCGGTGGTGGCGGAACCATATAGGGTTCCAGAGCATCCGCGCTGGGCTGGTGACGAAGCGCACACCGTCGGTGTGTACTGGGCGGGAGGCGAGGGAGATCCTCCGTGCACTAGACTCCATTCCGAGCGGGGTATTGTCGCAGTGGAGTGGGGTCCGCTCGCGGTGCTGGGAGTGTACGTCTCCCCTAATTGCAGTCTGATGGCGTACGAGGCGTTCCTCGACAGGGTGGCGGAATGCGTTCGCTCCTGTCTTCCCCGGCCGGTGATCGTTCTGGGCGATTTCAACGCCCACTCACGGGCCTGGGGAGGCAGGCGCGACTGCGCCAGAGGTCGCGCCACTCTCGAGTGGGCAGCCGGGCTGGACCTTCGCCTGCTGAATCGTGGCGGGGTCAGTACATGCGTGCGCTGGCAGGGAGAGTCGATCGTAGACCTTTCGTGGGCGACTCTCTCTGCCGAGCGACTGGTCGTAGGCTGGAGAGTGGCCGAAGATCTGATCACGCTGTCTGACCATCGCCACATTTTGCTGGACGTAGCGTTGAGACCTCCGGCTGCGAACGCCCGCCACGCGAACGACCGTCCACGGCGATGGGCTCTGAGGCATCTCGACGGAGACTTGCTCGTCGCTGCCGCCCACGTTATGGACTGGTCCAGCGCTGCGGAGGGGGATGACGTACTCGATCCCGACGAGGAGGCGATCCGGCTGAGGGATGACATGACGGCCATTTGCGATACCGCGATGCCGCGTGTCAGACCCGGCAGGAGGCGTCCGGTGTACTGGTGGTCAGAGGACATTGCACGGCTGCGTACAGCATGCCTGCGTGCGCGACGCCAGTACACCAGGGCTCGGCGACGCCGCTCAGCCGACGCCGCGGAAAGGGAGGAAGCGTACGCGGAGTACCGGGCCGCAACAATGTTGCTCCAAGGTGCAATTGCCGAGAGCAAGGCCCGTAACTGGAGTGCACTCGTGGCGGAACTTGACCGAGACCCATGGGGACGCCCGTACAAGACGGTTCTTGGCAAGCTCCGGCCATGGGTGCCACCGCTTACGGAGACCCTAGACCCGACATTCGTGGATACAGTGGTGAACAGCCTGTTCCCAGGAACCACTGACGAGTCGGGTCCTTCCGCGGCGTCGCCGGATCCCTCCCCGTGGACGGAGGATCTAGTGGTGACAGAGGGCGAACTCAACGTTGCTTTAAAGCGCATGGCGAAGCGTACCACGGCGCCGGGGCCGGACGGAATCCCAGGACGTGCATGGGTCTTAGCGCTGACGGTGCTGGGGGTGAGGCTGTGCAGGCTCTTCACTGCCTGTTTTCGCCACGGACGATTTCCGTCGGTGTGGAGACAGGCAATGTTAGTGCTCCTGCACAAACAGGGTAAACCCAAAGAGTCTCCGTCGGCGTACAGACCCATCTGCCTGTTGGACGAGGCGGGCAAGCTGTTCGAGAGGATCACCGCCTCTCGAATTAGCAGGCACCTTGCATGCCCCGGCCCGGACCTGTCCGATAACCAGTTCGGCTTCCGGCAGCAGAGATCGACCGTGGACGCCATCCTCCGTGTCCGAGCGCTCTCAGAGCAGGCCATCTCCCAGGGCAGAGTAGTCTTGGCAGTCAGCATTGACATCGTCAATGCTTTTAACTCTCTGCCCTGGAGTGCGATTATGGATGGCTTGTCTGTCCATCAGGTGCCTTCCTATTTGCAGGAGGTGCTGAAGGCGTACCTGTCGGACAGACAAATCCGCTTCCCTGGCCGCTATGGGAGCGTTCGCGGGAGGAACGTCGTGCGTGGAGTGCCGCAAGGTTCGGTGCTTGGCCCACTGCTATGGAATATCGCCTACGACGCGGTGCTGAGAACGGTGCTCCCGGAAGGAGTGAGCATCATCTGCTACGCCGACGACACCCTCGTCCTTACGGAAGGGGAGTGTTTCGAGGGGACGGTACGGCTAGCAGAACTCGGAGTGGCACGCGTCGTGGCGGAGATCCGCAGGTTGGGCCTCGAGATAGCGTCCCAGAAGACCGAGGCGATGTGGTTCCACGGCCGAAGGCCGAGAGTCGAGCCAGATGAGACCTCATTGCGCGTCGGTGGAGCGGTCGTCCGGATAGGCAGGTACATGAAGTACCTCGGCCTAACACTGGACGGCCGCTGGTGCTTTGACGAGCACCTCGATCGTCTCGTCCCCCGGATTCTCAAGGTAGCGGGTGCAATGCACAGACTGCTGCCGAATCTTGGGGGACCAAGGGAAGAAGTCCGCCGCCTCTATGCGGGGGTGGTGCGCTCGATTGCGCTCTACGGGGCGCCGGTGTGGTCGGACAAGTTGTCTGGCAGCCGGCGCCGCGCGCGGAAGTTAAACTCCGTGCACCGTATGATCGCAATTCGGGTCGCCCGCGGTTATCGCACAATTTCGTACGAGGCGGCGTTTGTCCTGGGGCGGCTTCCGCCTCTGGACATCCTGGCGGATATGGACGCACGGGTCTTCTTTAAGATCCGCGTCCTCCGTCAGGGGACTGAACCTTTCGACGTAGGGACGATCGAAGCTCTTCGAAGGAGAGCCAAATGGCGCGCTATGAGGTGCTGGCGTGAGCGACTCAAGGAGCCGCATAGTATACGCCAACGGGTGGTCGACGCTATCCTGCCGAACTTCCATGCATGGATGAAAAGCAACGGTCGAGTGACCTACCGCCTGACTCAGATGCTAACCGGACACGGCTGTTTCGGTCAGTATCTGAACAGGATAGGGAGACAGGAGACAGCCCTCTGTCACCATTGCGGGCACGACGAGGATTCCGCACAGCACACGCTCGAGTACTGCCCAGCTTGGGAGTCTCAGCGGCGGATCCTCGTCCAAAAGGTTGGAGCGAACCTTTCACCGGCGGCCGTCGTTGCGGCGATGGTTCAGCGGCGAGAGGCCTGGAACGGCATGATCACCTTCTGCGAGGACGTGATGTCAGCGAAGGAAGACGCCGAAAGGGCCAGAGAGCGCGCTGAACCCTCTCGGAGAAGGATCCGCCGCGGCCGCCAGTAACGGCACCCTGTAGTTCCGGGACCAGAATAGGGCTACGGCATCCCCTGCCTGTCGTAAGAGGCGACTAAAAGGGGCTTCCGGGGTTACGAGCGGCTAGAGTGGGAGCTCGAACCGTTCAGTCAGGTGATCCCGGGAAGGACGGCGGTACGTGTGGTCGCATACCGTCGTAAAGACTAGACGGAGCGGTGGGCCCAGCCGCCCATCTGGGAGGAGCCCGATGGGGCAACGCGCTCAGAGGATTCCGGTTGAAGTCGTTTCGAGATCCCGGAGTCCTCCTTTTTAGTAGCGCCGAGAACGGCCACCGGGGGGGTTTTAGTGCGGTAAAAATCCCACATAACCCTGCGTCGCTCCCACGGCGTCGGGTACCTTTTGAAGGTTTCCCCCTCGACAACAAAAAAAAAAAAAAAATCTATATACGAACATACACATTTCTTTAATATACATGCATGGCAAACTTAAAATTTTATTTTTGTAAATAATGGTTTACAGCTATTTGGTGGACATCACATAAGGCTCTTATACACTTTTTTTGTACTTTAAATGCACGTATTGCGTCTGGCCCACACATAGTTTATGACCTAGATTACCAGTACAGGACAAACAGGATACTCAAACAGTATACATACAGGATACTCATGTCCAAAGCAAGCGAAAAAGCCATGGAAAAACCCTAGAATCATTAAATGAATCAATAAATGAAAACTACAAAATAATCTGTATATTACGTGAAACAAAAACTTGTGGTGCATTTTTAAGTAAGTAATATGCTGCGGACGAATTAGTACGAAATTTTACACGGTTATAGTGGACGTAAAGAAGGAGTGCAGAATATTAATTTTTTTTTTTTCAAATAATGCATATATCATACATAAAATCAACTAAAAACACATTACACACAGTACCGTGCATTTGTCACAAACACATACACTATAAACGAAATAGAACATCAATGTCTTACTATGAAAACACAAACGTCAAAAATGTCATATGTCTTTGTCAAAACACCCGCTATTGGTTTTAAAAGCAACTTAGTCAATAAACCTCTTTTTACCTTTAACGGCTGCGTTCAAAAAACTTGAAAATTATTGTAATTTATTTTAATTACAGAAATATTGGTACTACTTTGGACAATATGAAGTTTAGTTTTTTAATTTAAATTACGGCCGAATTTCGACCGATGCGACGGGTGACTGGTATAAATAAAACTACAAAAACAAAACAGAAAAGGAAATTCTTGTAAACAAATCAGGGCATCGCTAGTGTCGCCATAAATAATGGAGTTTGCCGGTGACAGTTGCCAAATGAGTAGCGCCGTCCCGCTCCGCGCCTCTCGCTCTCATGCATCTTTGATGTGTATCCGAGGTGATTTTATTTCGCGTTTATTTTTTTGAAGTTTGGGATAAGTTTATGTAGATGGCGTTGTACTGATTTTATTTAATGTGATTTTTATGATAATTAGGATATTATACGAAAAATAAAACTATTTAAAGGATACAGAATATCCATAAAAAATATTTTTTGGAATATAAGCATTTTTATCAAATAGATTTTTAATGTGTTACTTTAGCGAGTTTATAAACGCAGATTAATGTATTTTTAACGCATAAAAGTACCTATTATGCTCTAATCTAACACATTATTTATGTGTCATACCTACTTTCCTTTATCGATCAATTGCACAGGTACCTTTCTAAAAATCTATAAAAGAATATCTTTTTCGCAAGATGGACAACACCTACTTATCGTTAGATCTTTGCGTAAATAAAAATGTTCTTGCCTTTCGGTGGAAGGGTGTAATTGCCGTCTCACATACATAAAGGTGGTAGAACCAGTGTAGTTCGACCGGGGAAGTAGGAACCACCGCCACACTTATTTCTAGCGTGAAGCATTCATTGCGGTTCGATGGAAGGGTGTGGTTGCCGGCACACTTTTATATGAGGAGACCATCCTGGTCCTCGGGAGTAGCAACGCATCTAAGATTGACTTAAGATAGAACCTATGTTCTCTATGAAGTTGCTTACAGATGTCCATGGGCGGCAGTGACCACTTACCATCAAGTGGACTGCATGCTCGTTTGCTACTTCATTATTAGGTCTAAGAAAAGATGAAACGACCATCTTAGTCTACGAGAACAGCAGCACATCTATCATCCTATCCGGACTTTCTTTTATTAATCCATATGGCAGTGTATGATCAGGGCTTCCGGCCAGGCCCAACACTGGGACATAGGGGTTACGGCTAACAATTAAACTATTTTGAATAGGTAAATGAATGAGTTAAGAGTACAAATAGAGTGAGTCACTACGCCAGTGAATCAGGTAGTGAGTCACTTTACACTACACAAGAGATTTTTTGTAAGATCGAAGTAGCGAATGAGCAATCAGTACATCTGAAGGTAATTGATCGTTGTCATGGCATTTGTAATCAACTTCATAATATTTGCCGCTCACGCGAGCGCTGCGCGCGCTCAACGCGGTGGCAGACCGTGTCGACATCTTCAGCTGTACACTGAATGAGTTCACGAGGGTCGTTTATAGTGTTGTATCAAATTAATTATATTTATTTGTGATTGTGACTTGCTGCAATATTGGTTTCTTATTTACTTAATTATTGTTGACATGGGATTACGGATTGTTTTTTTTTTTTATTTTATTTTATTTTATTTGAACATTGTTATAAATTAATTGATTTTAGGATTGCATCCAATTAATTGATTATTTATCTAGGATTTTTGACGGTACTCATTTGGTAGACATTGAATTGTTTTTATATTTAATTTATTGATGACATTATTTTGAATGAATAGTATAATTTATGATAATAATTTCATTATTTATTATTATTATTGCAGTATGACATTTAATTAGAATCATTAATTGGAAAATTAGGTGCACTAACGAATTGGGTTTACCTGTGATGTTAGTTTTAAGTCTATGTATTAAATAATTAAATAAATAAATAAATATGGGTGCTATGTGAAGTTAATCACAAATGCGTTGCTATTTCAAAATACTAAGGTGGTCGCCTCATATACCTATAAGTGAGCCGGCAACCACACCCGTCGATCAAAACGCGAAAACTGCTTCATATTAGAAATAAGTAAGGCGGTGGTAGCTCGCCAAACCAACTACACCCATTCTACCACCTTTATGAATGTGAGACGGCAATTGCACTTTCCACCGAAACGCCACTGCCACCCTGTATAGATAGAACAAAGATAATCCATTTTACGTAAGATTTACACTATAAATCAAATAAATACTGTGAAAAGTGTGTTTCATAAAGCTAATAATATAAATCAAATAAACTATTTTTTAATAAACACAGGCATATTTTGCTTAAAAGGAGGCTCAGGTAACTTATATTGTAATGAACCTAAACTGAAAAGCAATAAAGTATATTCTATTCCATTTTAAAAACCTCAATCAAATTTTCATTTTTTCTAAACTCTCCCATCAACATTTTTTATTTAAACCTCAATTTTTTTATGAATTAACTTTCGCAGTTGTTTCTTAATAAATAATGGTACGAAAACTTCGACCGAACATCCAGTTCGGTAAACGTTAAACCGAATAGTATTCGGTTATTCGGTGAAACCACTATTCGGCGCATCTCTAGTAAAAACGGTAAACTAAACATTCGACCATAATACACGTACATTTAACCCTTTGAAAAATCGCTCGATAATTTCCCCAAATCTCAAAGATTATCCCTAAATCGCAACCATCAGTTATCAGACCCTAAAGGTGATTGAAATATGGACCGCTCCATCAGGATCCATAAGTCGGAACCATTTATCATAGTTTGCGTGAAACGTGAAATGTACAGAGGAAAGGATGAGTGCTTCAGATCTGAACGAAGATATGTGAGCTGTTGTTTTTCTTTTTAATCCAATTAAGTAGTCAGAATGAGGAAGCTACTAGGTACATTCGAGGTTCGTCCTTGTAGTTCCGGGATCAGAATAGGGCTACGGCATCCCCTGCCTGTCGTAAGAGGCGACTAAAAGGGACTTCCGGGGTTGCAGGCGGCTAGAGTTCGGGAGCTCGAACCGTTCGATTAGGCGATCCCGGGAAAGACGGCGGTATGTGTGGTCGCATACCGTAAAGACTAGACGGAACGGTGGGCCCAGCTGCTCATCTGTGAGGAGCCCGATGGGGCAACGCGTTTAGAGGACTCCGGTTGTTTTCCTTTGGTAATCCCGTAGTCCTCTTTGTAGCGCTGAGGACGGCAAACGGGGGGTTTTAGTGCGGTGAAAATCCTACATAAGCCTGCGTCGCTCCATCGGCGTCGGGTACCTTTAAAAGGTACCCGAAACCGTTGGAGGCAACCCTCGAAAACAAAAAAGGCTATCACTGCTCATCACCACTATACTTAGGTACCTACATCAATATACAAGATCTCACAAGACATTTTCTCCACAGGTATGGTTTCAGAACCGCCGAGCGAAGTGGAAGAAACGCAAGAAGAGCACCAACGTATTCCGGTCCCCAGGGGCGCTGCTGCCGTCGCATGGTCTACCACCCTTCGGAGCTGGAGACGTCTGCGGGCCCGGGGTCTTCGCTGACCGGCCCTGGTCTATGCCTGCTGGTGAGGACAATATTATTGGTATAGGAGAACAGTAGCACAGTTATATACTGGAAAAAATTAAAAGAGCAACATATTTTTTGGAATGCTATATTTCCATATGAAAAACGATTGTATCAACATGATAAAAAAGATCTTTAGAAATTTTATAGCAATAAAATCAAGATTTCTTTTTTGTCATATCTAACGCAATGTTTTTATAATTGCATTAATAAACAAGTACGAAATATTTTTCTGAATTTATATTCAAAGCCTCTTTGTTTTGGTAGCACTGTTCGTATCTATTATCATACTAATATTATAAAGGCGAAAGTTGTGAGAAACGGCTGGAGCGATTTTCATAAAATTGGTAGGGAATTAATTGACACTCCATAATAATAAATTCCATACGAATTACTTCTACTGCTCTTTCTTACAGCTAATTTTTATACTTTAACTAGCTAACTAGCTAAAAGTAAAAAATCTAAAATTTTCAATGTTCCTCCACCATATTATTCATGTATTATACTTAAAAACCTAACCATCTTAAATCATTCTATCCATTAAAAATAACTAAATTATAATCTGTAACGTAGATTTAAAGATCTAAGCATACAAACAGACAGCGCGAAGCGACTTTGTTTTATACTATGTAGTGATTAATCGACTTCCTCCAGGTCTAGGGCAACTCTCCCAAGGCGGGGTGTCCATGGGTGGTTTCGGCGCGGGCGGACTACCGCAGCTCGCAGCAGATCTGAACCCCTCGCTGCCCATCAGCTCCGTGGCCTCCGGGCAGCCCTACCAGACGCATTACCCACTGAACACTCTTGGTAAGACATTTTTTCACTTTCAAAAAAATATTGGTATATATCCAAACACAAGCATTATACCTACTTCATCTTTAGAACATTTACATCTCTTTTTACTATTAAAGGAGGCACACATACAAATTAATAATTGAACCGAAAACCTATGTAAGGTCTACATAAGATGATTACCGTGTAACTTGTAAAAAACATGCGTGCGTAAAAAGTACACATGTCAGAAGTGAAACTTCTTTGGCGAACTAATTTATAAATCTTGTTTATATTTATACAAATCTAAAACTTTAAATTTCCAAGATTAAGAGGAAGGGAAAAAGGCGTGATACGACGTTCGCTCTGTCTCACTTTTTCTCTCAATCTTTCTCACTCGCTTGCTCCCTACTCTCACTCCACGGCTAGTTGCTCATGCTACGTTCGCCCTGTCTTACTCTCTCTCAATCGGTCTCGATCACTCTCTCTCTCTTTTCCGACACTTCCGTTGCATACCGGCGTGACGTTTCATGTGTAAAAATTTTACGCTCATGCGCCTAAAGAAGTTTCACTTCAAAAAAAAAAAAAAGGTCCTATTAAGCCTAGATTACACTTACGTACCACGCCACCAACACCGCAGGCACACTTGACGGTAACGGACGGAAAATCAGTGAAGCTAAGAAATTAATATTTACAAATAATAACATAAGAAACAAAAAAGGCACGGACGAACAGTCCATGGAGGTGTTACACTAATAAAAAAAAATAAAGAAAAAAACGAAAATCTAAGATCTTAACCGAGGGTATGTAATATTAATGACACTAGTGATGTACCCTTTTCGCGACAGATAAATTACATATTGAAAAATTTAAATAGTTCAATTCTTTCTTTGAAACTTGAGTCTTTGAAGCTACCACCATCGAGATGCTCCGCATTTGAACAGAAGTCGAAGCAGATATTTGCCTATTCTCTCTATTTCTGCCAGTTCTGCTACTGGAGTGTATTTCACATAGAGATAAATAAACATAAACGCGTAGGTTATTCCCGCGGCTTTGCCCGCTTCAGTCGCGTCACTATAGAAATAAGAGTCTTATGTATTAATCTAGGTTATAAACTGTATGTACCGAATTACAACGAAATTCAACCAGTAGCTTCTTCGCCAAAGAGTTACAAACACATACATCCTTATAAACTCCGTATTTTAATATTAATAAGATAACGTAAACGTTTTGTAGTTGGTGAAACCAGTATAGTTGTAGGTGGTGGAACCAGTGTAGTTCGACCGGGGAAGTACCACCGCCACACCTATTTCTAGCGTGAAGCATTTCTTGCGCGAGATGGAAGGGTGTGGTTGCCGGCACATTTTTATATGAGGCGGCCATCTTAATCCTCGGGAGTAGCAACGCATCTGTGATTGACTTCTGATGGAACCCATGTTCTGTATGAAGTTAATTACAGATGTCCATGGGCGGCAGTGACCACTTACCATCAGGTGGACTGCATGCTTGTTTGCTACTTTAGTCAGATAAAAAAATAAGACAACGTAAACATATATATTTGACCAGGGTTTCAAAAATTGTATGTTTCCAGGCGACACAATGATGTCATACTGCAACAACATAAGCCAGCAGCAGGGGGCGCCGTTGGAGGGGTCGCCCACCCCGCCGCACATGGCCCACTGCGGGAACAACGCCTCACCCACCACCAGTGGTAAGAACACGGGTCTTCTCTCGGATTGACAGAGTTTTAGGCCACAGTCCACCGCGCTGGCCAATTGCGAATTGATGGAGGGTAAACACACAACCGTTAATCGAGAAACAACAACAGACATAATTGTTTAATCAACAACATCAACTCAACTCCTCCCTCGTTACAAGCAAATACGCATGTCACTTTTTTTGCGACATCTAAATTGTAAATAATATATGTTACAGAGCTCAGAAAAAAGGCGCTTCTTACTATTTTGTACTGACATTAATTAATAAACACTCGCAGCTGACGTTTAACCAACACAAAGAGAACTGTAAACTCATACTTGTTATATCCTATGTATATATTATAATATAACAATTGCAAAAATTATCATAGCTTAGAAAGTTTAACAAAGTTAAACATTTTTTGTAAAATTTAAATAGTTACTTTCTCTCATGGACACTTGTAATCAACTCATACAGAACATGGATTCTATCTGAAGTTAATCACAGATGCGTTGCCACTCCCGAGGACTATCACACCATCGAAACGCAAGAACTGCTTCACGCTAGAAGTAGGTATAGGTGGTATCTCCCCGGTCGAACTACACTGGTTCTTACATCACATGTTAGTCTAAATTCCTTTAGATTTTAGCGAAGCCAGACTGACAGAACAGTGACTACCTCTAAAGTAACACTCCTGGCTTCAACGGTAAATAACCCTATTTGTGCGCGCTAGAAATAGGTGTGGCGGTGGTACGTCCCCGGTCGAACTACACTATTTCTACCACCTTGAACATCTCAGTCTAAATTCCTTCACATCTTAGTCTAAATACAGACTCATCCAGTGACTACTTCTAAAGTAACACTCCTGACTTCATAAATAACTCCATGTGTGACACAGGTAACGGCGGCGAACACGTAGAGGAGGAGGTGTGGCGCGGCCACAGCATCGCGGCGCTGCGGCGGCGCGCGTCCGAGCTGTCGGCCGCCATCCCGCCGTACCTGCAGCTCAACTACGACGCGCACAGCCCCGTCTACTGACAGACCTACCACCTGACTATGTAGACAGGAGTGGTCAGGCTTTGATGTCTGTCAGGAAGTTTCAGTGTCAGGTAATTCGATGTACCTGTCAGGAGATCTAATGTTGCATGTCAGGTAATTGTAACTGTCAGGTAATTCTAATGTTATTTGTCAGGTAATTCTATGTACCTAGGAATTTATGTTTCATGTCAAGTAATAATAGTATTTATGCCAAGAAATTCCAATATTGTATGTCAGGTAATTGAGTCTGTCAGGAAATTGAAATGTTACACGTCAAGTTATAATAGTATTTATGCCAGGAAATTCCAATATTATATGTCAGGTAATTTGATGCATTTGTCAGGAAATGCCAATATTACATGTCATGTCATTCGATGTATCTGTCAGGAAATTCCAATAGTACGTGTTAGGTAATTCGATGTATCTGTCGGAAAACTCCAATGTATCTTGTTAAGATGTAAATGTTACTTGTCAAGAAATTCGCAAGACTCAGTCAAACACGAATGTCTGTCTGAATCTGATCATGCAAAATTGTAAGAAATATGAGATTATGAACGTCAGATTGTTGGTAGGACAAACAAAACCATGTAATTTTCGTAAGAATATTCAATAACTGTTTGGTAAAAATGTTTTGGTCAGTACAAAATATTGTTATTGGTAAGAAAATTATGCCAGGACTCAAATGTGACTCGTCAGGTATCTACAAAGCTAATTACTAGGACCTATGTAATAAAAACCTGACAGAATATTTGATAATGTCAGAAAAGGAAATAAATGATGATGAGGCGAATTATAATAAATATATTATTAACAGTGTAAATGTGAGCTGTATTCGAAAATACATGTATACGCGTTCGTACAATAATAAATATAGTGATAGCGTTAACAATAAACTATTTATTCTTAAGTAACGATAACAAAGTATTATATACATACATAGGTTTAAAGAATTGCTGAATTGCAAAATCGTCGATTGTTGCTACTGTTGAAGTAAAATTAATTGTAAGGAAATATATAATTTTACTCTTTTTATATTGCTTCCTTATAAAAATTTTGTAACAGTATGACGTTATATCGTTTTTATAATGTCTAGGATTCAAATCTTGAATCTTCCGATTGTTTCATACTCCATAGCAGGGATGTAACGGAGCTCCGATTCCGGTTCCGATAAGTCGGAACTTCCGATTGTAATTGCACTTTCGGTTCCGATTCCGGTTCCGAAAAATTTAATCGGAGGTTTATATCGGAGGTCGTCAAATCAATTGCCCGCCAATATCTGTCGTATCCACCAAGCTTGGAAGGACGCGAATAACTTTTTAGTGGCGCTGGCCTAATCTACGAATCGTTAAGAAATAAATTGGACGGCGACAAAGCTTCAAAGCTTTTATTTATCAGATATAATTTCCTACTTTTGTAGTTTAATTTAATTCATCAATAAATCAGACAGTAACTCATTAACAAATATAATCTAATTATAATTAGTAAACTCAACACTAAGTACACATTAAAAATATTTGTATAAGGATTTATTTACATTAAATAAAACAAAATAAAAATCAGCACAAAAACAACCCTGGAGCGGATTTGATTTACGAAATTTGTTATCTATTTATGGGGAAATGTTAATAGGAAACATGCAAATTTTTGTTATCGTCGTGTGTGTATATTTTTTTTTACTTTGTAATTAAAATTGAAAAGATTTACTGACATACGTTGTTACAGCAGCAGTCCAATGACGTATCATTGAAATCGACTCGGGTTTACGGAAAGAATTGAGCTATAATTTTTAAATATGGGGAGAAAATGTTGGATCAATTTAAAAAAAACGTTACTTCCTCACCTTTGTTATCTAACTGCAATGGAAAGAGGGGAATGTTCTTCCAGCATAAGTATGTACCAGCAGTACCCGCAACTTCATTCGCACAGAGCATAATATGATCCATCCATTACCATTTTGTCAATAGTCAACAATATATTGAACCACAAAGCCAAATACTAAGTTTCATTAAATTTGCATTACAATTGGTGGACTTTCATACAAACGTAAATTTCAAAGATTCTTTCTTAGTGCTCACCTACAATATAAAAGTAAATCGTGCAAAATTTTATGAATGTAATAAGTACATTCGTTTGGGCCGTGCGTTGATATGACAGTATTTAAGTCAGTTGTCTTTTTCACATAGGTACATAAATTTGTCCAAATAAAACACTTTTTTGCCAAAATTTTTAATGACTGACCTCCGATTCCGATTCCGATTCCGCTTCCGATTCCGATAAAATGAATTTGAAAACTCCGATTCCGACTTCGGTTCCGATAATGACCTCCGTTACATCCCTACTCCATAGCATTTCGATATGACTACTACGTTTACCAATGTTTTTTCTCTTTATGCATTTGTAAATGTACTAGTGATGTAACGAGAATTCGCTTTCGCAAGAATTGTGCGAATTTTTTGCGAATTAATATTCGCAAATTAAATTTAAATTCAATGAATTGCAGTGCTTTGCAAAAATGGTCGCCAAATCTATACAAATTTAATTCGAACCGCAGTTTGATGACCAAAAAAATGGTCGACAAAACTACATCATCCGCATATACCATAAACTAATAAAAAACAAATGTCCATAAAGGATAATCGCATTCGCATTCATGAATGTTTAAATAGTAATACTTGTTACATCACTAAAATTTAATAATACATTTAAGTAGCGTTGCCTGTATTGGCAAAATGTTCACAAGACCGAAAAGTAGCGTTGCAAAAAAAATTCTCCCTTCTTAATTATATTTATTTCACTGAGTACATTTTCATTACATTTGCCGATTTTGCACTTCAGCAGCATTGATGTACGCCAGTCGTGATGAAGTCTAATAGGTGTTGTTTTAATACATTCCAAAATACAAAAGTAGAATAATTTATCGATAAGAGTTAACCTGAAAAGCTTTGCAACACGTCTGGGAACGAGAAGTGAGACTTCGTATACGAATGTAGCCAAGAAATTAAGTCTCTTAGTAGCGATATAATTACTACTTTTTAATGAGTATTTTTCTTCAAACGTCATTGACTAAAGGTTGGCATTCACGTTACAACGGTCGCACGAATTGTCGCAACAGTTCAAGTTGAATACTTCAACGGCCCTGCGACATGACCATGAATGTACAGTCCGCCTTAGGACCAAGCCATTCACGATCGAACTTGTCGCATACGACCGCAGTTCATGCGACAGTCCGTACGACCGTCGTAACGTGAATGCCCACCTTTAACAATAAAAGAATAACCACATCTCAAAGTGTAATAAATGGACTAACAATATCTCAAAATAATTTATGTATTCTATAGCCATTTTTGATATTACTAAAGTCGATTTCTATTAATTGCTATGTCAATGATCTTTTACAACAATTCCTTACTTTTATTTATCACATTGTTCTTATAAAAATATACCTCGGTTAGTTTAAGCGAAAATAGAATTCCTTTACATATTCCTTTATATAACTTATTTATTAAGCTCTTATCAATGCTCAATGTAAATGCGATTGATACATTTTGGCTACATTGATTGGAATGTTTTATGTTAACTTTAGAATAGTCGCTTAATATAATGTATGTAAATATAGTTAAATATATACAAAGCCAATAACTACGTCTGCATTTACGTCAAATAAAACCAAAATATGATACTGTAAGAGCCAGTATATACCTAATATACATCTCTTTAGCTATTCCAAGAAATGTAGAGTCAGTTCTTACCGAAGTTACACTTCTTTTCGCGTTTTGTAAAAAAATACAGACGAATTAAGAACACTCCTTTTTAGAAGTCGGTTAAAGATGATCATTGTCAACCCATTATAATCCCACTGCTGGACTTGGGCATTGTCTCAAAATGAGAGAGATTTAGGCCACAGTTAACCGCGCTTGCCACATGCGAATTGGTTGCCTTTGAGAATTTTTGTTGTATGGGACTCTCAAGTGAATAAGTTTCCTCGCGAATTTTTTTTTTAACAATTTTATAACACGCACATAATTTGTAAATTCGTGGTGCATGTCTCGGAGATTATCCATTACGCTATGGGATTATCCATTAAGCAGGTATGGGCCACCTGCTTTAGAAGCGATAGCGAAGTTATATGCGCAATGTAACACATAATGTATCTGTACGTACTGTATGTACTGTACACATAGCTAATCTATTTGCAATTCATTCGGCCTATTAAGCGGTATGTCTAATTCCAGTAACATGATTTTATTAATTTACAAGGAAAGAAGAAGTGTAACTTCTTACGTGACTTCAGAATTACATAATTCAAAAAATACATTCAAGCCACAATTAAATAGCTCGTATTAAATAGTACTCAAATGAGATTTTCGTATAACTTTTCAATCATTAATAGTATCTGTGGATATTTCATCAGCAAATGTTGTCATTATGCAATCGGTGTCACTCCCGAGGACTAAGATGGGCGCCTGATATAAAAGTGTGCAACCACACTCTTCCATCGAAACGCAAGAACTGCTTCACGCTAGAAATAAATGTGGCGGTGGTACTCCCCCGGTCGAACTACACTGGTTTGCCTTGTAGATGTTATTATTTGTTTACTTTTGGATGTACTTAGTTATTTTTTGTTAAAGGAGTTTAAATAAAACTAGCTCGTACCTACTCGCGGCCTCGCCTGCACGGTCAATGGGAATTAACATGAGCATTTGATAGCGCGATTCAGAACTTGCAATTGAATTTTACTAACGCCATCTATTAACAACGTCTGGAACTACTAAATATCTAGCAACTAACAAAACATCGATATTTTCATGGGAATGAAAGAGCGCTGTAAAAAAGTAGCAACGTCACTCTCCGCCCTCCTAACTATCTCCCAACATATCGACCATATCATATAATAAATATGGGGCGACGTGAAAGAGGAACAAACAAACACACTTTAACATTTTTTAGTATGGATTCGTACGCTATAAGACGAATTCATCATTATTTTAATGTTATATTTGCTAGCATTTGTGTAAAAAGATGATGCCGTTTGCATAATGACGAACCATAGGTTCATTCTGTCAACCCATTATTGTCCCACTGCTGGGCACGGGTCTTCTCTCGGAATGAGAGAGTTTTAGGCCATAGTCCACCGCGTTGGCCAACTGCGAATTAGTGGTTCATTCTACTCTAACATAACTATTAACATTTCTCCTAATATTTTTATTAGATTATTTACAGCCACTGTTTTTTTTATTTTTAGTTGAAGGTGGTTGATAGTTCCTATTTTAATTTGTCAAGTTCCGAAATTGCTATTTTTGTTCCAAAAAACAATACATCATGCTGTTCAGTTTTATTTCATTTTAGTTGAAGAATTTTAAAATTATTTATTCTTGTTTTTATTTTAAAAAATATGTTTAAGCGCAAATAAGTTTTCCGTCCGTTTTGCTTAATTTTATTTTGAATTTTAAGAAGTAGAAACAGCTCGGAACTAAACCAAAGCGACTTTATTTCGGTTTATTTGGTTTTTGTAATTTAAAGGCTATAGATTAATTGTAAAACTTTTGTATAATGTCTATTTTAATTGTACCCGACTCATTTTAATTAAGTACACTTTAAATACTGATTATTGATTTTCTATCTTTACTTATAACACATAAGTAATGTTTAAAAATATTTCACATTGCAAAATTAAAGGAATATTACTTTTTTATCAAAATCAGTAGAGCATACATAAGTACATAAATTTAAACCAACTACATAAGTTCTTTTTCAAATGTATAGTAATTTATATGTTGTATAATTCATATTTTTTGTTAAAACCATTATTAGGATGTCATTTCGCTGGTATAAAATTTATAATTATAATTATATAAGTAAATGACTGAGTGAGCGCATAAAGAAATAATTTAGGTACATTTGCTCGCCCCGTATATGTATAGCCTTTGTGTAGTATACAAATAGGTATAAGTATTAATACATACATACGATACAATAGACAATGTTCAGTTCAAGTGTTTTATTTTTTTACCCCTTTCATCAATATTAGATTTTTTTATATGATTAAAGTAGCAAACGAGCATGCAGTCCACTTGATAGTAAGAGGTCACTGACACCTGGACGCCCATGGACACCTGTAAGCAACTTTATACAGAACACAGGTTCTATTTGAAGTCAACCACAGATGCGTTGCGTTCCGAGGACTGAGTTGGTCGCCTTATATAAAAGTGTGTCGGCAACCACACCCTTCCATCGAAACGCAAGAAATGCTTCACGCTAGAAATAGGTGTGGGAGGGGTACTTCCCCGGTCGAACTACGCTGGATCTACCATCTATTAAATTATATTGTTTTGTCTTTGAAACTGTACTTTTAGTACAAGTTTTTTTTATCACGTTTCATGTTATTCAAGTTTGAAGTAGAAACCGAACGTGCAGTCGCTGCCGCCCATGGACACCTGTAAGCAACTTCATATAAGTAGAACAAGGGTTCAATCTGAAGTGAATCATAGATGCGTTGCTGCTACGGACTACGATGGGCGCTTCATATGAAGAAACCAGCAACAACACTTTTTCACCGAACCGAACTGCTTCACGCTAGAAATAAGTGTAGTACCTAGTCGATCCAACCTTTCTACCCTGGTAGTAAAAAAGTTACCTGCACTCAGTAACAATAGCTTATTATAAATTTAGAACTTTGGATCAACAATTGTAAAGAAATATTTAGAATATGACAAACCGATGGAAACCAAAGTAAATAGAAAAATCTTGTAGCGAAGAATTTAATTAACATCTGTATACGTTTGCGACTGCAACAGTGGCATCTAGTGGCATAAAATAGAAGTATATCCTGATCTTTTGTAAATAAACAGAGATGGCGCTGTTTCAACTTTCTGACAAATAAAATGTGATGATAAAACTATGTAAATAAGAGCAGGCTCATGAATTATATTACTTTAAACTGTATAATTAGACATATGACTGTATCAATTCAAACGATATGATAAAATATTTAATATCCAATAATTATTTCGTGTTATAAGTTATTTTGCGTGGGGAGCATTCATATTTTCCATTACATACTAGATGGCGGCACAAGTGATAATAATGTTACTTGGCGGTAGATGGCGCTGTACGTTGCAATGTCTGTTCTACTCAACACAAGATGGCGTTACTCGTCAAAAAATAACGTTTAACTTGACTAAACTTTGCTGATATTTAAATTGGTTTTCACTACCTACTTACATATTTTTTCTAAAACTTTTTCATTTTTTGTTATACTTTTGAAAAGACTTATTTAAATAAAACGTTCTTTCAGAATTACTAAAAAACATACGTTCTTATTAATTGTATTTTTAAATACGTAGGTGCATAAATCAGTGTTGAAAAAATTAAGTAATAGGTAGATATTTCATGTGCATTTCCTAAATTATGTATTGAGAACTGGTTCTTTGGCGAATCTAGGTTAGGTACCTTCCTACATAGCACGATTTAAATGCATAGCTGGTGTTGCAAGTTTGAATGAAATAAATTAAAAATGAAAAGAGTTTTTTACATTACTACCACGGAGTTTATAAAAGCTAACGTAATATTACATTTGGCATTAACGATTTTAACCGCCTAATATATTATTTTAATAAAGTATCATTTTAACTAAAGTAGGAGTCTTAGTCCTTGAGAGTATCAACACATTTGTGAATAACTTCAGAAAAAACGCTTATTCCTTATCATGAAGTTGGTTACGGTCCATGAACGGCAGAACCAATTCCTATCAGGTAGACCGCACGCTCGTTTGCAACTTCAATCGGATAAAAAAAAGTTTTATCAATGTGCTTAAGGTTCCGTACAAAAACAAGACTCCAATATTATCGATAAGACTCCGTTGTCACTCTGTGTGTCATAAGACTCTATCTTATAACCGGAACATATGGAAACTTAAAATTTTGAAAAAGTCTTGTTAAAATCTTTTATTTAACTTGCAATGTTTGTAGGTAAGAATGTATGTTTAGGTCAAATCTTGCAAACTGAATTTTACCCACTTCTAAGTTAATAATGCAAGTATATATAAAAATATAAAATCAATATTGTTGATAATTCAAAATGGCCGCCGCAATAAAATGGTGTAAAACCTACCCTATAATTATGGGTCTCAAATGAAAGAACTTAATATGTAAATTACAGTGTATATCCGCAAAACATAGATCTACATCTGAGAAAATCTAATATGGGCAATCTGGCAATAAGCTTTTTTTAGATAGAAAATTTACGATGCTACAAAATTACTAAAATTGAAGTACGGTAGGCAGCCGTACCGTTTTGATTTTTTGATTTTTTTATTGTTTTTTATTCTGACTACTACAAAGTTTATTTTTTTAATGCATTACCATTACACACACACGCACACATTTTCTACACTCATAGCCCCACAGTAGGTATTCTCCTGTGTCGTGGATACCATGGACACACACAAGACGAACACACAAAACACCCAGACCCAGAACAGGAACCTAAACTCATCATTCAGATACCTGTTTGGCCGAGAATCGAACCCGGGACTCATTGCGCGTCAGACCTGTATGGTAACCGCTGCACCACGCAGGTCGTCAATTGCGTGCATGCAATGCATTCAATTGAATCAATTGCAAAAGCATGCAATTGCAAAATGCATTGCAAAAGCTTTAATTTTAAACATTTTTTTTTTCAGGTAAATAACCCTAAATAGTCTAAATACGGATAACATGATGCATTAAACGAATCATAAAGTTTTACTACCGCATAAATTCAGTTAACAATGCAACAAATAGTCTTATAAGTGTACGTAACGTACCCAAATACAGGCAAAACGTATCGGTAATTTGCATACAGTAGAACTGCATCGGTGTCTAATTAGGGTTGGGCAATCGCCGTGGGATCCCACGCTCTCCCATCACTGTCCTTGCCACAGTAGCTCAAGCTTCCAACACCTAAGGTTGCCAATTAAAATAAATACAGTTTACATTTTAATTATTTGTGATAAATTATAATTATATGTGTATAATATACATATCGCTGCTTGGATTGATTAATAATGTAACAGAAAACCGAAAATTTTACAACAGTCGAGTAAAAATTGAGCAATACTTTTCGTCTATATAATTTTAACTAGCTCTTACCTGCAGCTTCGCCCGCACGGTCAAAGGGAATTAACATTAGCATTTGATAGCGTGATTTAGAACTCCGGCCCCCTATACCGAAAATTGAAAAAAAAACACCTTTGTATTCATGAATGTGCAAATATTGACATTCCTTACATCACTAGTACATCGTAAATCGTACACACCACATCATGTTAAGGATTTTATTCCCGGGACTGTTTTTGATAAAATTGTTTGAAACATAAATATCAAACAATGCAATTTTTTAGTTAGGTACATATAGGCAGTATTCACTACATAGTATAAACAAAGTCGCTTCCGGCTGTCTATCCCTATGTTTGCTTAGATCTTTAAAACTGCGCTACGGATTTTAAGGCAGTTGTCTTTAATAGGTTGAGTGATTTAAAAAGAAGATTTTTATGTAATACACTTATAATATAGTAGAGGAGAACTAATAATTTTTGATTTTTGACTTTAGGCGGAACGAATTTCGCCGGGTAAACTAGTGTTAAATAATTTCATAGCTGTTGACGTAGTAAAGGAAGAAAATAAACATTATAAATAACATTAAAAATAAACAATAACAAACATTATAATAATTTACCTACGTAAGGAATAAATATGGTTATGGTTTAAAAATAATTTTATTTCTCATAAAGAATTAAATAATTCACTTACTCAGAAATCATAACATAAAAACATTATAAGTACCTGCAATAATTAAATTATTTAAGTACCCAATTACATATGTATCGGAGAAAAATATTTTATGGAGAATATAAGTTTCTCAATTCCATAGCAGTATTTACATATATAACGAAGTGAATGCGACGTCAGCTTCATTACTGTCCATTCTTGAAGATTTCAAGTAAAACACAGAAGTAAACTTCTTCGATTTATTCACAGTTTAGGAGGTCCGATCGCTTCGACGGTTAAACAAGAATCTTTTTCTACCGGCGTTCGCTCGCCTTTTTATAACAATGTTTGGTGAGGTGACAATAACAAATTTATAGAGGGTAAATTAAATTGCAATTCTTAAAATCACTAAATATTGCTAATTTAATAAACAAACAATTTTCAATTTTTAAACTAACTAAAATAATTATTTTCGGCGACGTGTTTTCCATAATTACGCGGTGTCGCGCCGACATATATATTTTCGAATTTTAAATTTAAAATGATGTTAATGAATGAATTATAAGTTAGTATAAACAAGTCAAATAAATTGAACAAGAGCATTTTATTTTTAGTATCACGACCAAATTTTATATTTCTATAAACTCAAAAAATAGTGATTACAATTCAGCATATTGTGACAACCCTGTCATTTGCAGCGCTCCTTATATCTCACCGCAAGGTTGGAGTCAAAATCTTAGAATTCTTACAGTGTGACTGGTCCAGCGGAATAACTCGTTTATGTAATTTTGTAATTCGCTCATAATACATTTTAGCGTGATAGCCAAGAGCAGTGATAGCCTAATGGTTGAAACTTGCCCTCTCAATCGGGAGGTCCGAGGTTCAAACCCAGGCACGCACCACTGATTCATGTGCGTATTAGACATTAATTATCACTGCTTTTCGGTGAAGGAAAACATCGTGAGGAAACCTACACACCCGAGAGTTCTTTAAAAAAAAAAAAAAAAAAGTTCTCGGAGGTGTGTGAAGTCCACCAATTCGCACTTGGCCAGCGCGGTGGACTATGGCCTAAACTCTCTCATTCTGAGAAAGACCCGTGCCCAGCAGTGGGACAATAATGGGTTGACGAGAGACATTTTAGCGAGCATACCTTTACCATTAGTAATTAAATATGGATCAGTTATGTCGCTTTTGCTAAGAATCTCTAACTTGGTTATTACCTTGGTTTCGTCCGTTTGTACTCATAAGTACAAGTGTTAGTCTAAGTCATAAACTATGTGTGTCGTCCCTGTAGTTCCGGGATCGGAATAAGGCTACGGTATACCCTGCCTGTCGTAAGAGGCGACCAAAAAGGGACTTCCGGGGTTGCGGGCGGCTAGAGTGGGAGCTCTAACCGTTCGGTCTAGCGATCCCGGAAAGGACAGCGATATGTGTGTTCACATACCGTCGTAAAGACTAGACGGGGCGGTGGGCCCAGCCGCTCACCTAGTAAGAGCCCGATGGGGCAACGCGCTCAGAGGATTCCGGTTGCGGTCGTTTCGAGATCCCGGAGTACTCTTTATAGTGCCGAGGACGGCCACCGAAAGGATTTTAGTGCGGTAATAGTTCCACATAACCCTGCTCCTCCCGCTCGCTCCCACAGCGTCGGGTACCTTTGAAGGCTTCCCCCTCGAGAACAAAAAAAAACTATGTGTGGGCTTAATTTCAGCGAAATCTAACCGATAGTTTTTTTCGTGTTACAGTAACAAACACACACTTTAAAAACTTAAAAACGTTGACCCGGCGAACTTCGTTCTGCCTAAGACTAAAATATCGAAAGTTATCAGTGTTCCTTCACTACATTATCCATGTATTATACATAAAAACCTTCCTCTTGAACCACTCTATTTATTAAAAAAAACTGCATTGGAATCCGTAGCGTAATTTTTAAGATCTAAACATACATAGGAACAGACAGCGGGAAGCGACTTTGTTAAACTATGTGGTGATTTTCAATTTTGATCACACATATAGCATTTCATAAATCTTTTAGAATTCGAACCCCAAATCACTAGCTTAGTCCAAAATATATACCACTTTATATAAATATTTGACAACTGGTTACAAGTACCAGGCTCCCATACATTCCGACCACTTTCTTCGCCCTTACGTAACCGAGACTCGAACCGGCTATTAGCATAATGCTATGGAATATTTGCCATTCCTTTTAGCGAGATATAGCGGATATTGGTTTAGAAATGAATGTTAATTTTTAATAAGAATATATTAGATCCTGTCTTCAACTTTCCTTAACTTTTTAACGCAGACATTTTATATTATAAGTATTTTCTTGACTTTGTGGTTACAAAATTACGACCAGACTTAATTATATGGACTAGTCACCCGCCGGAACGGTCGAAATTCGACCGTAATTTTAATTAAATACTAAACTTCATATAGTCCAAAGTAGCACCAATATTTCTCTAATTTAAATTTTGATGTAGCTTTTTATATTTATTTTGACAAGTTATATTCCTTTTTTACGTTTAGGTTATTATTTTTTATATCCAGCTAGGTATTTATAAAATAATTAAGTTAGTATCTTGTAATTTTAAAATTCGTAATTAGCTTTCATATATATAAATTCTTTTCCAGTGTCAAAAATCCATCGATTAAGATTTTTCTGATAAACAAATTCAAGTATCAAATGAGCATTCACTCCTTCCATCAATCCAATAGCCTCTCGATGTCCACTGCCGGACGTAGGCCTCCCATAACGGCGGCGCCAACATATCCCATGGCGCCAACCGGGCCTGTGCCCTCTGAATCCAACGGTTTCACAACGTCTTCTTCAGGTCATCGGTCTACCAATGCGCTTTAATCGTTTAAAAAGGGCGATAACCCTAAATGAAGTTATACCTCTGCAGGTATCTAAATAATTCATACAAATTTAAGACGATGAGATATTTAAGTTATCACACTATCTATTAGGGTTAACTAGTTTAACCGTGAACCTACATCCGTCCCCTATTCCCACGGTGGCTGTATCCCACACAATTTGGTCGGAAACGCAAAAAAGAACTGTAATAGAAACTGAGCAGGAAGAACGAAATTGGTGGTTATAAGGAATTTTGAAAATGATATCTTTAACATGCAATGAAGTGAGATTGATTTTCGTGAGATCTATTTTTAACAAATGTTAAAACTTACTACTCGTAACTTTACATGGGTAACTTTTGTTACCCATGTAAAAACAAGATGGCAAATAAAAAAAAAGATATACAAAGAAAAAAGACAAACCCACTGAGTTTCTTGTCGGATCTTCTCAGTTGAGGTCGTGTTCCGATCCGGTGGTAGTGTAACAAAAATATATATGTATATGTAACTGTAAATTTTTAAGCGCCCCCGAAAGGCCTATGCAAAATAAAGACATTTCATTTAAAAAAAAAGTAACATGACCTTAAAATTATCAATTAGGTACTGTCATGTGCTATGTTATCTATATATTAATACGTGAAGCAAAAATGTGTATTAAGTATTTTCCTTTTTCTGTAATACATAATTTTAATTTGCCATACATAACTCTAATTGTAATTGTGTCCGAAAATTGTCACCGAGGGCAAATTTTTATTGTAATTAAATCCAAATAATAAGTAATTTTGATATTCACCGAAGATTAATATTTTTTAACATCAGAGAACAATTGAGAACTTACTCAATTTCAAGAAACTATATTATTTAATAAATTATATATTTATGACGACATACGTAAGCAGTTTTTATCTAATAGATATTTATGTATTTATAATTTTAGAGTTATTTGAAAATTTAAAAAACATCTTGCGAAGATAATGCGGCTTAACAGTTTAAACTGTATTTGAGAGTAACGACGGAATTTTACAAATACTTTGTTAACATTGTGAGTTTTTCTAGTAATCTTTTTTTTCATTTTGTTTGATACGTTGTAGTTAACACATTTATAATATTATAAATAAATTACACTTACAATACTTCATCTACATTAATTTTTAACCGAGTTCCCAAAGGAAAGAGGTTATCTATTCATAGTTCCGAAGTCGGCGCTCATATGGGACACATGTAGTTTCGTCGTGATCCAGCGAAATATGATGAGCGCTGACTTCGGGACTATGTACTACATACTGTGTATGCTCTAAACGAACATGTATTTAAATATTTTTTTACTTTTATGTGGCATGGAAGTCGGTTGTATTTTTATTTAAAAAAAAAATAACTATGCAAAATCTTACACTCCTCAACTCAGTAGATACCGACATTTAAAAAGGGATCAGAAGTTTCCACATCACGTATCAATATAGATTTATAAACAGCGATTTCCTTAAGCATTTAAATCGATATCAATACAAATAACATTTAATTAAATAATTATTCAATTGTTAGATTCAATTCAAATGCACCTTTAAAAGTATAAATTAGTTTTGTTTTGTCCGGGAAACGAATTACGAAGCCACTAAACTCTTACATCCTTTCAGCTTTTATGGACAAAACAAGTTTCCGTCTGATTATAAATAAGTACCTAATATGTAATCTAATTATAATTAAACTAGTTGACCCGGCGAACTTCGTTCCGTCAAAAATCTAAAATTATCTGTGTTCCTCTCCTATATAATGCATTTATTTATACATACAAACCTTCCTCTGGAATCATTCCATCTATTAAAAAAATGCATTAAAATCCGTAACGTAGTTTTAAAGCATACATTAGGGACAGACAGCGGAAAGCAACTTTATGATTTATTGCATTAAAATGTAGTACATAGTTTTACAATATTGTTGGGTACCCCCTTTTAAGTATGTTTATACCTGTAGTAGGGGGCCCCGCTCTCCCCTTATACTATTGCTAAGTACTAGGAATTATATAAATTACCAAATATATTATACAAGAATATAATAATTTGAACAAAATAAAAGAATAAAAAATAAAACTAATAACAACAATTTAATTTTAGTATGTATAGTGTGTTGATGTATAAAATAATGATGTCTGAGAGTGTGAGCATGTGTGTGTGTATGTGTGTATGTTAGTGTAGGTTGCGTGTCAGGTGATGTTTTCAAAAAGTGATTTTATACTATTTAATGACGTAACGTAATAAAACTGAGGAAACAGTTTTTGAAGTGAAACTTCTTTATCGAGGTTGGAAAAAAATTTTTGTGTAACATTTTTTCGTTACGCGCCATCTTTTTTTTTTCGTTACGCGCCATCTTTTTCTGTTACGCGCCATCTTTTTCTTATCCCTACCACGCGTGATTTTAGATAGATTATTATAGATTAGATTATTAGATAAAGTTTAAAAAAGCCTTTTATTAAACTTTATCTAATTTAACTTTATTTAACCAATTTCTGTAAAGTTGCAGTTCTGTATAGTAAATTATTTTTTGAAAAATAACGTCATAAAGAAGTTTCACTTCTTACGAGTGTACGCTAGTACACGCACACATTTTTTATTAAACCCTTTAAAAGTAGTAAGTAGAATATCTTTTTTACAATAGAAGTAGCAAAAGACAACGCCGTTAATATTTGTAACTGCACCTACAAATAAGATCAGTATCTTAACTAACTTTATCTTGAGTCTGAGTTGATTTTAGACTAGTATTATCGCGGAATTGATACATTTTAATACTTAACGGGTACTCACGATATGCGGTTTATCAATTCTTATAGAATTCTTTTTGGGCAAAAATAATTCTATAAGAATTCATAAACCGCACGTTTTGTTTTCACGTTAAAATACAAACAATTATCTGAGACTGTAACAGTATTTTTGGCCAGTCTTACTTTTATACCCAAAAACGCGAAGATGACTCACTAAAATAATCATTAACGATTAACAACGCAGGCGTAGGCTAGTTAATCTAATTGCATAACTACTTAACAATAAACGATTGACCAACGAATAATTAAGTTAATTAATAATTTAAAAGTTACATCGAATAAACAACTAAACATTAAGTTAACTAATTAATAACCTTAATGTAGTTAATGAAACGCTAATGATTAGTTAATTTTTATTCACTAATTGTGTACGAACTGCGAAGTAGTGCGTTGTACCGACGAAATAAATCATGAATTATTTAATGTGTTTCCTTGCAAAACTTGCATGTCCTTATTACACTAATATGCACTCCAAATACATTAAATCTGTATGTACGTACGTTTGCATCATATTATATTAAAACGAAGCTACACTGTAAATGATTAATTTAATAGTAATTATCATAGAAGTACCAAAAATTAATAAATGTATCATGATTTGATAAAGCAATTAAACCCCCTCGGTGGCCGTTCACAGCGCTGCCTGGGGGACTCCGGGATCTCCAACGGAACACAATCGGAGTGCTCCAAGCGCAATACCTATTCCAGGCTCGTCCCTGGTGAGCGAATACGCTCACCGCACCTTCTGTGATTACGGCAACATGCCACCATCCCGGGTTCGCTTGGCTGGACAGTTCGTGCTCCCACTCTAGTCGCCTGCAACTCCGAAAGCCCCTATTAGTCTCCTCTTACAACAGGCAGAGGATACCGTAACCCTATTCTGATCCCGGGACTACAGGGACAACTATAGATACCTTTAATCCATTACACTACCATATATATAGATATATATGGTAGTGTAATGGATTTTACCTAAATTAAGTATCAAGAAGTAAAACTCTTCCTATAAAATGTAATATGTCACAAATGTAGTATATTTAATAAGTTCAATTTGATAATTGAAATTATTAAAGCTATTCTTGATGTAATAGCTTGACAAATATTAATGACTAACTAATGTTACCAGTAATTTACTTCGGATTATTATAATAGCCGAAAATAATCAGTTCCTAATTAAGTTTTCAACGAATTTCCTTACTTTCTTTTTCGTCAGATCGCTATCCAAAATGAAAGTGAAACTTTTGTAAACTTATCATATGGATATATGGATGTTTATTAAGTTTGGAAATCTGTTACAGATTTGGCGATTAATTTAAACGAGAAAGTCCTGACCGTTGTATCGTTAGAAAGTTGAATATTGCAAATTAGATTAAAATATACTTTGATCTTAGCCAAGAGACTGAGAACCGATGTCGACAATTTTAAGGTGAGAGGACCCTTTTTTGTTCGACTATAGTAGCATCACTTCCTCACTTGTTCCGACTAAAGCCCCTAGCACAAAGCGTGTTTCAAACGCGCAGACGACGCGCTTTTCAGGTACTCGCGTTTTCTGCGCCGTAGACGCCGATTTTTGCGTCTTTTCAGATTCAAACGCGCGTAAAACGCGAAACAAACGCGAGTGTGAAGCGCGTTCGAAGCTCGTTTGATGCGATGATATTTGATAACATTTAGACTGTTTCCCATCTTCTATGTATATCTGTATCGCTATATCTGTGCGTATAAGCGCAGTAAACTCACGTTTCACGATTACTCCGTGTGCTCAGGTTGCAAGGTAGCGTTCAAATCTCGTTTGTGTTCAAAGCGTGTACGTGCGTTACCAGCTCGTCCTCTGCACGTTTAAAATACGCCGTGTGCTAGGGGCCTAATAGTAATGGTGAAAAGAACTGTTTCCTGGTTTGAAGGGTGTTGTAATGGAGGCATACTTTTTCGATGCTATCCCATTTAGTCGGCCAAGGCTGACCTCAGGTAAAACCTTGATCTTATTTATGGCTAAATACAGATTACCATGATGTGGTTAATAACAGATTTTAAGGTGTACCAGTGTAGTACGCCACGGCGCCACATCTTATTCTAGTGTAAAGCAGTTTTTGCGTTTCGATAAAAAGGTGTGGTTGTTCTATCGAAACTCAAGAAATGCATTACGCTAGAAATAGGTCTAGCGGTGGTACTTCCTCAGTCGGACTACACAGGTTCTACCCACTTTAAATTTTAAATACTTGGTCATAAAGTTGAAGTATTAATTGACTTACCCCAGTTTCGTAATCCATGACTAAAACCCATTGATCTTCTAAACATAGCTACATCTTTTGACTCCATATTCTTGAAAAAATATTGTCTAATCTAATCTATTGTCTAATATGGCAAACAATTCATTATTTATCAGGATGGTCATATGTGCCAATCAGGTAATGAGCAAAAAAGTGATAAGGATAAATACAGCTAATCGTCCATCTCGCAGATAATGATTTAAAATACATGAAGGTATGATCCTATTAATAATTTTGTATGCCCTAAAAATAACAAATATATAATGTGTAGAGTAATTTTGGGCATTACAGCCCACTCGGCCAATATGGCCGTTTAATATTATTTTATATACTACAAGGTTAAATTTTTTAAGATAAATCAAAATTTAAAAAAAGAAGACTGTTTCATGTTAAAAAAATGTTTTATATTTCGAAAAAGTTTATGGTGTGCCACAATACCCGAAGTTACTTTAAATATACACTAGCACATTGCTAGAATTTCGTAAAGTACTATCGTGTTTTTAGATACTTCCTTAGCAAATAGACAATAAGTTAAACGCTAGAGGGTTGATAATGATAATAATCATCGATCGCACTTACTACTTACTTTCTCAACAGTAATAGTAGCTATGCAACGATCTAACATTACCGCCTCGACTTGTTGTACACAGAGAATACATTGATAGAGACATAAGTTTAATACAAAGGACAGCTGATTTCGATCTGATTTCAGCCACAAAGTAAGTTAAAGTTTGTTTTGGTCCAAGGCAATGGGATTGTCGATCCTATTTCTGCTGTACCATAATCAGAGTGTCAATCGGTTATTATTTTAAGTTTATCTATACGCACTTCACCACTACGGTGGCCTAAAGTTCTAATTCTGAAAGGCCGTACCTAGTGGGACAATAATGGGTTAAAAACACATTTTTTTTAATATTTTTATCTAACGATAAGGCAGGAAGGCTGCCGGAAAGCAGCCTATGGACATTTGCAACACCAGCGGAGTCGCCAATTACGTTCCTTACTATTTCCTCGAGCTGCAGCAGCCGCCGCATGCTTCCGCGGGGTACACGCCGGTCTCGCGGGTAACGGTGAAGGTGGCCAGGTGCTCCAACACGTACCGTCGCAGCCCCGCCAGCGTGTCGAACTCGTCCAGTTTTGGGCTCCATTGTACTGATTTTGTGACAAGTTACGAAGTTCTTTTGGATCTGTAGGACAAATGAAAAAGTATTCATTAAACTGTCTGTAAACACTAACATCATAATTGAACCGACTGCGCATTTGATCCCTTATCTATAGAATTTATATGCTTATCTATTAGATAATATGAAATTCTGATTGTAAAAAGAGTTTCATTTTTTTTTAATGCATTTATTTAAAAAAAATAATAAACTAAAACTAATAAATATCCGTTATATAGAATCGATGTTTCAACTTGATTCTACTTGACTTCTAAACAAACTGAATTTCATACAATAAGGAAATTAAAATGGACGAGAATTGTCAAAGGAATCTAAATTACTAAACATGTTAATGCATGATTAAATACATTATAATTATGTCTCATAATGTATTTACCCCGCAGACAAAATTACAGGTTACTCGTATAAAAATTGAATTAACAAACTATCTTTCTGTGTAACAAAATAAATTCGTAGATATAAGTAACTGCCCAATTCTTTTATCTCCCATAAGTTTCCTTCTACACTCTCTTGCTATTTAAAGAAGCTTAAAAAGAAAGTATTTTAATTTTAAGCAAAAATTAATGAATATTAAAAAAAATAAACCAAGAAACAAAATTGTACATGAACTTTTGCTATCAAATGCATAGCATGCATGCTGGGGTGACCGAAGTGCCCGGAGTGCTAGAATTGCCCAGAGTGACCGAAGTGCCCGGAGTGCCAGAATTGCCCAGAGTGACCGAAGTGCCCGGAGTGCCAGAATTGCCCAGAGTGACCGAAGTGCCCGGAGTGCCAGAATTGCCCAGAGTGACCGAATTGCCCGAAGGGCCAGGAGTGCCCAGAGTGACCGAAGTGTCCGGAGTGCCAGAATTGCCCAGAGCGACCAAAGTGCCCGGAGGGTCACGAGTGCCCAGAGTGCCCAGAGTGACCGAATTGCCCGGAGAACCAGGAGTGCCCAGAGTGACCGAATTGCCCGGAGGTTTCAGGAGTGCCCAGAGTGCCCGGAGTGCCCAGAGTAACCGAAGTGCCCGGAGGGCCAGGAGTGCCCAGAGTGACCAAAGTGCCCGGAGGGTCACGAGTGCCCAGAGTGCCCGGAGTGACCGAATTGCCCGGAGAGCCAGGAGTGCCCAGAGTGACCAAAGTGCCCGGAGGGTCAGGATTGCGCAAAGTGCCCAGAGTGACCCTTTGGTCACTCTGGGCACTCTGGACAATACCCTCCTGCCTAGAGTGCCAAAATTGCCCAGAGTGACCGAAGTGCCCGGAGTGCCAGAATTTCCCAGAGTGACCAAAGTGCCCGGAGGGTCACGAGTGCCCAGAGTGACCAATTTGCCCGGAGGGCCAGGAGTGCCCAGAGTGACCGAAGTGCCGAGAGTGCCAGAATTGCCCAGAGTGACCGAAGTGCCCGGAGTGCCAGAATTGCCCAGAGTGACCAAAGTGTCCGGAGGGTCACGAGTGCCCAGAGTGCCCAGAGTGACCGAATTGCCCGGAGGGCCAGGAATGCCCAGAGTGACCGAATTGCCCGGAGGTTTCAGGAGTGCCCAGAGTGCCCAGAGTGCCGAGAGTGACCGAAGTGCCCGGAGTGCCAGAATTGCCCAGAGTGACCAAAGTGCCCGGAGGGTCACGAGTGCCCAGAGTGCCCAGAGTGACCAAAGTGCCCGGAGGGTCAGGATTGCCCAGAGTGCCCAGAGTGACCCTTTGGTCACTCCGGGCACTCCGGGCACTTTGGTCACTCTGGGCACTCCTGGCCCTCCGGGCAATTCGGTCACTCTGGGCACTCTGGGCACTCGTGACTCTCCGGGCACTTCGGTCACTCTGGGCACTCTGGGCACTCTGCGCAATCCTGAAACCTCCGGGAAATTCGGTATCTCTGGGCACTCCTGGCCCTCCGGGCAATTCGGTCACTCTGGGCACTCTGGGCACTCGTGACCCTCCGGGCATTTTGGTCACTCTGGGCAATCCTGACCCTCCAGGCACTTTGGTCACTCTGGGCAATTTTGGCACTCCGGGCACTTCGGTCACTCTGGGCAGTCTGGGCACTCCTGAAACCTCCGGGCAATTCGGTCACTCTGGGCACTCCTGGCCCTCCGGGCAATTCGGTCACTCTGGGCACTCCTGGCCCTCCGGGCAATTTGGTCACTCTGGGCACTCCTGGCCCTCCGGGCAATTCGGTCACTCTGGGCACTCTGGGCACTCGTGACCCTCCGGGCACTTTGGTCACTCTGGGCACTCCTGGCCCTCCGGGCACTTCGGTCACTCTGGGCAATTCTGGCACTCTTGGCACTCCGGGCAATTCGGTCACTCTGGGCAATTGTGGCACTCTCGGCACTTCGGTTACTCTTGGCACTCTGAGCATTCCTGGCCCTTCGGGCACTTTGGTCACTCTGGGCAATTCTGGCACTCTCGGCACTTCGGTCACTCTTGGCACTCTGAGCATTCCTGGCCCTCCGGGCAATTCGATCACTCTGGGCAATTCTGGCACTATGGGCACTCCTGACACTCTGGTCACTTTGGTCACTCTGGGCACTCTAGGCACTCCTGAACCTCCGGGAAATTCGGTCACTCTGGGCACTCCTGGCCCTCCAGGCACTTCGGTCACTCTGAGCACTCCTGAACCTCCGGGCACTTTGGTCACTCTGGGCACTCTGGGCACTCCTGAACCTCCTGGCAATTCGGTCACTCTGGGCACTCCTGGCCCTCCGGGCAATTTGGTCACTCTGGAAAATTCTGGCACTCTAGGCAGGAGGGTATTGCCCTGAGTGCCCAGAGTGACCAAAGGGTCACTCTAGGCACTCTGGGCAATCCTGACCCTCAGGGCACTTCGGTCACTCTGGATACTCCTGGCCCTCCGGGCACTTCGGTCACTCTGGGCACTCTGGGCACTCGTGACCCTCCGTGACCAGAGTGCTTTGCCCAGAGTGACCGAACTGCCCGGAGTGCCAGAATTGCCCAGAGTGACCGAATTGCCCAGAGTGACCAAATTGCCCAGAGGGCCAGGAGTGCCCAGAGTGATCGAAGTGCCCGCAGTGCCAGAATTTCCCAGAGCGATCGAAGAACCCGGAGTGCCGGGATTGCCCAGAGGGACGGAAGTGCCCGGAGTGATCGAAGCATCCAGAGTGCCCGGAGTGACCAGCGTGCCCAGAGTGCACAGATTGACCGGATTTCCCGAGTGCCCGGGGTGCCCAGACTGACTGGGGAGCCCAGAGTAAGCGGAATGACCGGAATGAACGGAGTGAATGGAAAGAGCGGAAGGACCGGAATTAGTTGAGTGAGCGTAGTGACAGGAATGAGTGAAGTGAGCGCAGTGACTGGAGCGACCGGAGTGGACCGGACCAGAGTCTACATACTAGCTTTTATTTAATACCCTCATTGCTATGATAATATATGGTATTTTGACGTCCCGTCATTGGGTTAAAGGTTCGATTCCCGGCCAGACAACCGGCCAGAGATATCTGAATGATAAGTTTAGATTTCTGTTCTGGGTCTGGGTTTGAGGGCAAGGCCTTATGTGTCCTAATAAAAAAAAAAACATTGAAATCAGTTGGCGTGATATTGAGTTATTTGTCCATTTATCGCACAAATCCTTAATGTAAAATTAAAACAAAACGGTTTTCTTATGGATGCCATGGTCAGAATCAGAAGTCAGTAATCTATAAAAAAAAAACATCCAAATAGGTTCACCCAGTCCGGAGCAATCAGGTAACTAATATAAAAAAATATATATAGACGAATAAAGAAAGAACCTCCTCCTTTTTGAACTCGGTTAAAAATTATTTTATCTTTGAAAAAGTATTTGAAAGATCGTATTTAAAAGATACGTATCTTGTATTTCAGATACATTTCTCGAAAGTATGTATGTGGTACCTCTCTGTTGCCGGCACATTATATTCCAAAATTACGCAACACTTGTGGGTGGCATTTCCATTCCTTATAATAATATATGGAAGAAAAAACATAGTCCACCAAAGTCACGTTAGCCAAGTGAAAAGAAAGAAAGAAATCGTTTATTCGTAATGCGTACACACTCATACAGTTTAAAGACACAAGAAAGAAAATTATCAAATAACACAAATGTATTGTACTATAATAAAAACTAAAACAAATATTTATTTAGAATTATAATAATAATAATAATTGTAAATAATTATTTATAATTTATATGCTATTTGCAAAAAATAAAAAAAATATAGCAAAACATTAATTAAGTGGATTTTAAAATATTGAACCTCGGAACACTACTTGAATAAATAAAATTAATTGTCCACGTTAGATTTACTCTGTGGATTCCTAAACTATTCTCGCGACAACCTTTTATATGATAGAAAATTGTACCATGTAACAAAATGAGTTTGACTAGATAGATAGATAATCATTTATTCGATCTGCTTACACGCACACATTTGGTTATTATCCAAGAGTACAAAATGACAAAAAAGAAAAAATTGAAAAGAGGGTGCAAAGCATCACGAAATGGACACCGCTCAGCATTATGTTAGCATCCAAACGACACGACGTAACGGCTTATTTAAAAAATACCTTTTACTATACTTACCTAACTTAATCACATTAAAAAAAAAGAAAAAAAAAGAGAACTTACTGTTATCTGTGACAACTTGTGACACTGACATTTCTGCATAGAGATTATCAATTACTACAAAGTTTATTTTTTTCTTTTCAGTCCATTGAAATAAAAGCTTGTTTTAAAAATATCTTTTTATACTTTCTTATTAAAACAATTTGTTACAAATTAGCATCTGTACTTGTGTGGTTGTTTATTGAATATTTATTATATTATTTCCTTGATTTCGAATCTTGAAAGAACTCGTGAATGTAATTTACATTATTATGCTGTCAATCAAAAAAAAATATTAATAAACCATCCCCATTATAACTAATTATAGTATAAGTTAGTGAAAGAAATGTTATTAATAAACTATTTAAATAACTGAGATAGCCTTAATTATTACTGCTTTTCGACGAAGGAAAACATCGTGATGAAACTTACACACCCGAGAGTTCTTTATAAAAGTTCTCGGAGTTGTGTGAAGACCACCAATTCGCACTTGGCCAGCGCGATGGACTATGGCCTAAATTCTCTCATTCTGAGAGAAGACCCTTTTCCAGCTGTAGGACAATAATGGGTTGTACCCAAAGAAATGTTATCTACTATGTGTACCATAATATGCCATTAAAATAATTAGTTTCAGAATTTTAAAGTATAAATATAGGCATATTGCATAAGTTACAAGAGTCGATACAAGACTTAACAGAAAATTCATTCCACACTGTCTCGTTGCCTGCGCAAGAGTCTCATTCACATAACATACGAGTGAGTGAGACAAAAGATTTTGTAGAAGGGAGAGATTGTCCCACTAGTCACCGGGAGCCACAACCTCACAGTTGGTATTCGTCTCTCGGTCAAACCACACGAGTAACGTTGTGCTATGATGAACCATTTTTGAAAATGGAAAATGTGATTCAGTCAAGGAAGCGATTCGGTTTTTGATTTTTGTGAGTGGACAGACTTAAGGATACTTTTGTTTTAGTGAAGTTTTTGTGAATTTTTAAGGTACGTAATTTTTTTGGTATATTTAATTTATTATTTTATTGACAGTCATTTGTTTTTTGACACAATTGAATATTTTTTTTTATTTCAAAAGACATTCAATCATTTATTAAACATTTCATTAAAATTTCGTTACTATAGTTGAACCTCTAAAAGATCGCAATGCAAATTAGTATTTTTTTTCTTGAACTACTATAAAATTTGATTGTATTTTTTTTACTTTCTTGGGTACGATTATTTATTATATGTTAAACTGAGCTGTAACTATCATTTATCAACTCTATGATTTTTTCTTTTTTTTGTAATTAGTTAAGGATTTTATGTTTTTATTTTAGGACAATAAAGTATTTTATTATTTTTATTATAAACTGTTACTATATAATTCTAAATAAATCAAACTATATAAAAATTTATATATACGTGACGAATAGAAAAACTCTTTCCTTTGGGAAGTCAGTTAAAAAATAAGGGTGGATGCACATTTTACAGCGACTGCAACGTTACAAAAATTGTTATATAAAGACCCTAAGCGCACGACTTTGAAGGTCTAAAATGACATAATCAAGGTTCATAGTATTATGTGCTATTATTCTCAGTCACAGTTAACAATTTCTAACAATAAAATAACCTCGTAGCTTTTTGTTAGAAAATAAGTGAATAAGCATTCATTTACATTTTACTACAAATAAAATTACACGGTGACAAAATGCTTATATTTTTTCGCGAAACAAGAAAATTTGCGACGTAACAGGTAAATATATTAGGCTATACTTGTTTCTAGCTATACATTTATAATGACATTTATGCATGATACAATATGACATAAAAGATAATATCAATTACAATATTTAACCTAAACTAAATAAGCATTTACTTCAACTCTAGACCGGGGCCATAAAACACAGGGTACAACATTTAATAACTCTTAAGTTGCAAACGTCAGAGATGAGCGTTAAAAATCTCTATATTCCTAACATTATTGTAAAAGAAAAAATCCGACTTATACTAGTTTCCGCTACGGGCCACGAAATTTCACAGCGGCTTATAGTTCAACGACACTTGCAGCGACAAGTGAATATTTCGTGGCCCACAATTTCGGTACACCTTCTAATACCATTCATATATTGGTTGAACACGTTTTGAGAGCTAATGGCAGGCATATTTTGGTGGTATATGGACTGTGTGTAGTCTTTCATTGCTTTGAGAAGTGTAATAAGGTATTCCATCGTAAGTTCGTCTTCACGAGGAATTACATACTTAAGATCCGTGTTACAACACAACTCTACGTTTCTGTATTTTTTCTATTATAAAGAAGCATACAGCCATGTCAATCAGCATGAGCCAGTGCTCATGCTGACTGACATGGCTATATGCTGACTGACTGCACGAGTAGTTCAAATGATAAGTGAGCGCTGCCACCCATAAACATATGGCATCAATCCCAGATAACATTAGGATTTGTATCCGAGGACAGATGCGTTGCTAACCGAGGACTAAATTGCAACACCTCTAATTGGTACGTCTCCCCTTACACGAGAAACCAAAACATAGTAACTCACTGCTGCTAAAAGACAGACAGACTGAAATAGATATGGCGGAGATGCCTTGTAAGTTGATCTACAAAGTACTCTGTCATCTTTAAATAATGGATTTTATAGTAATTCTAGTTAATTTAAATATGAACGACAGTGACGGTCCCAGAATTAGGTAGATTTATCGCTTGCTACTTCATAAAGAAAGCCGTCATAAAATCGCCACTCGATTCGAAAGCTCGTAGTATTTACATTCGTTAGTACACAATGGGTTTGTAAACACTACATCTTCTAGTGTTTACGCGCGTGACTTTCACTTGCTCGGTTCAAGGGCGTTAGGCTGGCGCACGCGTGCGATTGTGCGACACGGTTTCCGGGTTTCAAAAGTTACGTCAAATTAAATAGGTATAAGTTTTTGAATTTGTAACATGTATCCAAACTAAAATTCATTCAAAAACACCTTTTTTTGTAACGGTGAGGAAACCTTCAAAAGGTACATCGAGCCTTTGGAGAAACTTCGGGTTATGGGATTTTTACCCACTAAAACCTCCTCGGTGGCCTTCCTCAGAGCTTGTGTAGGACTCGGAAACTCCAACTGAACGAACCGGTGTCCCCTAGCGCAGCGCCCCTCACGGGCTCATCTCTTGGCGGACGTGTACCATCCCCCTTCACCATCCGGTGCTTACGGCGAGATGCAGCCACACATACCGCCGTCCTTGTTGGGGTTACTTGTTGGACGGTTCGAGCTCCCACTCGAGCCGTCCGCAACCCCAGACTGTTAGTTGCCTCTTACGACTCCTTCAAAACCACCTATTAGTGATTTTACGAGTAAGCTGTCGTCAAACCACTATTGTGCTACTAGGCTACTACTAGGGATGGGTTTTGTGCGTCTTGTCTCAGGATAAGAGTGGTATAGGCCATAATCCACCGCGGAAGGCAAGTGTAAGTTATTAGTGTCTTTATGTATACTTTCAATTCAGTGTTTAAGTTGCCTTTACTTTAGTTTACCCGAAAATCTGCGTTAAGTACTTTGTTTCAATATGACAAATACAACACATAACAATAATATAAACCTTAAAGAATAAAAAAATATAATTCAGGTAATTAGGTATACGTAAGGTTGGTAAATAACGTAGTAGGTGAAATCTAGTTTCTACCAGTAACTATAATTAATTTGAATGATATTTACATTAGAATTAGATTAAAGTACATTAGAATAAGAATCTTTTCAAATTCTTTAAATAGAAGCACGAGCTGAATTTATTTTGCGTAATTTACGGACGGAATGCATTATAATTTTAAGGAAAAATGTTGTCAGTCGGTCGTGTGGAAGCAGCTTTACCATTAAGACACAGAAACGATTCATCACACCGTCTTCTTTTTGCGGTTTCAACATCGTACATAATATAGCTATTATGTATAATGTAGTGTCGATTGTTAATGGCTATTGTAATAGAAAGTTAATAACGGGTGACAGTTAACGGTTAATCGTTAATATTAACAGTTTGTCTTCATATTTTATTACCAATTAAAATTTCGTGTCGTCTTTAGCACATTATTTTCGAAAGGTTAATGGTCTCTCGGAGTTACAAGAGGTCTCCTCACTGTTTTATGTTGTAATAGCAATTGAGCGGTCCACTCGATGTAAGTGAGTGATCTCGCTGACCGTAGAAGTTCATTACGGATACAATTCTATTATTATTAATATTAAATAAAAATATAAATTTAAGTACCTTACCACATTCGTCAATCGTTCAATCCCCGCTTCTAGTGGAAGCGGGGATTGAACCTTTTTGCATAAGATTTTTTGAAAAATATTAAATCGTCAACAATGGTATCCGACATCTTTGCAAATCCGTGTATAGAAGGTACTTCTTTAGGTTCAAAAAAACTTGCCCACAGCCTTTTTTAGACAGAGACAGCATACGAGACACTCGGCGGATAAAAGATCTCCTGTTTATTTTTTGCTAGCATGTATCAGTATAATTTTTTTATGACCTAGTTTAATCCCTAGGAGCAGTATCTACTCATATATCGATCGAATAATCTGCAATCGATATACGAGTAGATATTTAATATCAAAAACAAGTGCAAGTGTCCAAAAGGACAGTGGCAATTTAACATAGAATAATTATTACTGCCTGATAACAAAAAGTTTAAGGACTACTGTGTCCTGGCCCGATGGGAGTGGTAAGATATAATCCAACATGTTCTTAGCCCTCGATAGCATAGAATTTATGGCCAACCGTAAGACTGATCTCTGAATCTTCAAGCGCGGCAGTGACCACTTAACATCAGGACTACATTGTTATACAGTTGAGGTCGTGTTCCGATCCGGTGGTAGTGTAAAAAAAATATATATAACTGACAATTTGTAAGTGATTCCGTAGAGATATGCAACATAAAGACATTTCATTTCACATGATTTTTTGCAATTTTTTTAATCAACTTCAAATAGAACAAATATATTTTTAACTAAGATGGTCGGCTCATATAAAAGTAAGCCGGCAACTACACTCTTCCACTGAAACACAAGAACTGCTTTACGTTAGATATAGGTGTGGCGGTGGTACTTTCCCGGAAGCACACTGATTCTACCACCTGGTAGACTACTTCAATATTATAAAAAACTTAGGCTATTACATAGTTTGTAAAATCAACGTGGGTAGGACATTCCACTTGTGTCCAAGCGCTACAAGTATTAAGCAATCAATTACACAGCGTAGGCCCGACAATGGTCAGTGACCAACCGGTAGGTGATGCAACACTTTCTCCAAGAAAGTTGTCAATTGAGCAGATTAGATGGCTTTGTGAAATCCGGAACTGGAATTTGTCAATATTTGTCGTATATTTTTAGATTTTTGACGCTTATTTTAAGTCTATTTTGAGTGTTTGGTTTGAGTTGAGTGTATACTAAATTTTGTTATTTTTTTTATATTTTTATAAAATGTAGGAGTATTTAGTAGGTGCACTGCCTGACTATTAAAATTCATAATCAAACCCAAGTCGTCTGTAATTTTGAATGAGAATGAGTTTTTTGAAGATGTTCAATCAATTACCACCTGTACGTGATCACTATAGTACATGATCTTACAACGAAATTTGTATAGAAGAGAATGCTTATAAAAATCGACCATAGGTGTTACCACTTCAGAGAACTAAGGTGGTCGCAGATCTGTAAATAGGTGTGAACCGGTGCAACCGACCCGGTCGAGAGGACCCGCACTCTAACCAACATTCAACAATCTTTTCCCATGCATATTTATTATTGATAAGACTTAATATAATAGTATTCTTCTCTCTTCTCGTCAACCCATTATTGTCTCTCTGCTGGACTCGAGTCTTATCTCAGAATGAAAGAGTTATAGGCCATTGTGATAATTAATTTCTAATACGCCCATAAATCAGTCGTGCTTGCCTGGGTTTGAACCTCGGACCTCCCGATTGAGACGGCAAGATTCAACCATTAGGCTATCACTGCTCAATAATAATACTATTATACGATAACATAATATAATTAGTAGATCTGTCACTCATAAAAAAGCTGCATATCGGCCGTTTTTGCGTGTAGGTATCTATGCAAACCTTGGCTGCTATTGTCGAATATCATTTCTAAAATCCTACCATATTCCCAACAATACACTCAAGGTTACTACAGTCCTGTAAATAGCATCGCATAAATATAAATAGCTGGCAAGTCGCGTGCGACGTGCTCGCTGGCCAAGTGGCGCAGTGGGCCGCGCGTTTCCATTGTCGCACTAATGTACGCTAGACTTTGTTTGATTTATTGACCGGTACAGTACGTTATGATGAGCTTGTTCTGAATGTGTTGTGTTAAAATTTTACTAAAGATTCTACCATTTTCTAAATGTTTGTGCGCTACATTTTGTAAGATTTATTGACTATTTACATAGTCAGTGTATTTGATATGGTCAGTTGTTCTGAATAAGTCGTATTACATTTTTACGAATAAACTACCGCCTGAAACAGAAATATACGTACATGGATATGCGTACGTATGTTGATCTATTTTTAGGTCTTAGCTCAATAATATTAGATACATCAAAATAAAAATAAGCCTAATGTACAATGCAATATAACTATAATGAACCTTGCCGAAGCATTTCTACAAGGCTTTGAATACATTGTTATACAATTATTTCCTTAATGAACCAGTAGAAAAAAATGCAGTTTTATACTGTTTTTTGGATTAATATTGTAAATATGTATAGCTATAAATATTTTTTCATGGTGGTTGAAAGTATATTATTCGACCCAGGAGGTAACAGCGCCACATCTATCTCTAGCGTGGAGAAATGCTTGTATTTCGCTGAAAGGGTAGGCTGTCACCTCACTCTCATATAAGACGACCACCTTAGTGTTTCAGATTAGTAACGCATCGGTGGTTGTCTTTAGATATTATTCTGTGAGATTATTCTATGAGAAAATGTTTGATATTATTAATAGTCGGCAGTAACCACTTATTATCAGGTGAACTGCATGCATACACACCACATCAATTTCTGCCTAATAAGATCAGTATTAAGCGTTGATGTATTCCAGCTTAAAGGGTGTAGTACCTACCTATCCGACGCGCGACATTTATCCAAGTGTCTCAATCCAAATATCGTGTCGTGTGACAATGGAGCCGCGTGTGAAATTCCTCGTATATGTTCAGCGACTTTCCGCCGCAATCTAGAGCACTTTCCGCGCCCGCTGCCGGAAACGCATTGCAATCGAATATTTCATCTTCTGCACTGTAATTTTATTTAAACTGTTTAATTGCAGCTGTGTCTATTATTCCTTGGTTTTTTATATTTAATTCAAAGTTAAATCATTTTGTTATTATCTTATATAATTAAATATTCACATATGTATAAGTATATTTGAGAGCGTTTTATTTAGTTTATATCATTGTAGAGTCTAAAATACAAAAGCATAACCATGAAATTTGGAAAATCGATCCTTCTTTCGATGTCATAAAAAGGATAATGAAGGTAAAAAAGTCCTTATTTTTTTTTCAACTTAAAGGAGGTAAATAATGGAGTGTATTTTTGTGTACATGTAATGCACAAAAAATTCTGAAGTAGCTAATTTTATGAAACTGGAATAACAAACACGCATAGTAAGGGCACTGAAGTTTTACTGAGAACGGTACAAGCATTATAAGTATAAGCAGGACCAAGTTGAAATGCCTTGTCTAAGTGTATGGGTACTTGAGGGTTTGGTTAAGACTTATATGGTCAAGCCAGAACAGAACATTGATTTTATAAGCCGAAAATACATAGATACAAAGGTACTTTTTGAATTAGCTGCAAAAACTCGCTATCTTAAGTAGGCTACATGTAAGTAATGAGATTAATAGTTACATATATAATTATATGGGAGCGTATAGAATTTTAACACTCATTTCCGCCTTGCAAGTTGTAGTGTGCAATGCTTGTGTGTAATAGCTCTTAACAGGTTTGGCTGTAATATGATTGCGATTGAGAATATCCGGAACATACTAAAGTAATGTCTGATTTGCACAGCGTCTCACATGCCCATCTGAATTTCAAATTTCTCACAGATATGGTGTTAAAGTTGTTCAAATTTTATATTTTTATTTGAAGTTGAATTCGCATTTTAGAAAAATAAACGTGATAGTTAATCGCTTAATCATTGGCCAGAGGTAAAACTTCCAATACCTATTTTTACGATTTCATGTCATGTGCGTGTTAGAAAATAATTATCACTTGCTTAAATGGCGAAGGAAAATATCGTGAGGAAACCTTGACCTAATAGTTATTTAATAATATGTTTGCAAACTACAATAGCGACCTTGGCCAATGCTCAAAAGCACACAGCATAGTGGAATATGCTTCGAAAGCATATAATGAAGCTAAGTCTCCCTCAATCTCTGTAAACAACTGCATACTGAACAAGGATCAAAAGTCAGTCATAGGTTTCACTCCTTCTACCGAAACGCAAGAACTGCTTCACGCTAGATAGGTGTGGCCGTAGTAGCTCTCTAGTCAAACCCTGCTCGTTTTATTGCCTTTAAACATTTATCTTAGTCACGTTATTCCAAACGAATAAACTAATATAACTATTCTAAATACTTCACTGTACTTACTTCTATCAATTACAGCGAAAAAACCTGTTCATAGCTCTAATTGCGTAAACACTTGTAACTTAATTGAAGAGAAAAACTCTGAGAAATATTGCATCAGTTTACGTTACCGCATAAATTAAACGGACCTCCCAAAACAAAGGTAACGTTTACGCGCGCGTTACAGAAGAAAGTTACCGACCGGTCCAAGCGAAAGTTATAATAAAAAATATATTGGGTAATTTCGATGTGGAGCGTGCCGCCAGTGTCAGCGGAAGCGGAGGCGGGAGCGGAATCTTGCCTAATTCGATTAATACCGGCATGCTTATAATAACCATCAATAAAAAGTAATATCCTTCGGTTACTATTGCAGGAATGTATGTAGTGTTGATTAATTTATGAAATGATTTTATTTTGTTTGATAGTTTCAGGAAATAAAACATTATGATTACGAGTTAATAAGTATGTATATGTATATACTACGAAAAATCAGCAAATGTTATCGACAGATTGGCTGAATTTTTTTAAATGTTATATTTTTATTTAATAACTTTTATTATTCTTTATATTTTAATACTATTATTTCAAGCTGAGTTTAATCATGGTTGGATTTAACATTTAGAATACAAAAATAACCCAAAGCACCGACATCAAGTAGAAAATAACTGAATTAATTATTGGGCCTGTTACGTAGATTATTTATGTAGCTTAGCTTTACCGCGCTTTTCAGAGCAAAACACTTAGTCAAATCATTATATACCTCAGAAACTACTAATATAATCACGTAATCAATTTGTTTTTACCTTCTTAGAAAAGTTTAATTGTAATTTTAAAAAGAGATTTTCAAACATTTTCATTTTTGCAATATTTCTAAGATATAAGATAAATTTCTAAAAATACCTTTGCGCCGTTACTGCCTACAGTATATTATCTAAACGCTGTAACTGCGACGTATCAAACCAAGATTGAAAGTTCGTTGACACTCGTTAGCAAAAGGGAAGGGAATGTAACCAATTAGCAAGTGAACTAGGTTTTTGATCGACGGAGCGGCGTTTTCAAAATACACTCCACGAATTTACCTTTCAAATAAGTCTAAATCATTTAAACTCGGTTAATTGCAGGCCTGAGCTATGTTTATAAGGGGGCGTCCATAAATTACGTGAGGTGTTTTTTTGAATTTTTTGTATAGTGACATTTCGTGACATTTTCTTCAACCTCCTCCCCCCGTCCCCAATCTGACGTGATATTTTTCAAAATGTGGGTTTCTTATGTAAACGAGTAGGATTATGGTAAAAAGAAAAAAAAATATTGCTTAAAAAAATACGTAATATTTGCCTGCCCTCCCCCCTCTCCAACGTGAGATTAGATGAGATTTGACTCGACCCCCTCCCCCCCTTAAATATCTCACGTAATTTATGGACGCCCCCTAAGTCTTAAGAATTTTTATCAAATTAAGATAATTTGTAAACGTCTGAAGCATTTTTGTATAATTAGCAAGCAAGTGTATCTTGAAGAATTTGAGTTTTATGCAATAGACATTTTAATTTATGCTCATTATAAATAGTATTTTAATTGGTTATATACATATTAAATCTTCTTTTGCTACTTCTACTATTATTTAGATTAAGTACTAGTGATGAAAAAACATTATAAAAATCGTACATAAACAATTTGTCTGGTTGATATAATACGTGTTTACTTTTCAAATTCAAATTCTTTATTGCTCATGCTTATTTTCTAAGTCGGGTCTTACAAATAAATTTTGGTATAAGCATGCACCCTGTAATGGTATTGCAATATAATGTCTACATAATATTTAGAGAGGTTAATTGTCATTATTACACAATAGCTCAATGTTGCGTTTGCTTTTGCTGTAATATTTAGTATTCCATTTTAAATTGTTATATAGAAAATCTAAATTACTTTAGAGCAAAAACCTACGCTGACAAAAAATAATATAGTCGTACGATAAGCTCCTATTAACGCATTATTCATAATATATACCTACTTGGGTCTTTGTTTATACTTATTTTTTTATCTGATAGAAGTAGCAAACGAGCAGGCAATCCAATGGTAAATGGTCACTGCCGCGTATACTGTAAGCAAGTTCAAATAGAACATGGGTTCTATCTGAAGTCAATAACAGATGCGTTGCTAATGCCGAGGACTATGATGGCTGCCTCATATAAAAGTGTGCCGCCAACCACACCCTTCCATCAAAACGCAAGAACTGCTTCACGCTGCAAATAGGTGTGGCGATAGTACTTATACTCGTTTTATTAAAAATGTTTGTCGTTTAAATGTATACTGTCATTATTTTGTATAAATCTATAACACAATAGTAATATTTTTATATACATTAATATTATTTTACACCTACCTTTAAAAACACTGTTAGGCACTCATTGGCACACATTTTCACTATCAAAGAGTTCCGGCGTTGGGCGGGATGAGTAGGCGAAGTAAGCACTTGAAGTGAGTCTATGTAGTAGTGACTATGAATAAAATAGACTCTAAATACAAAATAATACTTTACTTTTGATCACTATTTATGGGTTCATAGTATAAGCTATGAACACACTATTATTCCTGTCTTATTCGAGTAGGGTAGACCCACGAGTATGCCATTCTCGTTTGTACGTTAACTTAAGCTTTAATTCACCAACAACAAACCTCAATCTATGTTATTATATTTCAAACTATGATATTAAAAGTATCAGGAATTTAAATATTTGAGTTTAATCCAAAATTTAGAAGATAAAACAAAATTAAAATTAATAAGTTTGTAAATGAACTAAAGATACACACATAGATAAATACTAAAACTTAAAAAATAATTATTATATCACCAGAAATACATGGTGTCAAAAATAATTACCAGAGAAGGCAGTAACTTTAACACAAAAATGCTCAGACAATTAAACAAAAAGTTATGCCACAGACAAAATAAAACTGTCAACAAGTAAAATAATTATGAGTCTTACACTGCCACAGATTATAAAATAAAAGTATTAGGATTGTCTATTATGCGTGCCACAACAATAAATATGGGCACATATTTGTAAGCAATTTTACGTTTAGACTTATACTTATTTTTATTCATAAATAATAAGTCAGTCTATTGGGTGTGTACCTCCATGTAAAGACATACTTATCGCCTCACGCTAAAACCTTCAGCCTACATTGAAGTTGCAGTTGCATTATAGTCTATACTTACGAACAATTTGTTTTGTTCCTAATAAGGGAACAATTGTAACCTTGTCATTAAGATATCTTATCTAATTAATATTATAAATGCCGAAGGTTTAAGGCTGTATATGTGTATATTACACTTGCACATAAAAACTAACAGTCGAATTTTACTGAAATTTGAAACATATGTAGTTTATGACCTAGATAAGGGGTTAAGCAAAGTGGGGTACGCGAACCCCTAGGGGTTCGCCGGTCGATAGCACGGTTTACGATAAGATTTACGTTATTTATTACGTAATAATTTTATTATTTACGTATTTAATTATCCTATATCGGACGAAGCCGCGGTAATAAGGTTATACTCACTCTTTAATAATATAATTGTTATGAATTTAATCACTACCAGTATTTAAAACCCAAAAATGTTTTATTTATTTTTTGAAATTTATAAACTTATGAACCTCGCTATACAACCCCAGTTAGGAATTTAAATGAAATGACTTTATTTTCTATGGATCTACAGAGGGACTTACAATTTGTCAGTAATAATATTTTTTCCACATTACTACTTGATCGGAACACGTCCTCAAGTGAAAAGATCTCGCAAAAACTATTAATCAATTCATCAATGTATTTATTTATTTAATTGATTTACTGCTTATTACATCGAAAATGAAAGCTAGCTCCAGCACCTATGCTTTAAGATTAAAAATGTAAAAGATTTTATTTTTTTGGATTACAGTTCTAACTTAAATCAGCTAAAGATAGGTTGCATATTAAATATTGTCTTGTTTGGTTAACTTGTCGTCTTGAGTTCAATTCTTGATTTTACATGGAAATAATAAATTCAAATATCCGTTCTGGGTCTACTTTTTCTGTATGTTAATGTATATTCACAGCACCCACAAGAGCTTAATTTTTGTGTGGGTTGCGAGCCTGTGACATTGAAACTTTGCCATTAACTATCGGATGTACTACCTACATGACGCTGTGTAACGCGTTGAAGTCTTTTGCATTACATAAATCATGTATTAAAAGCTACTAATTATTTACATGTATACATATTTATCATAACGCCTTCTGTCATAATTATTATCTTGCGCTCTATTTAAGGTTCCGGTATCGTTCTCTGATAGTAAATATAAAAAAAAATACAAAAATTTTTTAATCTTCATAGGCTTTGTTATATATCAAAATATATTTTTAACAAATAAGCAAAATAAAAAAATGCTATTGTTTAAATATGTTATCTCCTCAGGATAATTATCTAGGAGGTATAACATAAACCTTTATTGTAGCGGAACTTGTACCAGAAAATATTTCCTAATTTGGTTTATGGTTTGTGCCTAGGCTAGAGGAATCCATTGGTCAGTTTTAACGAACATATTTCTGAAGCAACTATTTATCGTTTTAAAAATAATAATAAGCATTCCCGTGAGAACTCCGTTATAAAAATATATATGTATATTTCATATAATATACCTAAATAGAAATTTGACACTGTAAAAGAATTAAATTACTTTAACGACTTCCTTTTCAAGTTCTGCGCTTTAAGCAACATTATAATTGAATATTAATATAACAATTTCCTTTTACACAATTATTATATATTTTACATGAATTAAAATCATATGATACGCAATTGTATTCATGTAAAAATATACATATCACTCGTTGACTATAAAAGGGACCCAATGTAAATAAGTCTACCAATTCGCACTTGGCCAGAGCGGTGGACTATGTCCTATAACTGTTTCATTTCGAGGTAAAACCCGTGCCCAGCAGTGGGACAATAATGGGTTGACGATATAATGTAAATAAGCGTTTTGTGGACATGACAAAATGTTCTTCGGCTTTCAAGAGCTGATTTAAGATTACGATTTAAGAAGGGAAATAAGGAAGGAAATCCTTATTTCCCTAAATAATAGACGATATTTAGAGCAATTTCAAGTATTTAACTCAATTTACCAAAATTTTGTGTTAGGTCGTTTACGTTCTCATAGCACGATACATTGATGCGAATTGTTAATTAAAAAATTAGCGGCTAGGCGCCTATTAATCAATCAAGTATCAACCAATAATCATATTGCAATAAAGGATACACGTCCGTTGACATTGTAATGTAATCCGGGCTTTATTAATTTGACAATTATGTTACCATTCGTGTAAACGGGAAGCTATAAAAAATCAAATCGATTTAGTAATGGCGGAAAGCGAAGTGTAATTAACGCGGTGTAAAAATATTACATGTACTACTATATGAGTCACACGAGTGGTATTTATCTTAAATTGTATTTATAAATAAAATTGCGCGTGTCTATTTATTTACGCAACTTTTTAAAACAGGTGAATTGTCTGTGTTTAAGCAGATTTTCGTTTTTAATAGTGATTTATTTATTTAACGCTTATTTGGATTAAAATAGTAAAAAAATATACACGATATATATGTATAAGCTTTAATTACCTACATTTAGAAATCTATACCACTTTAACGAAGTACTAGGTATTATCTTAAGTTCCCCTGTAGTCGGGGAATATAATACGACTACAGTATCCCCTGTCTGTCATAAGAGGCGACAACAAGAGGGCTCCTGGCTTTGCGGGTGGCTCGAGGGGGAGTTTGAACCGCCCAGCCAGCAACCCCGAGAAGGACGGCGGCATATGTGGCTGCATGTCGCTGTAGACATAGGAAGGTGTAGGGGGACAGCTACATGTCCCCCAAGAGACGAGCCCATAAGGGGTGCTGCGCTAGGGGGCACCGGCGCGTTCCATTGGAGATCCGGGAGTCCCCTACAAGCGCTGAGGAAGACCACCGAGGAGGTTTTAGTGGGTAGGTATTATCTAATAGAGCTATTAAACGATGAGAACGGAAACAATAAAAAATAAAAATATAACACGGATTCGGTAACGGAAATATAGAACTAGTGACATATATAAATACACCAACATTAGCATAGCAGTACTGATTAATAACAATTGCTATAATAAGGAAATGATCGTGCGAACAACGCCATTCTACACTGACGCGAGTAACTAGCCAAGCCTTAAAACAGAGCTACATCTATCTTTTTATTTTTTTAAGATAAAAGTGCCTTTTCATGATGTCAGTGTAATATTTTTATCTGATTCTCATTTTAGTCATTGATTTTGGACAATAGTTTACAACTAATAAATAAGTGTTTGTCAAGCTGTGGTTTTCAAAATTGATTACGTCTGGAACCGAAAACAGGTGAGGGACAAATTTTACGGCTTATAATCTTAACATGTCACTTTTTCTGCTAAGCTAAAAAAACGCTTAAGGCTATATTATAAAATGCGGATTAGCAAACGACGTATATCTTTAAGATTGCGATAGATAAAAATCTGGTAGGTACAAGTACTTTTATATGAGGTACCATCATAGTCCTCGGGAGTAGCAACGCATCTGTGATTAACTTCAGATAGGACCCATGTTCTGTATGTAGTTGATCACAAATGTGGCAGTGCGGCAGTGACCACTTACCATGCAGTCCACATGACTGCATGCTCGTTTGCTACTTCAGTCAGATAAAAAAAAACACTTAAGGTTTCACTATATTTTTCGTCGCCATTAAAGCAAGCAATAAATGTATTAAACACGATTTCAAAATCAGAGGATAATTGTTTAGGATTCAAACTTGAACCTACACAAAATCTTATTAATATCTCGACGTGCCCTTGGAACAAAATCTTATATGAAAATCTTATAAAGCTTAGAAGTTTTGCGGACATAAAAACTTTGATTACTTACGCCGAGAAAGACGATCTATGGTAAATCATTGTAATAGCTAAAAAGGGATTACAATCAACAAAACTTCGTACTGTAACTTGGTAATTTTTCATATATGATTTTGTTCTGGGGGCCCGTCGATCTATTTAATGCTAAAGTTACTACTTTACTCTTACTTAGTTTTACTCTTCAAAAACAACCGGTTACATTTTGCTGAAATTTGGTACACACATACTTTATTCTAAGTTCATGTTAAAGAAGGTTCATACTAAGTTTATGTTAAAGTAGGTCACTTAAACATGAACTTAGTAGACGTAACCGAAGCGGGCGAAGCTGTGGGATTATCCTAGTATACAATAAACACGCTAAACAGTATGTCGCAACTAGTTAAATATGTATAATTTAAGTAACATAATTATTATCAACATTGGCTTAAGGAGCGGCACAAGTATTTAATATTATAATACCAGGAAGTATTTTGATATAAAAACTAATCTCATTAATACGTAACAATAACAAATGGTCAGCCATACAGATAATGGCATACGCAATACCTCTTATAGCATTAGATCATATATGTAAATTAAGAACTTCATGTCTCAACTTCAAAAGAACCTCCTCCATACTTATGTCTGCCATAAAACAGTAATGTTAAATTCTGACTCTAAGGCTGTCATGCTGCGTTGAAGCATGTGGTAAAAAAGAGATACACAGGTAGTTCAAAATCAGGCGTTAGAGGTAGCAACACAAACACATTGCCTTACGTGGGGCGCCAATCCCACCTTCCCCAGTCTAGTCTTTACGACGGTATGCGACCACACATACCGCCGTCCTTCCCGCGATTGCCTGACCGAACGGTCCGTCTGCAACCCCGGAAGTCTCTTTTGGTCGCCTCTTACGACAGACAGGGGATGCCGCAACCCTATTCTGATCCATTAACTACTAGGTAGGACAAACTCTAGGTAGGACGGCCATTTCTACTTTTATTTTTTTTTTGTTTTCGAGGGGGAAACCTTCAAAAGGTACCCGACGCCGTGGGAGCGACGCAGGATTACGTGGTATTTTTATCGCACTAAAACCCCCCCGGTGGCCGTCCTCGGCGCTATAAAGAGGACTCCGGGAACTCGGTCCGACCGCAACCGGAGGCCAATCCTACCCTGAGTTCATTTTAGATTTTTTTTATAATACATAAGTAGTACACCAGCATGCAGTCCGGACGCCGCCTGAGACATCAGTAATTAGCCCCAGGTGAGATCAGAGTTTTACCAGGTTAGCCAAAGATGCATTGCTACTAATGAGGACTAAGAACGCCTTAGATAAATATGTCTCACCCACCTTTCACACGAGAACACACCAATGCAATATTGTTATTAGATAGAAGTATAAATCTGGTGCTTTTGGACTCAGACCACAAGAGTTCTACTATCTTTGTCCATAAACCAACGAAGGTCACCCACAATCAGATGCCACCTATGCTCGGTTACATTTTACAAAAAAATGTTTGTGTGTTTTTACATATTTGTATGTACATATTGATCTAATCTCATGTATATTTAAGTACATGTAGGCTCTCCGACGCATAACGTCCGTCAAACCCATATTAGGCGTGAGCAAAACCGGTTGCTATAACATGTTATGGTATTTCGTAATATCCTAACTGAATCATGTTTCCATTTACTAAATCAGTAAATAGAACTGCATAAATCGTACATACTAAAATACTTAGTATATGTTCTACATACATATAAGTTTGTATGAAGTAAACTTCGAAAGTGGTAGAATCCTAAAAATTCATTCATAAACGTTATTAAAAACATTAATTAATTTATTTTTATTTATGCACTTATATCGCTGACATACACACACACACACATTGAAATTTAATTAAGATAAGATAGTTTATGTGATTTAATTTGTCTTTGTAATACCTTATACATGTAAAGGAAGAGCGGGGCATCCTGGCACAGGTAAATATTTACTTAAAAAGTATGCCTCAACTGTAGTTTCTAAGATGTGACCATTTGATGAGAAATAAACTATTTTCTATTTTCTATATTATTTAAAGCAGTGATAGCCAAATGGTAGAAACTTGCTCTCTTGATCGGGAGCTCCGAGGCACAAACCCGGGAACCGACCACTGATTTTTCTAAAATTATGTGCGTACGTTAGAAATTAATGATCACTGCTTTTCGATAAAGGAAAACATCTTCAAAGAACCTACACACCCGAAAGTTCTTAAAAAAAGTTCTCTGAGGTGTGTGAAGTCCACCAAATCGCACTTGGCCAACGCGGTGGACTATGGCTTAAACTCTCTCATTCTGAGAGAAGACTCGTGCCCAGCAGTGGGACAATAATGGGTTGACGAGATTTATTCATTTAATCATTTGTTTTAAATATACATTTGTCAGAACAAGGTCTTGAAGTTTTTGTGATGCGGGTGCCAAATTCATTTCTGCTATCGTCAAATCTGACGCACTTATAGCTATTATTATGTATTACTTCGTGGTAATTCGACCTAGTTACATAGATCATAGTCACGACGAAACTGAGGATTGAACTCACATTAGTGGTAGATTAATTTCAATCTAATAAAAATTGACGTGAAAACGAACTACATGTAGGCGTCTAGTTCGTTTTTTTGGCTCCATATGACAGACAACAATGGTTGAATGCTTGCGCAAAAAACTTTGAACTATTTTCGATTTTATAATCTCTATATACAAATAACTATTTCTACCTATTAGGAAACGTAGCAGTTAATAACATTAAAAATTTAAATAAAGTAATACTTTTTCTATATATTCAATATCGAATGCAGTGGACAGACTGGTTTCTTGGCTCAAAATAGGGAAGTCTTAAGGATATTTTACGCTTGTGCACTGGTGAATTGGTGGTCCGTGACAAACCGATACTTAAATAATTTCATGTACCAACAAATATTAATAAAATAACAATGTGCGGCCTTCGGGGACAGCCGCGGTAAAGCTATTGCATTTTATACTTTTTGATACTATTTATTTCCTCACAAACAGCTGTTTACATATTCGTGCGATTTCCGAGCAGCTCGTCTCGATCCGTGCGAGCTTCGTACTGTCGTATCCTATACATACACGTTAAGCGAACGCTCGGCCGCGCTACATAGTAGGCGGATTGGGGGTGTTAGGTTTTTTTCGTTACAGAATTTCTTCGTTCGGTCACCGCATTTAATGCCCGCGATAAAAGCTGCATAGCTTAATAAATAACATTTGGTAGTACTGTTTTGATGGCTAATACAAAAAGTCCTACTGCGATCATAGAAAAATGTGTTTTAAATTTAATATCACACAAATTGACCACGACCTTTACCTAAACGAGATTCGAACCCGATAAATAATCCCGCAGAGATTTCCACCAGGCATTGTGGCCATTCTCAAAGGTCCCTTGTTGGAATTGCGTTATGCACAAGGTGAACCAGCCTAAGTTCTATATACATAGTGATTAATTGTCACAAGGCCGTCTGTTCGTAATATTTCATGACTAAAGATATAATTGTAGTGTATTGTATACTAGTATTATTTCTTACATTTACAAGGACCAACATTATGTTCTAAATCCTGACTCGCATTTGATGAGGCATAGTTCTCTGTGTTAGGCTATCATAGTTAAAAGCTTAAACTAACTTTGTAACTAACTATATTGTCCTCTCTTTTATCTCTGATCGCAAACGCCACATATAAAAATCGGTTTACTGACGATAGTTGAACGTGACAACCTCATAAGAAAATACTGATGGAAGGGTTGCATTTCTCAAAAGAAAATTTTAATTTTATTTCTTTGATAAATATTTTGTATGGATATAGAGAAGGAGGTTAATGGAAATCGCAATGGAATTAATTAGGTTACATTTATTTGCTCGCACAAATACAATTATGTATTTTTTTTGACACAATTTATTGGTCGATTGTATCTCTTTGTCGCTCATTCCGCGCTCTCGCTTGCACTTTAAGCCTTAAATGGAACGCCTCAGAGCGAGGTAACGCCGCATGAGTCATGTTTTTTGGTGCTTGCGGCCGGCTCCATAGAATTATAAGACGTTGTCACGTCAAAATCACATAGCCTGTGTCACTGGAAACTCAGTCGGTACCAATTATAATTATGTACAATCTGTCTAGTCGTGTCGTCTGTAGAAGTCATGTAGTTCAACTGATGGTAAGTAATTTAGTATTATAAAAAAATGGACTGCAGCAAGGAGATATACTATAATAAAAACAATCTTCAGACGTTGAAAATTTCAGTCAAAAAGCATCAGTTACACATTTTGAAAATTAATTTGACGTGAGTGAAACCGTAACACGTAACAAGTACAACCATCATAGTGTAGCTCTATAAGATTGTTGTACTGTTGTTGTACTAAGAATGTAGTAGGCTATTAATGGTAACCGTATAGGCTTGATACTATAAATTTAAATTCTAATAATATGATTGTAACCTATTAAACTTACACTGTCTAGAGTTAACTCTCGATGCTTTAATCACTAAAAATATAAATACCAATGTTCTATGTGTTAATAATTCGTTCGTAGTTCTTCGAAACAGCGGGGCCTATTTTGATAATGTTTTGTGCTTATGAGGTCACCATGTTTCTCATCTATAAATTAACCCGATTGATAGCGATCTTGCAGGCATCATGTTTATTATTTTAATTTTATTTTTAATATAGGTACGTAAAACCTCAAATATTAACAAAACATAAAAAGGTAAACTATTTACAAAGTATACTTATATACAAAAAAGAAAAAATAAAAACATGTAAACAAAAACATTTGCATAAAAGATTATCACCGTCACAGCCTCTGGGCAAGATTTCCAAGATGGTGGCAGCATTTCCTCTTTGAATGGCAACACCTATTCGATGAGCAAAATGCGTGCCAGCTCTCGGGTCACCAGTAACATCGACAGAACGACTGGACAGTCTCTGGACCCCATGGTCCCAAACATTTAGTTTTATATATCAATTACTATTTTTTTATATTTTTTGATTATGTAATACTAGTTTATTCCCGCACGCTTTGATCACATTTACCATGGAAATGTATACCGTGAGTTAACTCAGGTCATAAACAATCAGAATATTAATACCGAACGGGGGCGCACCGTCAGATGCGTTGGCGGTGGGGCCGCAGAGGAAGAGGAGATGCGGTGTGTCGTTGCCGTCCTCCCTATCCTTTGCGGCCGTTTGGTGGTTTGCGGCGGAACCAAAGAACGGATCCGCCGCTGGGTGTGGTTGGTCGATGCCTGTAGGGATGCCTTGCGGGTGTCGGCTTGCCATGCCCACGGCCCCTGGGTGGCGGTCTCGGGGTTGGACCGTCACCCTGCGGATGAGGCCTTGGAGGTAAGGCGCGCCTTTGTGTTTTCTGGCGCGCCTTGCTGTTGGAGGGGAGCTTTATGCTCCACGCGAGGAGGGGCTGCGGGAGCGGCCAGGCACCGGCGGGTTCGCGGATGACTGCGAAAGCTTACCCGTGTTCCCGCCGTACGGTGCGAGGAGAAAACACAGTGGGGGTTTAGCCGGTAAGAGTCCGGCATAACCCAGCTGCCGCCCCGGGTGGCTGGGTATCCATGAGGATTACCCACTTAAAAAAAGGTCATAAACAATCTGTGTGCAGAATTTGAGCGAAAAGTGATATGTAATTTTTACGTAAAGGAGAAACAATAAAAATACAAATTGCTCACTTATTGCAAAACTGTCATAACAGAAAAATCGTTATTTTACAGGAGAGCATTTTTAAACTTTGACCTTCGTTTATTTTATTACATGATGATAAATTACTGATTAACCTACTTTGATTGGTTGTGTTTACTAATCATCTCAATAACTAGATAGTAAAATGATTGAATAAATGAAATATACTCGGAAAATAAATAGGAAAAATATTTATGGTACTCATATATGTCAATATTGCAAGAAAAAAATACATAATAAAAGTATTATTATATAATATGTCATTCTTACACAAAAAATAAATGAAATAAATATTACTTTTATTGAAATATAACAATATTGCAAAAAATATTATAAACAAATGATGAATAAAACAATTTCTTATGGCACCAAACAATATATTTTTTGCGTAAGTAGTAAAAAATATTTTAGTAATAGTCATTTTTAGCGATTCAAATTTAATAAATATGTTCCTAAATAATATAAAATCAACATAAATATGTGTTACCAGATAAATTTAACATAGGTAGGCAACATGTATGTCAATAAGTAATAACATTCTTTTCAGTGCAGTCTTTTTATTAATAAGTCTATTAAACATTATTATTATACAGGGTACGAAAGGTGGTTGTATTCTATTAACCTTACAAACCTTAAGCAGATGTGCCGAGATTTACGCAGCTTAAATTTGTAAATAGTTTTTTTTAAATCGTGTGAAATCTGCGTAAGTGTATTCATGGTGGTCTATTTTTTAACCGACTTCCCAATAACACATAATTGCTTAACGGCCTACCGTTGCCTGTCTAATTGTCTTCATAATCTTTGTGAACTTCTGCAATTGTCTTAAAAACCATCAATATACTGTTGTGATTTATCTACCCGTGTATAGTGGCTCTCAATTTTTGGTATCGCTTCTATATAATCTGAGACTCCTTTCTTGACGCCCTTCCTCGTTTACCTGACTCCACTACCTGCTAACTTATTTTGTTTTGCAATGACAATAAAAATTGGTCCATCATTAATATCCAATGTATTTTTGAAAAAGGATTTGCAGATACGAATATTGACACCGTTCTTCTTCAAATAGAATTCATGGTCTCTAGGTTTTCTAGTTCCCCCAACACGAATATAGCGATATCAGGGCCGTATAGTTTGCATATTGCTAGATATAAATTTCTGTGGAGATTGTAGGTCGCCTAAACCCCAATACCAATTGAATATAGTAATCAGATCATATTCATTATATGCTTGAGAACACTGTGATTTGCATTTTTCCGAGAATCCTGGTTGTATCTTCGTCTCTGGTTTTATTTTTTACTTGCTGTTTTTGATTCATAAGCTTTGCCAGTGTTTCTAGCTTTTTTCAAAATGTTTTTTCTCATTTTTTCTTGTCTTTTAACTCGTTTTCTTCCTATCTTCTCTGGACTAGATATTATCAAATTTGGGTTTTATTGTGAATTGTAACGTTACAAACAGGAGGCAATTCGTCTTCATTAAAACTACTACTCTCTCTTCTGTATCTGGATACATTCCAGTCATAATCATTCTCGGAATCGTCGCAGTTTTCTCCTATATTGAATTCTTTCTGCATGCTACTAGAGGCTGCTGAATAAAACGATAAGTGGAAATAATTATAAACGCCATTTTAATATTATTTATATATCTAAATACATAGTAATCATTATCTTATCATTTACCTAGTGGCGATTGATTTCTTTTGCTTATATAATATAGGCCTGCTTCTTCTTCACTAAAAGAATTGGATGAATTTGATCTGGATTTATATTTAATTAGGACTTGAATATGGGATAGATCTTGATCGTTACATGATGATCTCCTATGTATGTGTGTTTGTGACTCTCTTTATTTACTAGATCGACTGGTAATCGTCCACGAAACGCCTGAAGTTAAAACAAAAACAATTAAGTAAATAGAAAAAATAAAAAAACACATAATATTTTATTGCAATAATAGCATAATCTGAAATAATAAAATAAAAATAAGATAATTTTCTACAATGTCGATATATTTCTAAATATGACATATCTTGGCCTTTCTAAAATGTAGGGATTATTGTTCAATAACGTCATAACTATAAATGATACGATGAACATGCATAATTTTTACAGCAATAACGTTTTAATGTTGAGTAATAAACCTTGGCAAAAATTATTATACGTAACAATAGTGTCATAACCCGAAATAATTCTATATTGTAAAGAATAAAATGAAAAAAACATTGTACTTATCATTTCCTTCAATAGCGTATTATCCCCAATTATGATGTCCTTGCGGAGAAAAGCACGTCCGTTCTTCGGAGTAACTGAGATACAACTATATAGAAATGAAAATATGTAGCCTAGCAATAGCGTGCAGTGACGACACTTGTCGCCCTCTAGTGGCACTGAATGAAATAATGTTTCTGTCGTTATTGCACTAGAAAATATAATGGTTTTAGATTGTTTTTATACAATAATTTAAAAATATCATGTTTTTGAGATATGCCAGTCTTGCAATAAACGAGCGATTAATTATTAATATAAATATAAAATTTTTTTTAATTTATCCATTTGGCCGGTCCCCCTATTTGTAATAGCTCTACTAGTCTTGATAGTGAAATTTATGTCTCTTGGAACTACAGAGCCGAGTTTTGTGTCGACCTACTTTAGAGTGTGAGATCCGTTGCAGTTTCTCCGAGAGCTGCGGTTTGTGCTAATAACAAACATATGGTATTAAATAATTACATTGTTTATAGACACTAGTTAATTATAAGGCGATATGTTCTCTCGTCAACCCATTATTGTCCCACTGCTGGGCACAGGTCTTCTCTCAGAATGGGAGAGTTTAGGCCATAGTCCACCGCGCTGGCCAAGTGCGAATTGGTGGACTTCACACACCTCCGAGAACTTTTTTTTTTTTTAAGAACTCTCGGGTGTGTAGGTTTCCTCACGATGTTTTCCTTCACCGAAAAGCAGTGATAATTAATTTCTAATACGCACATAAATCAATGGTGCGTGCCTGGGTTTGAACCTCGGACCTCCCGATCGAGAAGGCAAGTTTCAACCATTAGGCTATCACTGAAGGCGATATGTTATAAATATCCAATGTCTGACTTTGAATGTCTAATATGCACTGTGTATAATGTGTCACCAATGCATTTATAAAATTTTACCTTATTAAAATTATAAATGCAAAAGTTTGTGAGGGTGTTTGTTACTCTTTCTCTTTTACTTGTGTATATAAATGAGTAGGTTACAAAAATAAATCAAAAACAATTTTTTTTTTTACTAAACACGTATAATAAATAATAAATGTTGGGAGTTGGGATTTTCCTTTGACCGAGGGCCTCTTCCGGCTGGGACCCCGTGGCATTTTGCCGACTGGCCACCCTGTAGTTAGGCCACTGACAACATCATGTGTGAAAATTTCAATTGACTATCTATCACGGTTCACGAGATACGGCCCGGTGACAGACAGACGGACATACGGACAGCGAAGTCCTTTTATGTAGTAGTAATAGGGTTCCGTTTTCACCCTTTGAATACGGAACCCTAAAATCATAACCATTAGCCTCTATATTGTAAGCCTGAGTACAACATTTTACAATCTCCTGTAGTCGTAAAACACCCATTAAGCCGCAGTGAAACTTCGTAGATAACCTGCACCCTAGATTTCTAACGGAAACCCATTCGGTGACGGATTTAGATATTAATGATCATCACCGAGTCTTCTTATACATTTTATATATTAATATCTTTCACACCGTTTCGGAAACTAATAACGGCTAATGAACATTCTTATTATGGCTTTTAAGGTTCTATAGTGGAATAGTAAAACCAAACTCTTATTATTTCGGTCTAATTTCGTCTGGTCATATCACAATCATTTTATATGCAAGCGCAATCGTTAGCATATGAAACGTCAATACCTTAACATTTTGTTTATGTATGTGTGTGCGTGTATGTATGTGCGTGTATGTGTGTGCGTGTATGTGTGTGTTTGTGTGTGTAATAAATGTCTCTCCCTTACCGCACACTTTTAACAGACCACAGCAGCGCTTATGAAATTAAATGTCTATTTTGTAAAGGACAGGGTCACTTTTGTCACAATTGTCAGTTACAATATTTTCTTACATTACCATCGGATCAGAACTCGATCTCAACTGAGAAGATCCAAGAAAATTAGCGGATGTCTTTTCTGTTTAGTAAATTTTTAACCAATTTTTTTAACCATTCGTTTAGTATTGCCCACCAATTCGCACTTGGCCAGCGCGGTGAACTATGGCCTAAAACTCTCTCATTCTGAGAGAAGACCCTTGCCCAACAGTGGGACAATAATAGGTTGACGAGAGATATTTTTAACACTGCTAAAAGAAAGAAAAAGATGAGCCCAGTGATTTTGAAATTTAACTACCAAGCATTTCTTGCGTTTCGATGGAAGGGTGTGGTTGCCGGCACGCTTTTATATGAGGTGACCATCATAGTCCTCGGGAGACGCAACGCATCTGTGATTGACTTTAGATAGAACCCATGTTTTTTATGAAATTACTTACAGATGTCTATGGCAGTGACCACTTACCATCAGGTGGACTGCATGCTCTTTTGCTACTTCAAAAAAAAGTATGACGTACCTATTAATTTACACCATATTTAGCAATAAGAGCCGAACATTATTTCTGAAGCTCTGACTTCCAAGGCCGACGATTTTCGAAATCATGTTCATATTGCAATTTCATTATCACTTGATTTGCGGCAAAGGAAAACATCGTGAGAAAACCATCGTGTCAGAGATTTCTCCATAGTGTTCTCAAATGTATGTGTAGTTGAATTTTAACATGAGAATTGTTCACAATCTAAGAAGACTTAAAACCCAGGAGAAGGACAATAATTTCTAAATACTTGCTACAAATTCTAGTACATTGATTCTCATTGATACTACAATTTTCTATACGATTTACTACCTTTCACTTTTTACATTTTCTACCCAGGTCTTTTATCTTTTACCTTTAAATGTCAAAAATTTTATATTTCATCTATAGTAGATTGGTCGAATTTATTCCACTAACAACAAACTGATTTTTCTTCTACCTATTACTTTTAAATATAAAAAAATCAATAGTTTTAAGTACCTTATTATTTTAAGTACTTTACAAGATTCTTTCTTTAATGTTCTGAAATGTTTTATTTAATGCTCTCTCAGACATTCCTAATTATAGTAGTAATCGTTCTACTAATTCTTAATACTTCAAATTTTAATCCATTACTATATGTCTGCTGATTCAGACCACAGACCGCGCTGGCTAAATATACTTACCAAATATAAATAGATTTTACACACTTTTTATTAATGTATTCATAGTTGTATAGGTTTCTGTAAGATGCCGCTTCTTTTACCGCCTAAGCAACCTATTTAAAATTAAGTACCTATCTAATCTAATTTAAAAACACGCTTTCTACACTCTAAGCTCCATACTTGGATTTTCACCTGCGTCGTGGGTACCATGGGCACACACAAGACGAATACACAAACACCCAGACCCAGAACATGAATCTAAACTCATCATTTAGATACCTGTCTTGCCGGGAATCGAACCTGGGACCCATTGCGCGACAAACCGGTACGGTAACCGCTCTGCCACACAAGTCGTCAATTATGATAGACAACTTTTTTCAATGGTAAACGTTAGTTAATCTAATTATTCAACACCTTTTCCGATGTATAACACGTCCATCGACTAAATTGACCATAGACGAACCATTTATAGCCTGCTACCATTAAAATCATACTTAATGAGATATTGGAAACCGTCATTCGGGCACATGATAAATTATGATTATAAATCTCTTTCGCTTCGGCGAATCAACCGGTGCATTTATTATAATAACCAATGAACGTAACGACGCGTACAAATTGACTTTTAAAAGAAAGTCCTTTACATAGTACAGTTTTCGCAATCAATTAATATTTTGCTTTTTAATTTTTTTATATGTGATCATATACGACATAGTTTCCTCATCGTACTCCAATGAAATATGTTGAACGCCGACTTCGGGACTCTACTAAGTACTGAGTATGTTCTAAACTAAAATAAACTAAAATATATTTAAATTATTGTTTACTTTTTTGTGGCCTAGATGTTGATTGTATTTTTTGTTATTTTTTTTATTTCTTTCTCTGTAGTGTTATTTCCTACATCCTGATGCTCTATCATAGGACTGCGATTTGATACTGTACGAATCAAATATTCCCAACTACATACTAGTTGAACAAACTTATTTCCGCCGGCAAACTTCGTTCCGCCTAAAAGTCAAAAATCTAAAATTTAATATTATTTAATTGATAGTGTTTCTTCACTATATTATGCATGGATTATACATATAAACCTTCCTCTTGAATCGCTCTATCTATTAAAAAAAACTGCATTAAAATCATACAAGCATACATAGGGACAGACAGCGGGAAGCGACTTTGTTTTATACTATGTATTTTCACTTGAGATCTTGCTTATAACGAAACAACTAGTAATTCCAAATTTATGCTCAGCCACTTAGAAGAAAAAAGAGTACAAGGTTGTATACCTTTTTTTTTTTGTTTTCGATGGGGAAGCTTTCAAAAAGTACCCGACGTCGTGGGAGCGACGCGGGTTATGTGGGATTCTTACCGCACTAAGACCCTCCGGTGGCCGACCTCGACGCTGCGAGGAGGACTCCGGGAACTCCAGTTGACCGCCGCCAGTGTCCTCAGCGTGTGCCCCATCGGGCTCTTTTCTGGTGGGCGTGAACTGCTCACCGCACCTTCTGGTCTTTACGGCAACATGCAACCACACATGCCGCCGTCCTTCCCGGGGTCACTTGACCGGACGGTTCGAGCTCCCACTCTTCCCGCCCGCAACCCCGAAAGCCCCTTTTAGTCGCCTCTTACGACAGGCAGAGGGTACCGTAGACCTGTTCTGGTCCCAGAACTACAGGGACAAAGGTTATATACCTACTACTGTGTTAGCTTACACATTAAACATACAAATATTATTTATGTATGAAGCCAGCTTTATGCTTTCTCCCAAACATTTCGCAAGATGGCGAGGAAATTCGAAGTATGCGGCGGTCAAGTGTATGACTTTCACCGGTCACTTCATTATCGAGTCGATGACCGACGGTGTTATGGGAATATGTTCATGTGTCTTATGTAACTACCTTTTTATGCGCTATTTAGCAGTCTATTGTAGGTACTAATTAGTCATGACCTATTAATGTGGAATTTTGTTACAAATTTTATCTCCTTTTTAAGAGAATTAAATAAGAAATATTTTCTTAGTGTTCGTTTATTAAGCAGGAAAATTGATATTTTTTATTGCTAATCTATTTGCAAAAGTGTTAAATTTGCCTACTATTAAGTTTAATTATTAAAACTACTATTCTGCTGCTACTATCATACTTTTATATTTGTCCAATTTTGCTGTAAAGTTTAGTCAAATTGGTTCAACCTGTATGTAATACTAAATTTGTAACTTTTGAAAATAACTTCGATAAAATTTGACATAAAAACGCAGAACAGACGTAAAACTTAAACCAGCTTTAAACGAGGCATCTTCTGCTCTACAGTTTTTTTTAACAACTTTGACTCCACAGACGGATCGTCCGTGCCTTTTTTAGCTTATTTTTATTTCTGTCTTTATCTTATTGTCACAGCTCCACTATGAGCCTTCGTCGTCGACATCCCCCTCAACTAGGTAACAGTGTAAGCTGGGTCTCAGTTGTGTGCGGTGGCGGCAGCGGCGGCTTTACAGTGAACCTTAACTAAGCTTACTATGTATTCCCTTTTACCTTTTGCCCTACAGTTGTAGCCTAAAAATATTACTCACAGCCTAATAGAAGCATTTCTGTTACCGACTATCCTTACGCCACTCGGCCTTAAAATCCCCATTTCTAAACTTTACCTAACCTTGAATACATAATAAAACTATTTGCATGCCGCTTGCGTGCTTATGGGTACTTTATTCCGTAACATTACTTGTCTACAGGCATTTCTATGTTATACAAGTTTTATGGTACTTGAAACAAAATTGCAACAGTGTAATAAAAACTTAAAAGTGACGACCCGCGTGTCACAACGGTTACCATTCCGGTCTGACGCGCAATGAATTCCGGGTTCATTCCCGGCCAGACTGGTATCTGAATGATGAGTTTAGATTCAAATTGTGAGTCTGAGTGTTTGTGTATTAGTCTATGTGTGTGTCCATGGTACCCACGACACAGGAAAAAATCCTAGTGTAGGGCTATGAGCGTAGAAAGCGTAGAAACTTAAAAGTTTAATTTAATTTGCTAAGTAGCCATACCCACAATCTTTTTTTCGGTCCGATTGAATGTGATTCTGATCGTTCTCATGCAGTCCACCTGAAGGTAAGTGGTTATTGCCGCCCATGAACATTTGGAAGCTTCAGTCATTAATTTCCTGAGTTGAGACACTTGCAACATAATTTTGAAGCTGTAAAAGCCGCAACGACAATTATTTCTTGTAACTGGCACACACTTCCAGCGCGAAGCAGTTCTTGAGGTTTGATGGAAGAGTGTGGTTCGCGGTTCACTTTTATATGACGACCATCTTAGTCCCCGGAAGTAGCTACGTTCTATGATTGACGGCCGATAGAATCTTTGTTCTGTCTTCCGAAGTTGGTTACAGATGTCCACAAGTGGTAATAACCGCTTACCATTAAATCTAAAAATGAACTGCATCTTCGTTGATAAATCTTATAAAAGTACACATAAAAAATCTGGTACTTCATTGCTTATACCTTTACATTTACTTACTTTACATTACTTTGCCCACACACAAACATGCACACTACACGCATGCAGACAGAGATATACATACATACAGAACCACTCTTCATTTTGCACTGATAAAATTTGTCTGAATTTGATTATGTCGTACGAATACGTAGTATTAGGTTTCTCATTTTACAAAGTGACAATGTACTTTTATATATCTTATCTTACTTTCATACTAATATTATAAAAGTGAAACTTTGTCAGTGTGTATGTTTGTTACTTCTTCACGTCTAAACGGCAGGAGGGATTTTCATATAGGTTATTTTTTACTGTGGGAAAATATCTTATGCCCACGGGACAATCGATACATCGATGTTTTAACGGGGGCGACGCTGCGGGGTTGAGCTAGTGAGAAATAAATATTCCTCGAACAAAACATGTCTACTTAAAACCCTACGCGTGATGACGATCAATATTCCACCCGCCTCGCCGATTACATCGTGTTAAAGTGATATAACGTCATACACACTGAATTCTAATGTGTTTTGGACACAAATTATACATTTATATTCAGATCATAACAAAACACGACCTGGTTTAACTTGCACACTGACCGACAAAGTCCTAGTTCTTAAGGGTTTAGGTTAGATAAGAATAAAAGGTACTTTTTTGTAACAAAATTTAGAGTTTAGATTTCGGGAATTTCTTAAAGCAAACGAAGGACGTTATATTTATGTTTGGCTTACCCTATGACGATTTGTCATATCGACAGGCCCCTAGAACAAAATCGTATATGAAAAATTACCAATTTACAGTATGAAGCTTAGGAGTTTTGTGGACGTACAAACATTGATTACTTACGTCAAGAAAGACGATCTATGGAAAATCATTGTAATAGCTATTTAGGAACTTATTAGATAAGTTACTAAATAGCTCTTGCAATCAACAAAACTTCATATCTTAAATTGGTAATTTTTGATAATTATTAGGAGTAGTAATGCTTGGAGCATTTGGGTCAATTTGCCAAAATCTTATGTTTCTTTGGAATATTCTATTATATTTCTATAATATTCTATTCTATTCTATTCTATTAATACTCTAAAACAATGTTGTCCCAATTTTGGAAATACATATATATAAGTAGGTAATGAGCAGTGATAGCCAATGAATAGAGCAATGGTTGAAACTTGCCCTCCCGATCGGGAGGTCCGACGTTCAAACCCAGGCACGCACCACTGATTTATGTGCGTATTAGAAATTAATTATCACTGCTTTTCGGTGAAGGAAAACATCGTGAGGAAACCTACACACCCGAGAGTTCTAAAAAAAAAAAAAGTTCTCGGAGGTGTGTGAAATCCACCAATTCGCACTTGGACAGCGCGGTGGACTATGGCCTAAACTCTCTCATTCTGGGAGAAGACCCGTGCCCAGCAGTGGAACAATAATGGTTGATGGAGCAAGTAGGTAATAAAGATGTTATGTATCACGGAGAGTTCTTAACCACGTAAAACGTACACTGGGTTTACATCTGTGTTGTGTCAAGGAAAAAAAAAACGTGCGGTACTGGGGGACTGCCGCGGTAAATTATTTATTTACGCGTTTTTTTTTTCTCTGATATTAATTCAAGTTTTTTTCTTTGATACTGTATTCGTCTAATTTCCGAGCATCTGAGATCGACTTCAAAAGACTAATGGATCAATGGTTTTCATTATTGTTATTAGTAACAAAGTGTTACCAATTTTAAAAGTGTTTTAATTTTAGAAAACTTCATGTGATTTTAAATTATATTTTTGGTTTATTTCAGGTACGTAACACAGTGATGAACTCAGTAAGTACCTAGATACATATGTAATGCTTTTTAATTACATCTTTGTTTCTTTAAAATAAATTAGGTAAAGTAATTAATTTAATTTACTACCGGAAGATTAATCTTATTTGTAACCGAATTACTGCATTTTTATTTAATTTTTAGTTATAATGAAATAATGTTAACTAAATAAAGCTGAATAAAGCAGTCCACCAATTCGCACTGCCAGCGCGGTGGACTATGGCCTATAACTCTCATTTTGAGAGAAGACCCGTGCCCAGCAGTGGGACATTAATGGGTAAAGACGAATAAAGCTAAAAAAATCATTAGCATCCTTCGATTACCTTATAAAAATTAGGCGAGTATCCCACTTGTTACACGGTGGCACACTTTTATGTGTACGATTATCTTAGTCCTCAGGAGCAGCAACGCATCTATGACTGACTTCAGATAGAACCTATGTTCTATATGAAGTTGCTAACAGATGTCCATGGGCGACAGTTACCACTTAACATAAGGTGGACCGCGTGCTCGTTTGCTACTTCAATCAGATAAAAAAAATTGACCAAGTGCAAGTCGGACTCGCGCAGGAAGAGTTCCGTACCATTATCTAAAAAACTATAATAAAATTATGTTTCTTGTATCATCACGTTAGCATCCCTCTTAAATTTTGTTTTTTTTTTATTATTTTATTACCAAATAATTACATAGTTTTACAGTCTGCCAAATTGCGTAACAGTTTGTCGGCAGCAGCTCTCGTGGCTAGACAACATAACATAAACAATGTACTACTACTTACTAATCTTCCTTACATGATAATGAAATATTAATGAGGTTAATAAATATTAATTATATTATAAATATTATGTAAAAATAATGAGGTTTATATTCTATTTGTTTTATTTTGTTTGTAGTATTTGTTGTTATAGCAACAACAGTAAACCATAAATTGTGTAAAAAATCAACTATCTAGCTATCACGGAAAGACACTGACTAACGTACAGACGGACAGATGTACTGCCTAGTCTTAGTAATAGGCTTCCGTTTTCACCCTTTGAATACGGAACCCTAAAATGATACGCGTGATCATAACACTAATAAGCTAGTATATATAACATGAGCTCGTTAATTAATAACATGGAACTATCCAATTGATATAAAAATGTTAATACACATTACATTCCCGTGTTATATAACAAATAGAAAGTAATTTGAGTGGCAACTTGATATATTTACGTAACGACACAGCGTAACGATAGATAAGGTAAAAGAAATATTTATTTCCTTGTAAGTGTTTGAAATTTGAGCAGGAAGAAACATGGCGGCTGTGCATAATAGTGCTTTAAGTGGATTAGAGCAGCTTTAAGCACTAAGCTGTAACTAGAACGGATATGTCATAAGCATTGAATAATATCCTCGTAAACTTGAAATTCTTTCAAAATAAGCTAGAATTGGTCGTGTAGTTTTTATTATCATTTAAGTGCAGTCCGCCTGATGGATAAATGTTCACCTATCGCTTATCATGCTTAACATGGTTATCGCTATCGCTTATTCGACGACCCGCGTGGCGGAGCGGTTACTATACCGGTCTGGTGTGCAATAGGTTCCGGGTTCGATTCCCGTCCAGACGTCCAGTGGGTCTGGGTGTTTGTGAATTCGTCTTGTGTGTGTCCATGGTACTCACGACACAGAAGAAAATCCAAGCGTGGGGCTATAAGTATAGAACGCGTGATCAAGGGTACGCTTTACGTATTAAAATGTATCAATTTGCTGTTAGTCGAATTTGGTTATTTAAGCTCAATATCTAATAGACACAGAGAAAAATAACTTTCCTTAACTTACACTGCCCATCTTAACTCATCCTTTTAGATAGATCAACACTCATCCATGTAATGACTGCTCCTATCATTAGGACACGCACAACGTCTCGAGTACGATTCCAGATAATGCAAAAATATTTACAATCCACACTACATACCGTTCTGGTTCTGGGTGCTTATAGCCAATGGTTTATATGAGCACATATAACACAATACTATCTGCATAGAAAGTTTCAAAATTGAGTATTACTAGAAATAATTTTCACAAGTTAAGCTAAATTAAACACACGCTTTCTACCCTCATAGTCCCACAGTAGGATTTTCTCCTGTGTTGTGGGTACCATGTTCACACACAAGACGAATACACAAAGACCCAGACCCAGAACAGGAATCTAAACTCATCATCCAGATACCTGGATCCTTAGTCTGGCCGGGAATCGAACCCGGGACCCATTGCGCGTCAGACCGGTATAATAACCGCTGCACCACGCGGGTCGTCAAAATTGTTTCATTGTAACAAAATTAACCCCGATCCGTTCTAGTTGTCTTGGAAAGCAACTGAAATTGGCCATAAAGAATAAATTTGTAGACCAATGTAGTAAAGCAATTTCCATAAAGTTAATCACTAACAGTACCTACATGCATTAAAACTGTAGTTATCATGTTTGAGCAAAAAATATAAAAGTATTTTCAATATTATTTTATATGTTACAATATTAAAAATAAAATATACATAAGCAATATTTTTATTTATTTTTATATCAAATAGATGTATAATAAACAAACCTATTATGACGGAAATCATACCAAGTGATTATTTAATAGACCATAATTTTGTAGTGTTAGTTATTAATTTACGTGGAAGTTATTCGTATTATAAATATATTTTATACTTTAACTGTAGTATAAATGGGTTTTCAACATATTACTAAATAATACATAAATATAATTAATTACCTGTTATATATTACTTCTCTGTAATTTTATAATATTTTTGGTATTATTTAAAAAAAAACAAATCCCAATCCTTATTTTATCATAACTTTACAAAAGACAATTTTTCATACAAGCTTAGCAATTATAAATTTAATAAACTGTACAGTACATTAAAAACTTCATTTTCTGTTATTCCTGATTCTCTATTACTGTCTATACGTACACTGCTCTATGGTCTAGCTAGATCGGGTGAGAGAGCGGAAGAAGTCTACTTTCATTGTCAATGTTAATGCAGGGTTAATGACTCAGCCGCGACCTTCTCGGTTAAGCGATTATGGAGATAATTGTTGTGATGATTATAACAGATAAACACTTCGCATGCCATTTGAAAGATGGTGGAATTTTGTATGTGGTTTTGTTCGAAAAGAGAGGTATAGCCACGCTTATTTCTAGTGTAAAGCAAGTTATCGTTTTGGTTTCGAAGGGATGTGACTTGGTTTTCAAAGGTGGTAGAACCAGTGTAGTTCGACCTGGAAAGTACCCCCGTCACACCTATTTCTAGCGTGAAGCATTTCTTGCGTTTCGATGGAAGGGTGTGGTTGCTGACACACTTTCACATGAGGCGACCATCATAGTCCTCGGGAGTAGCAACGCATCTGTGTTTGATTTCAGATGGAACCCATGTTCTGTGTATAGTTAATTACAGATGTCCATGGGCGGCAGTGACCACTTAACATCAGGTGGACTGCAAGCTCGTTTGCTACTTCAGTCAGATAAAAAAAACGCTTATTTCCAGTGTAACGCAAGTTATTATTTTGGTTTCGAATGGATGTGACTTACACATGGAGAGGCCATGATAATCCTATTTTCATCTGGTTGAAGTAGCAAACAAGCAGTCCACCTGATTTATCACACATATAGAAACACATATAGAAACACGGGTTCCGTGTGAAGTCAATCAGAGATGCGTCGATATTCAAGAGGACTAAGATGGTCGATTCATTTTTTTTACTACATCTTAATACTACTACTATGTAATAATTTAAAACCATTTAATTCTTGACTGCTTCGGTTGCTTACTAGATCTGATAAAATAAAATATTAGAATCTTGCAAAATAAATAATTTCTAATCTGATTAAAATCAATATCGTTTATTTCTAGGTATAATAAGTTTATAGGAATAATAGGCTAATCCTAAATGTTTTATCTCTTGTACTTAACAATGCTCCAAAAATCATAAATGATCTTCAAGTCACACAAGCGATGATAGTTGCAGTTATAATTGATACAATTAGTGCACTCAGCTCGCTGGCAAGCGGTGCACACTTGGCCACATTGCCCATTAGTCACGGTGGAAGATCATGTAGCTTTAATTAGTAACTAGAAACAAGCTTGAACACCTCTGTTCTATTTTAAATGAGACTGAGACTGAGACCGTTTACACTCCAGCTCACAGATTTTGAGACCGCTCTCTATTTATTTTTATACTTTTCTCATCCTTTTAGGTATGGTTATGAGCTGTTTATGTGCATAATAAAAGTACTGTTTCCTAAACAACAAGTATGTTTGTGGTACATTAAATTTATAATCGAGCAAAATTCTGATAGAGGTCATCCTCTGAAGATCAATTAAAAATGTTCTGTATATATATCTCTTACTCTACATGTTTCTTATACTTAATACATTAGTAATTTGTTTGAATCTACAGTTGAATGGGATACAACCATTATTGTCCCACTGTTGGGCACGGGTCTTCTCTAAAAATGAGAGAGTTTTACATAGTGGACTTCACACACCTCCGAGAACTTTTTTTTCAAGAATTCTCGGGTGTGTAGGTTTCCTCGCGATGTTTTCCTTCACCGAAAAGCGGTGAAAATTAATTAATAACATAACATAACGCACATAAATCAGTGGTTGGGTAATCTAATCTTTCGGTAATTTCGATGATTTTGATTGAATTCTCAATTAAAGGTTTTAATTTTAAAAATTTTAAAAGCAAATATACTGTGATTTGGTATTTTCTGAGTCATATAATATTAAACCAAAATCAAAAATATGTTCTTTACACATATTATTGAAGCAAACAATACTGTCTAATGGTAAGTATTCACTGTCGCTGATGGATTATTACCAACAACGCTAATCAACCCCTTTAACATTACAATCCACCCTGAGGTATGCCATGGACGCTTTGTTACCCTTTATTCCTAAGTTAAGGGACCTCTCAAAAATATGTCTTAAATTAGGTTAAAAATCCGACCATACAATACAATGAAGTAATTAACTACAATCGTTCATGACTTCATTCTGTTTGTAAAATACTTACTCAATACGTCATCAAACAAAATTAGTTACACTACAGATGTAGTCACACTTTCTCGCTCACAAATTGGACTAATCAGGTGCAATTTGGTAGAAAGTTGATTTCCCAAAATAGATGTTTTTCGCAAATTTCGCTACTGTATATTAATAAGAAATTTTATTCAAATTATTCCGTACTAGACATAAAATTTGATTAAATTATTATTAATCTAATCGAATATAAATTAGTTAGATACATACATAGTTAGTTAGTTAGTTAGATACAATGTTCTTCTATTTATAATTGTAATTATTTAAATGTTTTGAAGCGTATTTTTGTTTTATCTTTCTTTTTCATGTTTTGTTGTTACTTCGTTATGTTTGTCGTATGCTGTGTATTAAGCCTGAATAAATTATATTTCTATTTCTACTCTATTTCTATTTCTAAGATACACAAAATATATCAAAATTAAGTTTTATTCAAATACTACTTGATCCCGCAACTTCCTTCCGCCTAAAAGTCAGAAATTTAAAATTATCAATGTTTCTCTACTATATTATACATGTATTATAAATAAAAACCTTTCTGTTGAATCACTTTATCTATTAAAAAAACTGCATTAAAATCCGTAGCGTAGTTTTAAAGATTTAAGCATATATAGGGACAGACAGCGGGAAGCGACTTTGTTTTATACTATGTAGTGAAACCAGTATTACAATAATCAGTCATTTTCATTATCATTATTTTAAATGTTTGTCCATTAAACTTAGCTGTGAACATCCAAAACGGATTATCAACTTGTAATTTCATTCATCACTCATCGAAATATTCTCATGGATTATATGCACCTTTTTTTTTTTTTTGTTGACGGGGAGGAAACCTTCAAAAGGTACCCGGAGCCTTGAGGAGAGACTCCGGGTTATGTGGGATTTTTACCCACTAAACCCTCCTCGGTGGCCTTCCTCAGCGCTTGTAGGGGACCCCGGGACCTCTAAAGAAAACGCGCCAGTACCCCCTAGCGCAGCACCCCTCATGGGCTCGTCTCTTAGGGGACATGTAGCTGTCCCCCTGCATCTTCCGGTGTCTACGGCGACATGCAGCCACACATGCCACCGTCCTTCTCGGGGTCGCTGGCTGGGCGGTTCGAGCTCCCTCTCGAGCCGTCCGCAACCCCAGGAGCCCCCTTTTAGTCGCCTCTTACGACAGGCAGGGGATACCGTAGCCGTATTCTACTCCCCGACTACAGGGAGTGGATTATATGCACCTAGGGACAATGTCTGATCTTTATGTGTATTTTGGTATAAAAAGTCAGTTTAGTAAAAAGTCGGGTTGTTACCGAATTGACTTTTTATGGCAAAATTGGTAAACCAAGAGATCTATCAATAGATCTCAGTTTTGTAACATTTTTAGAAGTCAATTTCACAAAAGCATACGTAGCAAAACCCCTTTTAACTAAGGTCACAAGTTATACCTATACGTTAAGCGTTTCCCAATAGTAAAAAGCTGTATTTTAAATGTGGTACGATTTTAAAATGTTCAATTAAATTAACTTATTTACGTCAGATGTCACAACTTTTGACCTGCAAATTAACAACCCGTCGACACGACATCAAAACTGTCATGCCAAGTTATACACCGTCGGAAGTGAGCTAAGCTATAAACGCACCCTCGGCACAATCTTACATCATAGCAACACAGCCTCCATTCGCTTTCACCCGGAGGTCTGCGCGTCTACATATTTGGGTATGATTGATTAATCATTGCTTTTTTTTTGAAAAAATGTAGGTAGGTACTGTCGTATAAACAGGGTTGCCAATTTCTTTTCAAAGAAAAATAATATGTTAATGCCTACATTATATTTTTTCTTACGATTTTTAAAGACAGCGCTAGTCATGAAGTTAACGAAAACTAAAATCATTTAAATTCTGCCTGGCCGGAGGTCGAATCGAATCGAGAGAAGTGAATTGAAATAAGACAATCATTGTTTACATTCCCGCTCATCCCTGTTAAGGATATGCATAGGTACATGAATGTTAACAAAACAAAAATATGTTATGTATGGAAAGAGAAACATTACAGTATAGAAATAAGTCGTACTTTCATTTTTTTAATTGTTATGTAAATAGGAGCAGGAGAGCGACATTACTGTACCTAAAAACAATGAAATTAAGTTACACAGGTAATATAATTATAATATTTTTAAGTGTAAAATAAAATATGTAACAATATTATAAGATGCTAATAAACCATTTAATGTACAAGTTATGAACTGTTTTTTAAGATTTATACTTCTAGGAAAGTTGATTACTGGCAAACGACAAATTCGCTTACCTACGTCGATATGGAATAAAGTTATACTGAAGTATACAATATCGTGATACGGCAAAGGTCGGTACTGATCAAATTGATACCAAACAATTAATTGCTTCCTCGATTTGTCGTGGTAAAGGGTTCGTTTCTCGTAACAATCTACCGTGGAATATAATTTACCTATTACCGTTATGTAAATTAGAATGAACACACACTTTTATTTAAGGCGACCATCATAATCCTCAGGAGTAGCAAGGCATCTGTGATTGACTTCAGATAGAACCCATGTTCTATATGCAGTTGCTTACAGATGTCGCAGGGCGGCAGTGACCACTTACCATCAGGTGGACTGCATGCTCGTTTGCTACTTCAATCATATAAAAAAGGGTGTAGGTGAACTTGCATCACTACACTTATATACTTAGATTTTTAAACAACACTTTGCCGCCACACTTATTTAAATGTAGCACTAACAATTAAGTAAATTAGTAAAAATAAGGGATTATATTTTAGTGCTCGTTTTTTTTTGCGCCCAGACAAGAGGGAAAGGGCTACCCTCCATGCGGGGAGAGTGGTGGTGAATGCTCATGCATACCAATACGGCCGTCCACATTGGTTATGTGGGACTCACGAGAGACCTACGTGCCTACCCACCACCTAGAGGTACTTTTTGCCATCTATAATCAATTTTAACTAACTTTTTCAACGAATGATGTTAAATATAGTCCACAGGTAAGTAGCAGCAACAGAGACACCGATTAAATATAAATCAAACGTTACATCTATTCGTAAATAACAATAGTTGTAGCATCGTAAACCTCCTACCACGCAAACCACATTCCGGATAAGTAAAAAACAAGGTAAAATAAAATTCACTTTTCACCGGCCGTCCGCCGCGCCCGTATCACTTTCTCAAAACCTGCTCCGACGGTATATCATATCACAACATTCATTCATACTACCAGCGAATACCTACGTGCGTTTCGGAAGATTTTATCTGATGGAAGTAGCAAACGAATGCTGTATATATCGTTAACTCATTATTTTCCAACTACTGGGCACGGACCTTCTCTCAGAACGAGAGAGTTTTAGGCCACCGCGTCATAGTCCACCGCGCAGGCCAAGTGCGAATTGGTGGACTTCACACACCTCCGAGAATTTTTTTTAAAGTACTCTCGGGTGATTAGGTTTCCTCACGATGTTTTCCTTCACCAAAAAGCAGTGATAATTAATTGCGTGCCTGGGTTAGCACCTCGAACCTCCTGACATAGAGAGCAAGTTTCACCCATTAAGCTATCACTGCTCTAGCTGCTGTATACCTGATGTTAAGTGGTCGCTGCCGTCCATGGACATCTGTAAGCAACTTCATATAGAATAGGGATTCAATCTGAAGTCAATCGTTGATGCGTTACCACTCCCGAGGACTAAGATGGTCGCCTCTAATAATAGTGAGCCATTTTTTTTTAAAGAACCACTGATATTTATAAAAATATTGACCAGGCAATATAGGTTATAATAAAATTATGTATATCTCTGTAGTTCCGGAACCCGAATAAGGCTACGGTTTTTTCTGCCTGTCGTAAAAGGCAAAACAAGTTTTGGGGTTCTGGAGAGCAAGTGTGGCAGCTTGAACCACCAGGAACCCCGGGAAGGATGGCGGTGTGTGTGATCGCATACTGTTGTGAACGCCAGATGGTTTGGTGGCCTTGTATGCCCACGTGGGTGGAACTCGTCGGGTAACGCGCTTAGAGCACTCCGGTTGCTTTCCATTGAAGATCCGGGAGTCCTCTTTGTAGCGCCGAGAACAGCAACCTAGGAGGTTCAGTAGGCAAAAGTCCAACCTAACTCGGCTTCACTATCACAGCGGGTACCTTTGAAAGTTTTCCCCTCAAAAACATAACAAAGGTTTTTTTTTATATATCTAAAGTAGATGAACAACATACATATTAATACAATTTAATATAATTTCATAACCAAAGTAAAAAAAAAACTAAATTTCAGCTTAATGTGTTGGTTTCTTGGCCAGTGCGGTGGACTCTGGTGGTGAAACTCTCTCATTATAAGAAAAAATCCCAAGACCCGCGCCCAGCAATGGGATAATAATGGGTTGAAGTGAGTTTTGGTTTGGTTATGATTTATTACAGCCGCTAGTTACAGTTTCAAGACATCCTTTAGCTCCTATGAGTAGCAACCCATCTGTAATAAATTACAGCAAAAACTCGGGCTCCATATAAAATCTCAGATTTCAAAACTCCATGAGTTATCATTAAACATCATGTGGGTTGAATCCACAACTAAACAATTCAAACCGGTTTACTCTACAACGCTATCAACGATCGTACTCTACGTAGAGATGGTAGATATTACCACTCGAACAAGTGAGTAACACGTGCAGGTGAAAGGTCGGCTTTAAAGTTGCATCATGCCATTTACTGTGTTCTAGTACTGAAACTGTTTTGTTTTTAATTTTTCGTTTTATTTGAACATAAAACGAAAAATTAAAAACAAAAATAAAAAAAATAACATTGCCATAAAAAAAATAAACTTTCAAATAACATAGGAGAAACAAATGAATTTGGTTAGTCTAGATTTCGTTTTTATTATAACATACAAGTACCTAAATATGAAATTTCGAAGGTGGTAGAACCAGTGTAGTTCGACCGAGGAAGAACGACCGCCACACCTATTTCTAGCATTTCGATGGGAGGGTGCAGTTGCCGGCACACTTTTTTGTGAGGCTTCCAACATACTCTTCGGGAGTGGCAAGGCATATGTGATTGATTTTAGATAGAACCCATGTTCTGCATGAAATTGATTACAGATGTCCACAAACATGCAGTCCAACTGATGGTAAGTGGTCATTACTTACCATCAATTGGACTGCATGTTCGTTTGTTACTTCAGTCAGATAAAAAGAATGAAATAGGACATCTTCCGTCAGGTTAGCTTATCCTATCCTTGGAAAGCAGCTGAACTTCAATGTTTTAGTCCAATCTTTTTCCATATGCACGATGATGAGGAAACTTCGATAGGGTGATTCAGAAAGACTACTGGCGCCAACTCCAGTGGAGTGACGAATTCACTGCATCGGCAAAGGGTTCTGATGGTAAGTGGCTACTGCTTTCCGAGCATTTCATCATCATACAGAATTGCCACGACTCGAGACAAACAGTTTGAAAGATGGCATCTATATATTAATACGTGAATCTATCTATAATACATGAAGCAAAAACTTGTGATTCGTTTTTAAGATACTTGCCGCAGGCGAAGAAGTATGAAATTACGCACGGTTAAATTTGATGAAAAACAGCGCTGCCCGGGACAAAGGTCTCATATCAGCAACAAGCTGAGACACTTCCTTTGCCCCCTAGTTAATATATTACTTTATTTTGTTTCTATTATTTGTATGTTTATAATATAATATTTGTTTTGTTATAATTTGTTATATTATTTGTTCTTATTTTTGTTTCTTTGGGGCAATAAATTATATTATTATTATTATGTAGAGAAGGATTACGGAATGCTAATATTTTTTTCTAATAATGTTTAGTTCTTGACTTCAAATACGTTCGAATTACGACCGTTCCGACGGGTGACTAGTAACTTTAAGTCCTTCTAGTGAAAATCGATATCTGAATTTAATAATTCTTCGATACATGTATGATTTGTTTGATCTAGAAAAATATTTTGTCTGATATACTAGGTGTCTAACACGTTCAGTGTCTGAAGCTTAACGGGGCTATACGCGTCCAAGGTGAAAGGTCAGTATGACATAATGCGGTCTCACGAGTAATGTGGCCCTGACTGACATTATATTTTAAGAGCTAGGTCAATGACTGATGCGATATATGAATACCATTGCGCAAATAGTGACAATGGGTATTAAGTCACATTTTATATAGTCAGCACTATTTTATACGAGGCAATCATCTTAGTCCTTAAAATAGCAACGCATCTGTTAGACTTCAGATTGAATCCTTGTTCTGTATGAAGTTGCTTACAGATGATGAGAGATATCCATGGGTGGCAGTAACCACTTACCAACAGGTAGACTGCATGCTCGTTTTCTATTTCAATCACATAAAAGAAACTTATTTTGAGATGATCCGTGCCCAGCAATGGGACAGTCGGAAATTATTTCTACGTTTACTTATATTACATAGGAAAAAATACTAAGCATAGGTTTTACGGAACTCGACCACAGTTATGCAACAAAGAGACAGTAATTTCACGCTCATTATATCACTTGCTACAGATTCCTTAGAAAGTCAAATGACATAGGATATTCACATGTTATAGGAAACCGGCCAGCCGTGACGAATATAAGTATGGTTATATAAAACCGGATATTTCAGTTGTTTAAATAGTTATTTGCATTTTAACATAAAATAAAAGCGCAATATGTTCTGTTTTATAATCGGTATTATATTTTAGTTTCTATATTGTCAAACAAGGTGGTAGAACTAGCCAGAAAGTGGTTGCCAGTACACTTTTATATGAGGCGACCATCATAGTCCTCGGGAGTAGCAAAAGCATCTGTGATAGACTTCAGGTGGAGCCCATGTTCTATTTGAAGTTGCTCGCCGATGTCGCAGGGCGGCAGTGACCACTCACCATCAGGTGGACTGCATACTCATTTGCTACTTCAATCAGATTAATAAAAAAAACAAGCAATTGCCTCTCTTAAAGCAGTCTAGCATAAATATGGTTACAATGCACCACTACAGAGCTACTACGAGTACAAAGGTGTAGAAGACATCTGTTAATGGGCTATTTGACAGGTTTTTAAAATCCATTTTATATTATCTAGCAGAGGTGAAGAAACCCAGTAAAAGTTGTTTTTTTTTAATTTTGGTACATATTTGCTGAAAAATATCAAATTAAAAATTCAATATTTAGATAGCGCGCAAAAACGCTACTTTGACATATGGCGGGTTGGTGACGTCACTTGCCTGTATTGTCATCTGTGGCTCATGTCATCCACATACATTTGTTGTAAACAAAAAACGAAAGTTTACAAGCAAGTGACGTCATCATAAACCCTCCAAATCAGGAGCATTTTGTGTCACGTGACAAACGTTTAAAAAAATGCAATTTATTTAAGGATTTTTAAATAAATTTAATTATTACTTTCAACTTATGTTAATAAATAACCATTCTTAAACTCATAATATATACTGATAACAGTAATTGTCACTTAATTTTTCGCATTGTCAAATAGCCTATTCTTAAATTTTACATAAATTTGATTACCGCAATCCATTATTATCATTAACTGTCTACATCTTTATTTATGCCTTTAACTTATGCTGTTTAATTTTCTATATAAACGAATGCTATGTAATACATGGTCAACTTAAGCAACGTTATTGATTAAAATAAATTGAAACCAAATCGTTACTTTAAGTGAATCATAAATTACACGCTTCAAACACGCTTTCTACGAGTACACTCATAGCCCCACACAAGGATTTTCTCCTGTGTCGTGGGTACCATGGACACACACAAGAGGAATACGCAAACACCCAGACATGAATCTAAACTCATCATTCAGATACCTGTCTGGCCGGAAATCAAACCCGGGACCCATTGCGGGATGTCAGACCTGTATGGTAACCGCTCCGCCACGCCACGCCGTGTTGATCTGTAAAGGTTATAAATATTGCCGTATCTTAACACCTTCCCTGCGGATTAGAAGTTCTTTACGTTATACCGGTTGCCGATCGGTTACCGGTAATTATGTAGTTAACCTGCTTCTGTATAAACGTACCCTTCCTCCGCAACCGGTCCCAGTTTGTGGCATACAGACATACATGTTTAGAGAAGTGAGAGCCACTTTCCGGTAAAAGTGGACAAACGGATGAAATGTTTAACGGATTTAAATATATATAATGTGTTTACTAACAGTGATGCACATAATAACGTAAACAGTGCTATTTGGCTGAGAAAGAGTTGAAATGTCTGTTTTCATTTAACAATCCAAACGTTTACTATGGTTCGGGATGGGCGTTAATGCTTTGTAATTTGCTTTTAGTTTGATAAAAATCTTTAAATCGTAATGATTTCGTTAGGAGAAATTTGTTGAGTCGAAATTTATTTAGCCGTTTGAAGTAGCAAATGACTATGTAGTCAACCTGATGGTAAGTATGTAGCCATTGCCGCCCATGAACATATGTAAATAAATGATTTTAGACTAGTATATGATTTTAGACTAGTATTATCGCGGAATTGATACATTATAATACTTAACGGGTACTCACGATATGCGGTTTATGAATTCTTATAGAATTCTTTTTGCCGATATTTCGACCCAGTTGCATGGATCGTGGTCACGGCCAAACTGCGGTAGCGGGGAGAAACCGTTGACAAGCACTAGTGGTAAATTAACCTATCTACCCTACGTCTAGTTCGTTTTTCTTTTTTAGGTTCCATTTCACGACACACACTAACTGTATCCTTACGCACCACACTTTGCACTATTTGCGATTTACATAAACTAACCACCGGATTCCACGCTTGTGCAAGTTTAAAACCATCTTCTCTGTTAAAATTCTTAGGATGTTTTTTGATCTCTATAGCTTCTCTTACTAAACGTGGGAAGTAATGACGCTCAGCGGAGATCACCTGAGGTTTATGCAGTTCGATCCAGTGGTTAGAGCCGGAATTAAGGATGTGTTCAGCTACCGCAGATTTTTTCGGGTCATTCTTTTTGACTGCGCTGATGTGTTCTTTAATCCGTTGGGATATGGCTCGTTTAGTCTGTCCAATGTAGGAGTTGCCACAGCTACAGTCAACTTTATAAACCCCGGGACATTGGTACGGGATGATGTCTTTAGGTGTACGTAGGTAGGCCGCAAGTTTTTTAAAGGGCGTAAATACAGATTTTATATTAAATCTTCTATCCAAAATTCTACCTATCTTATCCGTTACACCTTTTACATATGGGAAGTATGCGCAATGTCGCTCAACTCTACTGGTAGTGTAATGTTTTCTGTCCTTTTGTGTGGTCCTAGGTATGTGGCCATTACGGCGCAGGACATCATCTATGTGTTTTAATTCCTGTGGCAGGTGTTCATCGTCACATAATGCGTGTGCACGGTTTGTGAGTGACCTTGCAACCGATGCTAGGTGCCGAGGATGATGGTGTGAAGTGTCATGTAGGTATCTATCCGTGTGAGTAAGTTTCCGGTATACTGCATGACTAAATGTACCATCTGGGCGAGTGTTTAATGCAACATCCAAGAATGCCAGCCTCCCGTTGTCTTCCATTTCATAAGTAAATTTAATATTAGTGTGTACCGAGTTCAAGTGACATAAATACGTTTCGACTTGTCCCCTTCCTCCCTTTAATATGGCAAAAACATCATCCACGTATCTTCTCCAAATTTTAATACAATTAGGGCCAGTAGTGATGGCTTTTTTCTCAAAATACTCCATCCATATGTTAGCAACTACTGGGGCAACCGGACTACCCATCGCCACACCATTAATTTGAAGAAAATATTGACCATTATATAGAAAGTAACCAGAACGGAGACAGTGTTCTAACAATTTAACGTAATCTAAGTGGATATTATTATCAACAAGAACATCAGTAACTACTTTTAAACATTCGGTGATAGGGACGTTAGTAAATAAAGATTCTACGTCAAAACTTACCATACAATCACCGTCTTGTAACTGAATGTCTTTTATAATACTAATGAAATGTCGGGAGTCCTTTATGTAAGATGTTGTCCTACCTACCAGGGGCTGTAATACTCCGGCTACATGTTTAGCTAATTCATAAGTTGGTGAATCAATTTGACTAACTATAGGTCTTAACGGAACCCCTTGTTTGTGTACTTTAGGTAGGCCATAAAGTTTCGGTGGTTGTATAATACGGGGTTTAAGTAAGTATTTGTAGGTTTCTTCCCCTATTGTGGCTTGACATTCTTGAATAATTTTGCGAAATATCGGCAAAAAGAATTCTATAAGAATTCATAAACCGCATATCGTGAGTACCCGTTAAGTATTATAATATATGTAAATAACCTCATATACATCAAGGGTTTTATCTAAAGTTTATCACAGATGCATCGATATTATCTAAGATTAAGATGTTGCTTCATTTTTTTTTGTTATCTGATTGAAGTAGCAAACGAGCATGCAGTCCACCTGATGGTAAGTGGTCACTGCCGCCCTGTGACATCGGTGAGCAACTTCAAATAGACCTTGGTTTTATATGAAGTCTGTCACAGATGCGTTGATACTCCCGAAGACTATGATAGTCGCCTCATATAAAAGTGTACCGGCAGCCACACCCTTCCATCGAAACGCAAGAAATGCTTTACGTTGGAAATAGGTGTGGCGGTGGTACATCCCCGGTCGAACTACGCTGGTTCTACCACCTTCATATAAAAGTGAGCCGGTAGCCACATCCCTCTACCGCAACGCAAGAAATGCTTTACGCTAGAAATAGGTGGTTATACCTCCGCAGTCGATTTACGATGGTTCTAATACCTGGCAAAATGAAATAAAAAGATCATACTTCTAATGTACTGGTCTGACCAATTCTGGCTCTAATTTTCAACCACGGTATTAATAATTTGAGTATATAGGTTTCTTCTTAATATTACCTATCATGCATTAAGATCTTAAGTTAATTTAACCAGCTCAGATTAATATTTAAACTCGAGTTTTATTTTTAATTTCTTTACGATATCTCTACAATGATGTCAAATAATTAAAAAGTGAAAGCATAAATTGGATTTAGTTAATCATCTCTGTCAAGTATAACAAAGTATAATTGTTGAAACAGACAAATTCTTCATTTTTCTATTATACAAAAGACATTCTTAACACAATCATGTCTAGAAAAACATCGAAAGAAAACTAAAGCACGTGACTGACAAAAACATGAAAGTAGCTCCGCCATAAAAATCTAAGAGCCACTAACCACTCGAAACCGGTTCGAGCTAGTTTTATGCAGTTACATCCAGTTTGGAACCAGTTCCTGTCATTTCACTTATTTTTTACTCAAAACTGGTCTATCGATAGAGTCCGGCTTATAGGCTACATGTATTTTAAACTCAATCATTATTGACATAGTGTTGTTTTTGGTATCCAGTAGTAAAAGAACATTTATGTTTTGTGATGAATATAAAGTTGATTGCCCTGTTAATAAAAACAAACAGACGTCAAAAAAAGAAATTATAGTTATCCAGGTTTACTCTTACAGCAATAATGACCGGTAAATTATGGTAAAAGTAAGTAAAAAATAGTAATTCTTTAGTCAGGGTAGACCCTGTTGTCAAATTATGTATTACGCTCTGCTTGACCACAATAATAACTTACTGACAAGTTTGATTTGAGAATAAATTTACTTATTTCTAGCGCGAAGCACTTCTTTCTTTTCGATGGAGAGGTGTGGTTGTCACATTTATATGACCATCTTTGCCCTCGGGAGTAGCAACGCATTTGTTATTTACTTCAGATAGAAGCCATATTCTATGTGCAGTCACAGATGTTCATGGGCGGCAGTCACTTACCATCAGGTGGGCTGCACGATCCTTTGCCTACATTCGAACCATTTAACTTCATGGGCCTGGCTGATGAATGAGTTTCGGTTTTGAACCTCGGGCAAATAAATATCGGAAATTAAATTTCTTATCTGGATCTAGATTTTGTGTGACTTGTTATGTGTTTATGATAGATGCGACATAGAAAAAATCCGATGGTGAAACTATAAGTAAAAAGTGTTATTACTAATATTCTGATTATTTTCTAGTTTAAGTTAATTGAAATATAGTAGTAGTTTCTAAATATTTCGCAATAAAAGAAGTACTTGGTTTATACATTAGTTTATTTACCTGCCAATAATAATAAATAAATAAATAGCCTCACAAGAAAGTTTATTGAAAACGAAATAAATCATTTTGATCTCAAGTCGTTATAACATAAATAAAATAATGAAATATGGCTGTTATTTCAAACTCGGTATTTTTTTATTTGTCATATGTTTTTTACTTTATATTTCCATTATTTTATTCTAACTATATGACATTACCTTAGAATAAAACGCATTTTAAATAACTACACTAGTAAAACTCTGAAATCATAGACTTATAAATGGGCCAACATGAAAATCTGAAAATAATTTAGACTCCACTTAAATCAAAAATCCATAATTATATATTAATACGTGAAGCAAAAACTTGTGAAGCATTTTTAAGTAATATGCCGCGGACGGATTAGTATTAAACTTTTCACGGTTATAGTGGACGTAGAGAAGGATTGCAGAATGTTAATATTTTTTTGAAATAATTCTTAAAACATACACAAAATCAACTAACAACACATTACACACATTACCGTGCATTTGTCACAAACACATAAATAATAAACGAAATAGAAGATTCAATGTCTTACTATGAAAACACACAACGTCAGAAATGTCAGTGTCTTTGTCAAAATACCCGCTATTGCTTTTAAATACGGTATAGCTAATTAAACCTCTTTTATATTTAATGGGTGCGTACAATATTACTCGAAACTTATTACATTTTATTTGAATTAGAGAAATATTCGTACTACTTTAGATAATATGAAGTTCAGTTTTTAAATTTAAATTACGGTCGAATTTCGACCGATGTGACGGGTGACTAGTTCACTATTAAATCATCAACAATAAGTCGCACTAATTAACATACCAACACCTAATGCGGGGCGCATCGGTTCATTGGGCACAAAGTATGCGCACCGGTTCGATCCCGGTCAGTGCAATTACGTTAAGCGACACGCCTCAAGCGTACCTATGTACCGTGACTGGGTATAATTGTGACATAAATGTGTGTAATAACGCGTAATATGAGTAAGAAATATTTGTAATTTGTTGAGGAAAATAGCGCTTTTCACTAATTTCACATCACAACGAACAGAGGTCTTATGAAAGTGTTAGAACCTTTTTTTTGTTTTCGAGATAGAGATCCCCAAAAGTATACATTCCTGTGGGAGTGATTCCAAATTATGTACGACTAGCACTTACCCGCAGCTTCGCCAGCACGGTTAAACGGAATTAACATTAAAATTTAATAGCGTGATTCAGAACTTGCAAATGAATTTTACCAACGCCATCTAACAACGTCTGGAACTACTAAATATCTAGCAACTAATAAATAAAAAATAGAAACATATTAGAAAGATGGATTTTAAGATACGTGTTTACGTAGTCTTCATATTTACTTACCCATTTATTCGATAAATAGATAAATACTATAGATAGATAGCATTGACTTCATGTAAACTGATGACTCATGCAAACTTTACTCCATCTTTCCAAGGTTTTTTACCTTAAACTAATTAAAAACACGGATATCCCATACATCTTAAACCGTTTAGCTAACAATTCAGAGTAACGATCACAACGTTTTTGCCTATCAAGAACCTCATAAATCCCTGCTAATCTAGGACATCTAGATCGTAATTGAACGCCATAAGACATAGGTCTAAGTCACGTTCTGTGAAAGTCCTCCCGGATTTGCCTGGCCTTGATTACTTAGGCCGAGATGCTAATGTGTTAGAATTAACTATGTGCCTGTAATGCTAGTTAATGTTCGTGGAAGTGCTAGCATAAATGAAAGTGGTTCGCCTAAGTCTAATAGATGAAATGTCGCTCGTGTACTAAATCTGTCGCTTGTGTGTTTGAAGGTAAAACTAGGTTTGAATTCGGAGACATCATTAGACACTTATTGTTGCCTTAATTTTATATATTTATTTATTAACACATCAAGAGCATAACATATAAAACATTTTCATTTTTTTAATATTAAATATAGACCAGTATGCATGCCAATTACTGGTGTGTACATCAGTCACCAAAATTCGAAAAAGACGTGCTTGAGCTTAATTAATTAAGAATAAGAATGTTTATTGATACCATTCGCAAGTTTAAAAATTCCAATATAAATCTTATGAAACATGAATGTAATCCTTACTAGTATATTTAACGAAGACCTATTTAGTGTATAATATTTTTTGACATTTTCAATAATCTATTATTAATATTGTACCTATTCTTTTTTGCAGAAGTATTTGTAATTTCTTTTTCGAATTAATGCTCTGATTATTATTTTATTTCTTTGTATTATTTGCTATTGTCGTACGCTATCTGTCTTCACCTATAATTGTAATGTCACTTATGTTCTTTTATCTATAATTTATGTTGTTTGGCCTAATTCGGTGTACATTATATTGGTGATCATTTTAAATAAATAAAAGACATATATAGAGTTAACAGTGGTGGAATATAAACAAAAAAATATAGTAATAATTAAGGAATAAATCGAAGAAGTTTACTCCTGTGTTTTACTTGAAATCTTCAAGATTGGACAGTAATGAAGACTCCTGGCCTTCCTGACATCACATATCAAGCTTCTCACTTCGTTATATACCATTTTTTTTCCTTTCCGTTTCGGGTACGGAAAAAAGGTATATTGTATATAAGTCTAATTCATTTTTTTTTTCAAAATACGAGAGTTTGATTTCCCACGTTCATGTTGAACGAACTGTGACTCCGCAACTCAATCATGAAGGGTTTTACTGAATTTTTTAGCTTAGCTATCTAATCTAAATTCAACAGGATAAACAAAATTACAATTTGTTTGTACCGCCTTGTACATTTTCCACAAAACGCTGGCTTTGAATTTCAAGTGGCCATTCATTTACTCGAACACAATGAACCATCTGACTCTTATGTCAGATCAAACAACCTTGTAGATGGAGCATTCAATCCATCCACACATTGATACTGTGTTACTAGATGCATAAATGGTATCATGGTATCATCAGGGTTTCGGTGGATTGATCGGTTATTTAAATATTTTGTTTATGATGATGAATGGATGTTTATTGGGCTGCTATGCAAAAATTATATTGAATTTGCATGAAAACCAAGGCAGTTGTTCTTAATTGACATTACTTGCAAGATCTCTTAAAACAGTATTATTTGTAAACCTTAATTTTTTTTACACTTCCATAAAAGACTTGGAGCAAGCATGGCCATACAACTTTTTAAAAAGACTACTCTTTTTTAATAGGGATCTATGTTCATTCCAGCTGGAGATCCGTTTTAAACAGAGTCCAAAATTTGTGACAAAAAAAAAATTCCTCTTTCGCCATTCTTAATGAGTTGTTCCGCCCCTCCACCGACATTAATAATTGTATTTGCTAAATTAAATAACAAGACTAACATTTTACGTATACGTATTTTACCTTAACTACAGTATCACTAAAGCAGGTACGACTAAGAGCACAGAAGGACCTCTAAACATCAGGTAACATGCTTGGCTGCTACTTGATAACAATACATTACATTCTCTAACTTTCCCTACATTGTTAATGATGTAAGTACTCGTCTTATCCCTTGCAATCTCATTAGTGTCTTTCCGCGCTATCTAGACCGCCTTAGTTGAAATATACATGAGCTAACCATGTTCCATACAAATAAGTGATTAGATTTTAGATCCAATGCTTGAAATGCGTAGTCTCACAATCTTTGCACATTGTAATAAATGTGCAAAGTTAAGCACCGTCAGACGCGGTCAAAAACTGCATGAGAAATCGCTAGTGGCATTTTTTTATATAATTTGGATTTAGCAAACAGTCACGCAACCCAAATGATCCTAAATGACCTCGGCCAGCCAAAATCATACATTCTTTGAAGCCTACTTATAAGTTAGATATTTGAAACTGTGCCCTGAAAAACACCTATGTAACATGTGGCTATTCAAGAAAGGTGCATACAGAAACCTCCTTCAAAGCCTCTGCGTTGGCAAGCCCTCTAGTGTTGTAAATGGCCATAGATGACAGTGACTACTATCCATTAGACGATCCGTCTGCCTTTAGTAAAAATATAAAAATAACCTAACCTAACCTAAGCAAGATATCCAATAGCGAACATTACCGAAATAAGAACATTAGCTCCAAGTTTTCCGGTATACTTTAAACAATCCACACATCCGCACAGTCAATTGTGGTACAACCATTGTTCTGATACTCTTACAATGTGGTAATTACATGTTGGACACTGAGTGGGATTTCCCGTGGTCCTTATCGGTGGTATTGTGTTAGTTTTGCTAATATTTAATTGTTTCAAGACCATTTTGTAATATACAGAGCAAATCGTATGGTTTATCGAAGTGTTTGATGTATTTCGTCGGATATGCTGCGTAGAGCTATTATTAGTCCAACAATACATAAGTCTACTAAATTTGAATCCATACAGAAAAGATTACCCGAGGCCATCCGCGCAAATTGAAAGTTATTCACCAAAGTTCCACAGTTATGACTTCCACCTTTACTAATTTCTACAGTAAAATATGTTACAGCTCCAATCTCCTCTCAGAGATATTTTAATGCTCTTCATACATGAGCAGAGAAGAACATAAAGAAATCTTAAGTAGAGCAAATACTTGAAGAGGTTTGTTTTTATCTGACTGAAGTAGCAAACGAGCATGCAGTCCACCTGATGGTAAGTGGTCACTGCCGCCTTGCGACATCTGTGAGCAACTTCAAGCAGAACATGGATTCTATCTGAAGTCAATCACAGATGCGTTACTATTCTCGAGGACTATGATGGTCGGCTCATATAAAAGTGTGCCGGCAACCACACCCTTCCATCGAAACGCAAGAACTGCTTCACGCTGGAAATAGGTGTGGCGTTGGTACTTTCTCGGTCGAACTACACTGGGTCTACCACCTTCAAAATATCTTTTAAGTTGTCTTTCTTCATCGTCAAATCGAGTTATTATATTTTTTTAAATGCTCAGAGTCTATACCACTAGATTCGAACTGTGGACTTTCAACCAGGACGTATTATTTGGGTATTATTTAAGGAGGTGACTTTTAATCGAATTAGTATGATGTAAGATGCGGGTATGTTGAGTGGTGAACTGGTTCGTTCCACGCAAGTGCATACCCCACTTATGCAATAGTGCATATCCACTTTATTTGTGCGATAACTATGAACGATTGATCTTGAGGCTTCTGCTCGGCTCCCGTGGTAGAATCGTCATTGACGCGCAGAAAGTTCCAGGTTTGATTCAGGACATGTGAAATGAAATGTCTTTATTTTGTATAGGCCTACGGGGGCACTTACAAATTGTCAATTACATTTTTTTTCTTACACTACCAACGGAACGGAATACGACCTCAACTGAGAAGATTCGGCAAGAAACTCAGCGGGTTTGTCTTTTTTCCTATTTTTTTTTAAATATAATTACTATCATGATTTTTTACATGGTAATGAAAGTTAGCTCCAATAGATCAATGTAAATGATACATTTGGAGTTTTGTTTTGCAAGAGAGACTTATATAACACATTTTAAATATCCATAAGGATACAAATTTTGAAGGTGGCAGAACCAGTGTAGTTTGACCGGGGAAGTACCACCGCCACATCTATTTCTAGCGTGAAGCATTTCTTGCGTTTCGATAGAAGGGTGTGGTTGCCGGCACACTTTCACATGAGGCGACCATCATAGTCCTCTTGAGTAGCAACGCATCTGTGATTGACTTCAGATGGAACCCATGTTCTGTATGAAATTGATTACAGATGTCCATGGGCGGCAGTGATCACTTACCATCAGGAGGACTGCATGCTCGTTATATATCTGATTACGTAGGCAAGAATTTCACGACTTTTACGACTGTGTCGCGTTGTGAGCTATGGTTCTTAGCATAAAACTGATGTAAAGTCGAGTACGTTAAACTGGACGTTTCACGCAAGCGCCCGACATACGCAACAGCGCATGTCATGTTACAGTAATGCAATCGTTTACTTTTTCTCGATCGATACTCGGTTAAACTCCCAGGAAACCTGAGATACGCGGTATTTCTATGTGATAACGAAGATATAAGTTTATTGTTTTGATTGTACGTATATATTGACGACACGCGTGGCGTTACCATACCGATCTGACACGCAGTCCCGGGTTCGATTCCCGACCAGACAGGTATCTGAATGATGAGTTTAGATTTTTGTTCTGGGTCTGGGTATTTGTGTATTCGTCTTTGTGTGTGTCCATAGCACCCACGAAACAGGAGAAAATCCTACTGTGGGGCTATGAGTGTAGAAAGCGTTTTTTTTTATGTTACGTTCTCGCTTAATTTCAGCTACATAAGAGTTACCCCCTTCAAGTTACGATTGTTTTTAGCAAATGTGTATTTGCTGATGGCCATAATGGCCTTTACAGCTTCACCAGGTTTATTACGGCGAGCTAAAAGCTGATTAAATGCGGATTACGGCTGACCCAAGGGCACCTCGTATGAGGTACGGACCTCGGCCTCAAGTCACGAGAGGTTACAGTTTTTTGTCCCTGTCATTCCGAGATCAGAATAGGCTATGGTATACCCTGCCTGTCGAAAACTTGTCGATAACTACGTTGCGCCAATGTATTCTGAGGCTCACGAAATATTTAAAAAGATATACGGCCAACAGCAATTACACAATTCGAAAAATATAAAATAACTTAATTATATTACGCTGCAAATTCAATTTACATTTACCAAAGTTATCTTTTCGGTCACGCATATAACACCAAGTATATAATCGTAGCCAAGCAATAAAACATTATAAAATATATACCCAAAAAGCAGAAAAAAATATTTAATCTACTTAAATATACCTGTGTTTATTTTTAAAATAAAAATCTAATTACGTAACTGACCTCAATCTTAATGCCGCCCATCATATGAATCTAATTTAATTATAATGGCTATTAAAGTCAAAATACATAACTTTAAAAGTACGCTATTACAAAGTACTAACATTAAAGTAAGCATAACTTAACTATTACATTAATTACGAAGCGGATATATTGTAATTAACTTTCTAGAGCTTGCTGTGACGCCAAATTAATGCCGGAGCCGGTCGACATTTCATCAGTTATATAAGAGCAGTTTGATAATAATAATATGAGGCGATTTTTATAGGTGGTAGAACCAGCGTAGTTCGTCCTTGTAAGTACCATCACCAAAGCTATTTCTAGCGTGAAGCATTTCTTGCGTTTCGATAGAAGGGTGTGATTGGACGCACACTTTCACCTGAGGCGACCATTTTAATCCTCGGGAGTAGCAACGCATCTGGGATTCATTTCATATAGAACCTATGTTCTATATGAAGTTGCTTACAGATGACCATGGGCGGCAGTGATCACTTACATTTAGGTGGACTGTATGTTTTCAGGTGGACTGCATGCTCGTTTGCTAGTTGATAAATAAATCAACTAAAATGTATAATTAAAATATAGTAATTTTATTTGTCTACCAATTCTCATTTGGCCAGCGCAGTGGACTGCGGCCTAAGACTCTCTCGTACTGAGACAAGAACTGTGCCCAGCAGTGGGACAATAATGGGTTGAAGACGATAACAATTGAACTGACGATCTGAAGAAGACGGCGGGTCACCGCTGGCTTCAGATGGCTTCTGTAGCCTCGGGGTCAGAATAGGGCTACGGTATCCCCTGCCTGTCGTAAGAGGCGACTAAAAGGGGCTTCCGGGGTTGCAGACGGCTAGAGTGGGAGCTCGAACCGTTCGGTCAGGCAATCCCGGGAAGGACGGCGGTATGTGTGGTCGCATACCGTCGTAAAGACTAGACGGAGCGGTGGGCCCAGCCGCCCATCTGGGAGGAGCCCGATGGGGCAGCGCGCTCGGAGGATTCCGGTTGAAGTCGTTTCGAGATCCCGGAGTCCACCTTTTCAGCGCCGAGGACGGCCACCGGGGGGGTTTTAGTGCGGTAAAAATCCCACATAACCCTGCGTCGCTCCCACGGCGTCGGGTACTTTTTGAAGGTTTCCCCCTCGAAAACAAAAAAAAAAAAACACCGTCATATGTTTTTTCTCGTAGACAAAATTCATAACATGTTTTGTATTTTTTGATTTTAATTAACTAAACATTAACATGTAATTCTTAATCGTAGTTTTAATTGTTTTCGTGTAAAATTACAAAAATATACGTTTTTTCTTATGTAAATTAAAATATGTTATAATAATTTGTTTTAAATTATCATAGTTATCAGAACGGAATTTATTCAGCTTGTATTATTAATTTCACAATTATGTGAACATGTTTTATATCAGTTGTAACAAATCTAAAAATGTTGAATTGTTAATAAATTAAAAAGTAAATGATTTTTTACAGTTGCATTTAATATTTTTCACTGACATATGTTCAACTAGTCATTTGAGCGAGAATGTTTTATTAATGCATCTGTATATAAGTTGTGCTGTAACAGTTACAATACATTTTAATGATAATGTTTTGCTAGGGAAAGAAAATGGGAATTCGCACACCTTTTTAGAAAACTCGTGCATGCATTTTTCCTCATAGTCCAGTCAAGAAAGTCCTTAAGTCAAGAAAGTTTATTTTTTATTTTATTTATTTACACACCAACAGCATTACACACAAATCTTAAACATAGGACACGCAGCACTAATGCTTACAACTATGGGTGCATGCCAATTATAGGCGTGAACATCATTTACAAATTTACTACTTCTCTACAGTCGTACTGAACAAAATGACGCAATGAATTAAATTAATTTATTAAAATCGAGAAACAAATATATTTAAACATAACTATAATGGTGAGAAGTTTACACTTTAAAACAAATGAAACAGAGGTGCTTATTAAAGTTTAAATCAAAAAAATTCAGAAGACGCATATAAATTGGAAAAAACCTGCTTTTCTAGAATTTAACAATATACGAATACCTAGATGAACTACCAAAATTTGAAATATGTAATTTTTCGTATTTCAGTGTTTCCATGACACGACTCAGGAAAAAAATCAGTGTAGAGCTATCAGTGTACTAAATGCTATTACAGTTGACTTATATTAGAAAAATGTATATGTGTGTACAATTATTAAGGTATTTCAAACATTTTAACGTAGTAAAATTCTCAAGCAGAGTACGCAACATAAGAGAATTTGTTTCAGAGCATGTTATAAATATGTGATCAGAGTAGTGATGCGATTCTACCCTCGTTCATACGAGTACTAGTCATTCGAGTGAATTTGTTCAACTCAAACTGGATTGAAAATAATTGTTACTTGAGCTTCTACGCGTAATTTTAAGTTCATCGTTAGTTGATATTCTTAGTTTTTTAGTAGGTATACCAATGACACTTTCTACAGCTCCGCTTAGGAGTTTCTCCTGTGTCGGGGTTGCCTTGGACAAAGACAAAGACGAATACACAAACACAAAAATCCAGAACAAGAATCTAGAGTCATCATTAAGATACCTGTCCGGCCGGTAATCGAACCCGGAACCCACTGCGTGTGTAATCGGTATGATAACCGTTACAGCTCGCGGGTCGTTAAAATAATAAAAGTCTTATTAAAAATCTCTAATGGCAAACTCGAATTAAAACTCGAATGAAGTAGTAACTTAAAACTCGACTGAAGTAAAAATCGAGTGAATCGATCCACAAAGTACTATTCGAATCGCATCACTAGATCGGAGCGAACATTGAAAGGAACTCGGATGTTGTGTGAACACTCGGCGCGGCATGCGGATAAAAAGTGAGCGCGACATCTACTCTGGATTTTGTGGTCCATGCCATAAGCGAGTGATGAGCTAAGACGTTTAATATGTAATGGATACTTACGGTGGGCGGTTTTTGATTTTTTTTGGCTGATATTTCGGCTCCGGACCTAGGCATGGTCGGTTTTGCCGTGACCACGATCCATGTAACTGGGTATATAAATATAATAACTCCCTGCTGCACCGTCACCCTCGCCTATGAATATTTAAATCCAAAATCAAAGTCTCAAAATCCTTGAAACTTACGTAAATAATTAGCTCATTCTGTTTAATAATGAATACTTATAAACCCATTCGAGTATTCTTTGTCATTTAGGTAACCAAAATACACCAAAATAACCGAAAATCGATTATACATATTCTAACAATCAGACGTAAAATATAAATTGAAACTCAAAATTGGTTCTCTTTATACATCTTGATCCAACTCTAAAACTTTATCAAGACAATTTTATATGAAGTCCGCTACACGTGTCATACCGTCCTATCTCGCTAACGCTTACAACTTATACCATACCGTAATTACAGCGAAGTCGTCAGCGTGAAAAGCATTTAGCCAACTATATCGCCGCTGGACACGGCAGTTTGTTGATCTTAGTTCGAGGAAATAAGATGCTTCTGTATTTACTTGCATTTCCTGTTACGTTTGATACGGCTTATAAAAGAATTAGAGGAAAGGTAATGAGATTTGGAAATTAAAACGAGTACTAGAGTAATCTTATGTAGTTTTCTGCATTTTATTACGCGATCGCGTCAGGAAGATGGTAATGTTTTTCGAGAGTATGTACATACTTATGCTTGGCGGATTGTAACATATATATCATATCGCTACTGTTAGAAAATAGTTTATTATGGTCAAAACCTAATTTGATAATAGAAATATTTATGTTTTGTTTCTGGTTGATAAGAAATGTTTTAAAAAGTATAGACGAGTCTTATGTTCAGATTTGACGTTAGACTGTTGTACAAAAACGCATTTAATTTTTGAATGTGGCTACATATTTTTTAAGTATGGTGCCGGCAATCAAAGAAAAAGGGCGGAAGGAATGTTTTTTATTTCCCACGACAATATTGGTATCAAACGAAAAGGAGGAAATAGACTACTTAAATGTTCAAATTATAACATTTTTGTTTTGTTGTTTTGAAAAATCCAAAAAAAAACTTAATTAAAATCAAGTAACTGAAATTGAAGATTGCCATTATTTTCAAAGATTTCGGTTCTTTTTTATAATTTGACAGTATTATTTATTTCAATTGATGTATATGATAATAACAATATTCGTCGAGTCGCGTTTCTTTGGTCATCGACTATTGCGCCACACGATCCGTCATCACTCTCTCACTTATCCACAACCACGCAACTTCCGGGTTCAATCCTCGGCCAAGCAGTCATGTTAAGTATGAAGTGTGATTTTTATTTTACTTTACTTTAATATTATAAAAGTAAATAATTCTGAAACAGTTAATTGAAAGCGTGTGCCTGTGAATTACTTCAGGTAGAAATCTCTTCTACACGAAGTTGATTATACACATGTCAACATGTGATGGACTGCATGTCTGCATGCTTGTTTACTATTAGAGCTTTACACGTTGTTTTACACACATGTGCATGAAAGTACACGAACGATATGTCGTCATCAACCCAAAATTGTCCCACGACTGGGCACAGGTCTCCTCTCAGAATTAGGCTTATTTAGAATTAGGAATTATTTTTGGAAAAATGGTCTTGAAACGGCTTGGGATAGCGAACCTTGGACCCTTGACTGACAGTCCAAGTTACAACAATTAGGCTATCATTGAACGGCATGTAACTGTCAATATCTCACAAGATGACTAAAGAAACAATCACAAGACTCAGTACAAAATCCGGGCAGACTAATGATAGTTATTTTTCCCCATATCGATCTATCCGCCGACAGTGAAAGCAGGCGGTTAGCCACAGTTTCTCCGCGAGGAAAATCGTGCGTTGCTGTTTAACTATAGTTAGCACTAACTATAGTTATATAGTTATTGCTCAATTACAGATGTAGACTAGGAAATGGTAAGAGTGAATATTATTTTCTGACAGGTAGAAACAGTGTAGTTCGACGGGGAAGTACCACAGCCACACCTATTTCTAGCGTGAAGCATTTCTTGCGTTTCGATGGAAGGGTGTGGTTGCCGGCACACTTTTGTATGAGGCGACCATCATAGTCCTCGAAAATAGCAACGCATCTGTGATAGACTTCAGATGGAACCCATGTTCTGTATGAAGTCGATTACAGACGTCTATGGGCGGCAGTGACCACTTACCACCAGGTGGGCTGCATGCTCGTTTGCTACTTCAGTTAGATAAAAAAGGGTAACTTATGTAATTTTAATAGAGCTTCGAAATGTATGCATCATAAGAATAGAGCTGGGCTCACTTTTGTTCGACGCGCCCATCTTATGCCTTGGGAGTGGCAACTCATATCTGATTAATTTCAACTAAAACCCTTTTGAAAATGAATTTGTTTACAAATGTCCATGAGACAGACTGCATACTCGTTTGCTACTTCAATGTTATAAAAAAATCATTGCAAATTTCGGGCAGCCGGGTTTCGCTAATATTTAGCATACACATAATTTATGACTCGCTTTAACACATAGGAAAAGATTCCGTGGAAGATTCACTGAAGCGAGTCAGGACGCGTGAATAACTTAGTCAATACATAGTACTAAACAAAATCGCTTCGCGCTGTCTATACCTATGTATGCTTAGATCTTTAAAACTACACTACGGATTTTTATAGTTTTTTTTAAATAAATAGAGTGATTCAAGAGGAGGGTTTTTATGTATAGTACATACATACATAGTATAGTGGAGGAACACTCATAATTTTAAATTCTTGACTTTTAGGCGGTCTGAAGTTCGCCGGATCAGTTAGTGTCAAATAAACGGGCGATGCTGCAGGCATAACTTAGTATTAAATAAATTAAATCGTCGTCAACCCATTATTGTCCCACTGCTGGGCACGGGTCTTCTCTCAGAATGAGAGAGTTTAGGCCATAGTCCACCGCGCTGGCCAAGTGCGAATTGGTGGACAGTGCGAATTGGTGGACTAATAAATTAAATAAATACTCATAATAATTAAACAACCAAGTTCTCGTGTAAATACATTATGTGTAACGTTCTCGCAATGTAACACACAATTCGCAGTTAAACGTTCTCTAAACTGTTGCTCAAGGAATTTGAACAGCACGCCGTTATGCTGATCAGATAATAAGGGCCATTGTTGCGTAAAGTACTGCGATGGTACTAGGGTTGTCAGTAATATAAACTATTTGTTTTTGAAGTGAAACTTCTTTAGGCGCATGAGGGTAAAATTTTTACAGATGAAACGTCACGCCGGTATGCAACGGAAGTGTCGGAAAAGAGAGAGAGAGTGATCGAGACCGATTGAGAGAGAGTAAGACAGGGCGAACGTAGCATGAGCAACTAGCCGTGGAGTGAGAGTAGGGAGCAAGCGAGTGAGAAATATTGAGAGAAAAAGTGAGACAGAGCGAACGTCGTGTCACGCCTTTTTCCCTTCCTCTTAATCTTGGAAATTTAAAGTTTTAGATTTGTATAAATATAAACAAGATTTATAAATTAGTTCGCCAAAGAAGTTTCACTTCTGACATGTGTACTTTGTACGCACGCATGTTTTTTTTTTACCTAACTGGAACATGGAACAAGAAATGGAAATATTGGTCGATGGAGGCTTATAGAGATATATATTTGTATATATATATTTCTTTGACACACGCTACATCCCAAAATGCTTTAAAGCATTGGAAAATTTGATATAAAATTTGATATTGAATCGGCTCTGCTCTTAGTGCCATAGACTATATTTTTTTGAAATATGACGTCTGGAATCAGAAATAAGAGGGACTAATGTTTTTCTTTACTATCATAATAATATCATCGATACCCATGAATGACAATGACCGTTAGTTAATAGATGGGATACAACCCATTATTGTCCCACTGCTGGGCACGGGTCTTCTCTCAAAATGGCCATAGTCCACGGCGCTGGCCAAGTGCGAGTTGGTGGTAGTTAATAGATACATAACACTAAATTGTAAGATAAAAATATCGATTATTGCGTTTATAACGGAAGCATAACCCACTGGCGTGAATGTAGCACCAATGTAATATTTACTTTAAGCTGCCAACCCTTTCCAAAACAAGTTTGTTTCATAATATGTGTATCTTCGTAAAACCGGAGCGCGTCCTATTTTCAATTTCCGTGAAATCTATTGTCAATACTGACGATATTGCTGTAAGAAAGCTTCACAAATTAGTCGTATCACACGTTGCATCGGTAATTATGTTCTAACGCCTATAACATACGTGTTTCATGTTGAATGTGTTTATGCAATTTGTGTTTGAGAAATAGCAATCATAATCTACAACGTCAGACAGTAATACCTTAAGGTGGATTCACGTTACAACGGTCGAATCGAACTTGTCGCACACGAACTACGGTTGTATGCGACAAGTTCGATCGTAAATGGCTTGGTCCTAAGGCGGTGACCAAGATCATGTCGCAGGTCCGTTGAAGTATTCATTGAACTTTGCGACAGGATGACACCGTAACGTGAGTGTTAATATTTGCGACGGTCCGTTCGACCAAGCTAATCAGTGTTTAAATAAACTAGCTATTGAAAAGATGTAAACATGGTGGAATGAAATGAAAGAAGTTTTTTTTATCAAGTTCCTGTATATGCTATAAACACCATTCAACTTCTGCTTATCACAATAAATAGCTCGGAATTTAACGTATAAAGAGTTAATAAAAAAGCTATAGAAGATAACAAATTAAATACCAACGAATTTTTGTAGAACCGTCTGTTTGACTTAGTCGCAAAGTATGTGTGGTGATCGAACTGTCGTTGCGACAGTCCGTTCGACCGTTGCAACGTAAATGCCCACCTTTACCGATGCCCACTGATATTACCGATACCGATGCCCATTCATCATAAGGTGGGTATAATCTAACTATGTTACTTGTACAGTATTCATTTATTATTAAGGCTATAATAACAAATGGATACTGTACAACTAAAAACAACAACAACCTTATTCACGATGGCCTAACTATACCGTTCAAGGCCCGTGGCAAATTCAGCGGATGGGCAGGGGCCCACAGTATAAAAACCAATATAAAAAAAGTTGTAACTGAGTTCTAAAAATGGATTACAACTTTTTTACAAATGCTTTGAATTTTAATACATTTTTCTACTTGTGTATGTTACTGAGTAGGTAATAAAAATAATTCAAAGACAAAACTTCATTTCTCTAAACACATACAATAATAAATAATAAATATTGGGAGTTCTCCTCCGACCGACCCCTTCCGGCTGAGGGCCGTGGCATTTTGCCGACTGGCTACCATGAAGTTACGCCATTGCTTACTCAAAAGGTCGTTGATGGTAATCAAAATGTCACAAAACCATATCCACTTGCGTGAAACAATATGGTCGTGTCACATACCGGTGTCGGAACAATAAGCAATTTGACGGTACAGTTCTCGCCAGATAAGCAAAACTAAAGCGTGTACGCATGTTCCGTGTCAGACCGTTACAGTTCCCCTGACAGTATGAGAAGACCCGTCTCTAGTCACCCGTCGCATTGGTCGAAAGTCGACCGTAATTTAAATCAAAAAACTAAACTTCATATTGTTCATACTAGTACGAATATTTATCAAATTCAAATAAAATGTAATAATTTTCAAGCAATTTTGAACGCGCCCGTTAAATATAAAAAGAGGTTTAATTAGTTAAGCCGCATTTAAAAGCAATATCGGCATTTTGACAAAGACATCTGACATTTTTGACGTTATGTGTTTTCATAGTAAGACATTGAATGTTCTATTTCGTTTATTATGTATGTGTTTGTGACAAATGCACGGTAGTGTGTGTAATATGTTTTAGTTGATTTTATGTATGATATATAACGAAGTGGTAGTGACATCAGGATGGTCGAGGTCTTCATTATTATTCATTCTTGAAGATTTCAAGTAAAACACCGGAGTAAACTTCTTCGGTTTATTCACAATTTAGGAGGTCCGATCGCTTCGACAGTTAAACAAGAAATCTTTTTATACCGGCGTTCGCTCGCCTTTTTATAACCAAAAATCTTTGGTGGTGTGACAATAACAAATTTATGGAGGGTAAACTAAATTACAAATCTAAAAATCATTAAATGTTGCTAATTCAATAAACAAACAATTTTCGATCTGATCTGAACCAACTAAAATAATTATTATCGGCGACGTGTTTTCCATAAATACGAGGTGTCGCGCCGACATACAGTGGGTCAAAAAAGTATTTGTACACCTCGTTTTTTACCCATAACTTTAATCAAACGAACGTTGCATGAATGAAATTTGGGTGGTCAGTACTTCACAAAGTATAAAAACATTGTGTATATGTATTTATTTTTAATAAAGAGTTATAAAAAAGTTATACGGAAAAAAACTAGAATTGAGTGGTCAAAAAAGTATTTGTACAATTACGACAACCTTGTAAAACATGAAAATTTTAAACCCGACATTATAATTGAAATGAAATATGCATGTCTCTAGCATTAATAATAGCTTGTTATCTTTTTGGCATGGATTCATCCAATTTTAAGATGGGTTTACAGGTATTATTCCCACTGTTATATAATCAGCAACGAATAATCATAGGATTATTCGTTGCTGATTATGTATATTTGAGATTTTTTCTGTTGTGCACTTTATATTTAAATTACTTCTAAGATTTTAAATAGAATTAATATCTGGAGATTGGTGGTGTGTGGTGTCACTCAACTATCCAAAGTGTGGTAGTATACCTGATAGGTAATTTTATAGAGTAACTATTCTCTTGTTATTCGTGCAGTGTGCTTAGGGTCATTGTTATGCTAAAAGTGATATTGACCACAAAGGCATAATTTGACTGCACTTTCATTCAAATTATCGCGCTACACTTTGATATATTTGCGTGCATTTATATTCCCTTCGAAAAAAGCAAGCATTTCAAGGCCATCGTAAGCCATATAGGCCCAAAACGTAACGTTCTGTTTAACATGATAAACCGTTATTTTGCGGTTGCAACTCAGCAATCGGTTTTCACCAAACGATTTTTTTTATATTTTGGTTGAGTGCAGAACATCATGCACAGTTTGTAATCATACGGACTTACTATATGTTGATGCGATGTGATTGATCAGCGTTTGAACACTGGAAAACGGTTTTTCTGAAGCTTCTCTGATGATAGTACGGCGCTCTCTCGTCATAAGTATCTTCGGTTGATCTGATCGGGTTTCCTTTTACATTTGTATGAACCGTTCTTTCGATTTTTTTTACTATGTACTGCATTGTCATGATGTAACTTCAGCTCTTTACCATTTTTCTGATATTTTTTTCCTTGTTTCCGAAAAATAATAACGCAATCTCGCCGAGACTTACATATTTTACTTTTTTTTATTTTCCTTGATTGTTTGATACTCATTCTAAACTGAATTGGTAATTAAATAATCGAAGAATAGTCTAAAAAAGGTTTATGAAACATTTAAGGACGCTTTGTCTTCATTAAATACTTTTTTCGATAGTTTAAAGATATACACGTAAGTGTACAAATACTTTTTTGACCGCTCAATTCTTGTTTTTTTTTAATAACATTTTTTTTACTCTTTATTAAAAGTAAATATACATACACAACGTTTTTATGCTTCGTTAAGTACTAACCACCCAAATTTTGTTCACCTGACATTCGTCTAATTGAAGTTTTTGGTAAAAAATGAGGTGTACAAATACTTTTTTGAGTCACGGTATATGCATTATTTGAAAAAAATATAGACATTCTGCACTCCTCTACGTCCACTATAACCGTGCAAAATTTCAGACTAATCCGCCCACGACATATTACTTAAAAATGCACCACAAGTTTTTGCTTCACGTATTAATATATAGAAGATAACAGATTTTAAAAATAAACTCCTTCATAGATCTATTTGATAAAGGTGTGTCTCTCTGTGTCCACAAAATCCCGAGTTTTATGCGAATCGTTTCCTTAGGCATGTTCGATACATTTATTTCTTCCGTCGAGTGCATTTATAACGCGTTATGTTAGTCATTAAATTGAATGTTTAATTGATAAGATATCAAATTTATTTAAAGACAGATCCAAAACTATAAATTATATGTCTTGAAAAGTCATTTTTGAAGCCGAAAGCAAAACCTATAAGAGAGGTTCCATTTTAGTTACAATTTTTAGTAGGATCTCTATTCCATTATTAGGCTATTGCGAGATTTGCGAGAGGTATCGATGAGTTGCAGTCACCACTTAGTAACAGACTGTCCGCATTCCCATGGGCTTCTCATTTTTTTTATTTGACTGAAATAGCAAACGAGCATGCAGTCCACCTGATGGTAAGTGACCACTGCCGCCCATGGACATTTGTAATCAACTTCATACAGAACATGGGTTTCATGTGAAGTCAATCACATCAAAGTGATGGTCGCCTCATGTGAAAGTGCCAGCAACCACACCCCTCCATTGAAACGCAAGTAATGCTTCGCGCTAGAAATATGTGTGGCGGTGGTACTTCCCCGGTCGAACTACACTGGTTCTACCACCTTGAATATCGAACACTCGTTCATACTATCAAAACAAAATAAACGTCAGATAGGACTCTAAACCTAATTGTGGCTTATAAGATGTCCAAAGAAGTCAGTAGTTTTAGCAGGCATTAAATTGCTACTTCGACTTCATAAAGAAAACATAACTAGGTCGGTGTATTCGCACCGTAATCGTTACGTGCTCTACCAGAATTACGAAATATTTTTCTATGGTCACTTGTTATGTGTTGGAGTTCCCACACAATTGTGTAATGTGTGTGATCTTTGTTTTGGTACCTGCATTGTCGGCCTCATAGGGATCGGAACAGAACTACTTTTTAGAACCTTAAAGTATGATTAACATGAATTATATAAACATAGATAAATTTTATGTAGGTTAAAATTATCCACGTTTTATTTACGATGAAAATATTATCAGATATCTTTATTCCATTGTATAATTTATAATTAATGACAGAATTATATTGTATTTAGTAATTATTAAAGATAAGTCCTAATTAGGAACAAAGAGAATTAATATATATTTGACTAGCTTTTGCCCGCGGCTTCGCTCGCGTGGAATTTAGTCTGCCACATAAAGTTTGCAAGGTGGTAGAGCAATGGTTCAACCAGGGAGTTATCACCGCCGCACCTATTTCTACCGTGAAGCAGTTTGTGTTTCATTAGAAGAGTGTGGCTTCCGGCTCGCTTTTATATGAGGCGATCATCAAAGTCCTCGAGAGTAGGTAGCAACGCATCTGTGATTGACTTCATATTAAACCCTTGCCCTACTTCCTAAATCTATGTGTTCAAATTTCAAATCACAGGCACGTATATTAATTTGAATTATTTTTAATTAATGCTTACTCTGAAATTAAAAGTTTTAAGAAAGGGTCTCAAAACGCATGACGTTTACCAACGCGCAGTTGGTCAACTACGACCTAAACTACTGCTAATCTGACGTATGTGCCGAGTTGTGTAACATTAAAAGGTCGCTAACGATTGAATGACATATTGAACCTTTTCCACTGTTTCATTCTCATTGACCTTTTTTTTGTCGAGGGGGAAACCTTCAAAAGGTACCATACGCCGTGGGAGCGACGCAGGGTTATGTGGGATTCTTATCGCACCAGGACTCCGGGATCTTCAAAGGAACGCAACTGGAGTCCTCTGAGTGCATTGCCCCATCGGGCTCCTCCCAAGTGAGCGGCTGGGCCCACCACTACATCTGGTCTTTACCACGATATGCGACCACACGTATACCACCATCCTTCCCGGGATCGCCTGGCTGGACTGTTCAAGCTCCTTGCATCCTGGCTCTCACGACAGCATGCGACCACACATGCTGACATCTTTCCCAATGTTGCTGACTGGGTATTTCGAGCTCCCAGTCTAGCCGCCCGCAACCCCGAAAGCCCCCTTTTAGTCGCCTCTTACCACAGACAGGGGATACCGTAGCCTTATTCTGCTCCCGGAATTACAGGGACGTCATTCAAATCGACCTTTTCCATTTTGCTCCGTGATTTATAACCATTTATATATTAATTTCATAGAACTTCGTTGTATACGGCGGCGGCGCACGGCGCGTACTGCCGGTCAATCAATTGAGTACGCAATATGTTATACTCGTAATATCTTCTAAACTACTTATCCAATTTACATGGTGTAAAAAGTAGATTTAATCTGTATTAGATGCTTGATTTTTTGAAATCATTTATTTTGATAAGGATTAATATTTAGTTTGTATAAAACCCATGGAAACATCAACTTCATATTTTTTAAATTTTCAAAGTATAAAAAGAGTTATTGTGGGTTATACTTAGAATATAGATATATGCTGTCGCGGACTTTTATTTAGATCTATGTGAGCCAAACAATCCCACCGTACATTATATTTGGATATCTCCAACGGTTTAGGCAGCGTACGCGAAGATAGCTCTCAGAGGACAACTTTTTTTGCGACTAATCTGATATTTCTCGTTATAGTATAACCTTATTACAAAAAAATCGGTATAAATTATAGTCCATGTGTTATTCTGATGTATAACCTATATTACTGTAAAGTTTCAACCAAATCCGTTCAGTAGTTTTTGCGTGAAAGAATAACAAACACACATACATCCTCACAAACTTTCGCATTTATAATATTAGTAGGATTGTGAATGTATTTGATATATGTATTTGGTCAAATATATGTTAATTTTATTTATTGAATGTGATTATTAATAAGTGGCAGTTGTAAAGTATATATAGCATTTGAAGATTTTTACAGATAAACTTCTTCAGTCATATTAATGACATATATTTCCTATTTCAGATGGCGCACAGCGTGCAGCTCGCCTGCTTCCTCACACTCCTGGCAGGGTTCTCAGCGGAGAAGGATCAATCCAGATGGTCCCGCCAGATCAGCTCATACACCGCAGACATCAGCGACTGGGTGCCCCTGCCGGGCCCAGTGCAGAGAGAACAACCCCAGATAAAACGCCAGATAGCCGAACCGAGGATACTCTCCGAACCCTTCCCTGGATTCACTAGACCCACTGGCTTCAGTCAAGACTCCTTCCCGTCTAGGATGTTCATCAACTCGCCAGCGAATCGCCAGTTGTACCTACAGTCCGTTCCCTCTGCCCCTCAAAACTTCCTCACTGACCAAGGCTTTGGACAAAGCATCAGATTCGGCTTGGCTCAACCCAACTTACCGATAAACAATGTCTTCGTTGCTCCTCAATACAATTTCGACTCCGTGCCGATATTTAAATCAAAACCTACCCCTATACCGACTACACAAATTAAATTTGATAACATTCCCTCAATTCCTATTCAAAACCAACCCTTAGCGCCTCAAACAAAGCCTTTCATCCAAGCCCAAAAAACGAAGACAGAATTGCCTAAGTTTGTTGATGGATATCGCATCGAAAATATTACCAGAGACACCACCTTCAACGCGAAAAAGCCGCAATCTATTCCGAAAATTAAATTCGAAAATTATGACAAGACTCATCACGAGCCGATTCCTCAAGGCAAGCCGAAAGTCGAAAGAGAAGAGGTACAGCTACTATACGTTCCACTAGAATCCTTAAACAGAGGTCAGTTCAACTTTAGAAACCCTGTGAATACTCCGCAGCTCGTCAACACGGAACTATTTTCTAATCCTAGACCCAATCCGCTAAAACAGAATCTAGCGGCTGAATTCCAAAGTCCACTCGAAAACTATAAGCCAAAGCAACAACATTTTCCGAACTACAATAGCCAGTTGAACGAGTTTGAACAGGCACCCAAGTTTATGCCATTGTCAACACCCATCGTGACTATTCCCACGACGACTGCGAGACCAAAGAAACTGAAACCACATCAACCTCCATTGGCCATATTCTTAACCCAAGAAGCGAAGAAAACTGATCAAATCAAAGTTGGAGACGTGTTATACTCACTGAAGAACGCCAACACCGTTGCAGTTCTGGACTCCGTTAACCCTGTTAATGCTCCCAAAGTATTTATTGGACCAAACTCTTTAACGCCTCCAGAAAATTACGTCAAGTTTGAATTACCGTACTTGTCAAACATAGAACACAGCGACAAAAAGCTTCGCCAACTGCCATTCTTCGTTGCTCCTTTAAGCTATAATACACCACAAGGATTCGCTAAGATACCATTCCCGTCTCCGCATGTTGGATCAGTGGTTATCAATTCCCAAATAAGGGAAACTAGTCCTACATTAATGCCTTCTACAAATGCTGATGTCATCCCCAATTCGTACACAGCGCCCCCGCAATATAAGCCTAAGATTGTAACACAAAAACCAAGATTCAGCTACTATAGTACTGCTACCCCAAAAACGAATGCTCCAAATAAATACGAGCCAAGCTATTATTCCTTCGAACCCCAATCAGTAAGCACTTTAAGACCTATTAAAGAGCCCGAAACTAGTGTCAATACGTCACCTCCAAAGGGGGGATCGTACTTCTTGAACAATGTTGGAACTCATTACGATACATCTCAATATGTAAACTTCCCACAGGAGAATGACTATAGGACACCCGATTACAACCTCTATAAAACTTCCGAAAGCACGACCACAACAACTACGACTCCTTCTACAACAAGCAAACCACCTTCTACATATCCAAGTCAGTTATTGGAGACGCATAATCCATATTCCATTAACCAAGCATTCCACTTTAGTACACCAGTAGACTATCAGAATTTCTTCGAAGAGTACAAAGAAAATTACGCTACTGCAAAACCTGAACCACAAGTACCTATTCAACAGTCAACTTCCTCTCAACAACCAACAGAAAAGCCTTACGAAAAAGTTCCCGAAAAACCAACACCTACACAAAATCAGGAAGCACCCGTTCAAAATTATACACCAGAAATCCATTACGAGTCTGAAATTCAACCATCAAGATATTCTCCGTATAATACTAATGAATATACCACGAAGAGCGAACCGACTACTGCATTTGAACCTAGCAGTCCTGTGATTTCCAATGATAATAATAATTATCAACCTGAGCCACCAGTTAAGAAATATCAACCTGAGCCATCAGTTAACAAATATAAGCCTGAGCCACAACTTAACAAATATCAATCTGAGCCACCAGTAAACAAATATCAACTTGAACCACAAGTTAACAAATATCAACCTGAACCACCAGTTAACAATTATCAACCTGAGTCACCAATCAACAATTATCAACCTGAGTCACCGGTTAATAATTATCAACCAGAAACACCAATTAACAATTATCAATCTGAGCCAGCAATAAACAATTATCAACCCGAGCGACCAATTAACAACTATCATCCTGAACCATCACTTAATAACTACCAACCTGAGCCGCCACTTGTATCCGATAACATCAGTCAATCTGAGGACAGCTTGGTACCACCTCCCGAAAGTCATAAAAATTCTGAAAACCGACCACCTGTTTACGAAAACTTGACTGAACCGTCAGTTAGCGGACCTGAAACAAACTCTAACGAAGAAACATCCAAACCGGCTTACGAGTATAATCAGTACGAAACAATATTTACAGAAGATAAAGAACCCTCTTCTACAAGTACTACCTCAACGACAACGACACGGAGAACACCAATGAGAAGTAGAGGACGACCACGTTATTCCACGACTAAGTCTGACTATGACGAATATAGCACAAGAAGCCCCGTTACACGTAGGCCTTTAAGGGAAAGGAGGCCGCTACCTCCTAGACCAAAATATGAACCTAACAAAATCTCAACTGAAAGGGCAACAAGGAAACCATTTGACTCCAGTGAAAGTACAACAAGGATATACAGAACAAGGAGTAGAGGAAGAGTGCACTATAAACCCTCAGAAGCAGATGACACTTACGACAAAAGAAACAAGCAGAATAGCAAAGAAGAAGATTTAGCTTATCAAAGAGACGTTCTTCACCAAAACTACCCAGTGACTCTAATGGAACGCATGAGCACAGTTGACATTGAAGCTATGACGGAACCGACTTCAAAAGCTTCCTCAGCGAACAACTTAGATAGCACAAATCCTTATGACACTGATAACGCATACAGTAATGATCAACTATCTATAACTCAAAATACACAAGTGTATACAGAAAATAAACAAGACACGCCAGAATACTCAAAAGTGGAAAGTGAGTTTGAAGATACATATGTGCCTAGAATAAATCCAACACATGCCGAAGATTACAACTATCACTCTAAAAGTAGTGCTGCACCCGTTGAATCGTTCTCATCATATGATGAAACAAAAGAAGAACCGGAAACTTACTCCAAACAAACAACACCCTTACCTAAAACCGAAAGCTTAGAAGATGCTTTGCCTACACAATTAACATATTCTAACTCAGAACATGACCACAGCGTTCCTTCAGATAATATTGATCCTGTAGCTAAAAATGAAGAAGAAACAGCCATTCCCGAAATTCAAAATGTAAAAGTTCCCACTCAAGAGACTAATGAGGAACAAGAGGAACCAGAAGAAAACATCGTTCAGACAACACCATCTTACAATAGAGTGCGAGTAAGACCTGGTGTTATAAGACAGTATCACCAAGCTTCTTCTACAGAGTCATCTAGAGTAAAAAATGATAGACGAAAATCTGCACAAGCTATCACTTATAGGCCAGCCTTTGACAGACGACGAACAACTATGCGTATTGATGAAATACAAGCGGATTTAAAGACGAAGCAGGTTCTCGCTCACCCAGAAACTCAAGATGTGCATCCCGTTTACAAGCCTGACCCAACAACAGAATCGTCGGTGCCACCAGCCACACAAGATTCTGCATCCAAACGTGGCCAGTTCCGCAGAAGACGACCTACGTATACTCATACGACAACGACAGAATCATCGAGCACTAAAAAAATATACGAAGTAAAAAACCGATTCCGAGGACGACGCCCCACTACCGAGAAACCCACGGAAAAGCCTGAAGTCCAAACAGACGTCTCTACATCAACAACTAAAAGTAACATATATAATAGATACAGCCACAGGCCAAGATTATCCGAAAGGTTCCACAAGAAAGCTGAATCGAGCGACGAAACAGATCAAGAATCCAACTATTCATTGCACAGACCCAAATACGCAGTACCAGATGCAGATAATTGGTCTCCCAAATTCTCTTCAGACTCATTCAAACCTTACAATCCCAACGACGTATCGGAAACTTCTAAATCTGCAACGATAGATCATAAAACGAATAATGATGAACTAGATATCATAACTGCAAAGAATGAATATGACGAAATACTAATATCAGTTACACCTGCAAGTAACAATAAAGCAAGCAAAATCCCAGACATTCCACCGACGCTCGAAGCTTTAGTAGAACAAAGTAAAGTAACAAAAAGCGAATCCGGTGATGCCATGTCGACTTTTGAAAGTATGTTAGAAGAAGTGATGAAAAGTTTAGAAGAACAAGATCAAGATGAGTATACTAAGAATGTTATGAAACATAAGGGAGGTGAAATTGGAGAAATACCACCGGAGAAAATTATTTCTTCTGGCGAAACGTACCCTTTTAAGTCTACGACACCATTACATGAAGAACCGACAACAAATCAACCTAACGGCAGTGAATCTTCGCATGGCGTCAGTGAGGTAAGAAATACAATTAAATATATCCGCTTATTAAAATATGAATTCATCAATAAAAGTTTAGACATTATATCTTATGGTCGTCCAACAGAGTAACATCACATCACACATACTCGTATTTCTTGCCTTAAAGTTACATTTTTAAGCATTGGTGTGTTTTACTTTGCAAGGTGCCACCCTTTTGAACACTCAACTAAAAATAATGAAACTGAAAATCATGTTAAGAACCATAGTTACCATAATTTTAGACTAATTATAATTTACTTTATGATTACAGGAAGACGCAACACGCAAAAGCCGGCGCCGTGGGTTCTGGAAGAAAGTTAAAGTTCGCCCTGTAACAGAATCTATCGAGGTAGCCGAATCACAGTACTACACTAACACTGTGAATCGACTTGGACAAAACGTGGAAACTAAAAACTCTTTTGAAAAATCAGTTAAACAGGAGAAACCTAGGGTCACTACGTACAAACCAAGCCATCAATTCGTGCAAAACTTATTCGATGATGAAGACTCTTCGCTTGATGTTTTGGTAAGCCATATGGAAATTCCAAAAATAAATAGTCCAGACTACGGCACCAAGTCAGAAAGTCCTAAAAATAATGAAGAAGGGACAACAAAAAGAACTTTTGAAAAAATGACAACTCTCCTCGAAGTAAATCCAGGAGACATGGATTTGGGAACGGGGTCACCAGACCCAACTTTAGAAGATGAAATGTACTTCAGCGAACCTACCGAAGCAACGATTAACGACGCGAGTGTCTCAGTCGACCGATCTGATGGATTTAGCCTAATGGATTACTTATTCGGAGTAACATCAAGTGATGACATAGATTCAGAAAGCAGTAATAAAACTGAAGGAATATATAAAAGAGAATCTGAGATCACTACCAAAAGCATCGAAGCAGAGACAACGACGGAACAGAAACCAAAAATAGTCACAACTGAAAGTACTTACATACCAGAAGAAATAACAGCTGAATTGACAGCAATTGAATACGAGACAACTGAAACGACAGAAACAAAGAAAACATCTACAGAAAATGTGAAACAAGACGAAAGTACACAGAATCCAATTGTAAAAGTAGAATCTTCGTCAGTATCATCATTTATGGACCCAACTAATGTTGTAAGTACGTCAATGTCCACAGAAGTGTCTCATGAAACAGAAATATGTTTTAGAGGCAAATGCATTAAAACAAACAAAGATATGTCATAAAGTGAAGACGTCATTACGTGTGGTGCTAAAGACTTGTGTTCATAGATTCGTAGATTGTGTGAAGGACAATGATTTATTTGTAAGATAGAGCTTCAAAAATGTGCCAATTTTATGAAGCAACTAAGAATGTAACCTCTGTATTTATTAGTTAGCATAGGCACCAATGATTGATGATGAAATCTTGTAAATTGTAATTACCTCTTTACTTGATTTCACCTCGTGCCTATTATTAGAATTTAAGGATACATATAAGGTTAGTGGTCGTTTAATTAGAATTCACCGTGTAATATATAACAATAATTGTAACACGTATTTTTTCACGAATATTGTTATGGTTTATCTTTGTAGGTATTGTGTAAAATAAGGTTTTTACTTTTGTAAAATATAATTTCGACTGAAAATATTATTGCATTCCAGTTATATAATATATTGTTATAAATCATTTTGTTTTAAACCATGTCTAAGCCAGTTTTTAATTAATGAATATCCGATTGTTCATAAATCTATACAAATAACAATATTCACCCCACCCAAAGTCTGAATATATAATTTTATTAAATTATCTTCAATTTAAGGCAAAATAAATGTCTGCTGTACGACTTGTAATAAACAGAAAATAAAATAATACAATAGCATTTTTATTTACACCTTATAATACCAATTCATATGTCAACCAAATAATATGTCTTGACTTTATGACTCCATCAATAATAATTAATATTTAACGCCTACGTGTCATTATCACAACTTAATCTTACCGATGATACCATCTGCCTAGTGATAGAACCAGTGTAGTTCGACCGAGGAGGTACTACCCTGCACCTATTTCTAGCGTGAAACATTTCTCTTGTTTCGAAGGAAGGATGTGGTTTTCGGCACATTTTTACATTAGGCAATCATCTTAGTCCCAAGGAGTAGCAATGCATCTGTGATTGACTTCAGATAGAATTTATGTTCTATATGAAATTGCCTACAGATAGCCATGGGCGGCAGTGACCACTTACCACCAGGTGGACAGCATGAACGTTTGATACTTCAATCAGATAAAAAAAATACCGAAGGATTTGTGTGCCCTCCGAAACCGTTATGCCACATTATCAAAGGAATAACAATTTATAAATGAATTAAATAAATAAATACGAGCGCATACTATAATATAACACATATATTTGCGCATAAACTAAGCAGTAATTAATTTGATGACTTGATAAAGTCATAGAAAACAATTAGGGGCTTTAGAGAAAAGAAATACTAATAATGTTTATTAAAATGTATGTGTTGTTGAATGTTTGGCTTAAAATACATGAATTAACAGATTAGCACGTCAAAGAAAATTAAAAATATCCGGGCTGCTAGACTGTCACAACTGTCAATGTCAGCTTAACCGGCGTCAGTTTGAGGTTATATTTATATTTACATTTTTCGAAACAAATCCAATTAACTTCAAAAATGGACGTGGAAACAAAAATAAAAGAAGACATGAGAGCTCTCGGCTGTAACTGTGACACCAAAATTACGTTGGCCTTCCATTTATACATACATTTGGTAGAGAATAAATTAATGTATGATACCGAATATTGCTTCAATAAAGATGTTAACACATTGTATATCGTGGGCAGGCCGAGTAAACACGCGAAGATGAACATATACGTCCCGGTTCCGACGAGCTTTGATGTTTCAATGGAGTTTATTAATAAATTACAGACAAATTTGTGTACTGTAGAAACTGGGCCAACAATAAACCTAGCTTTCATAGAAGGAGATTTCACAATAGTCATATATTCCTTCACTAAGGGGTTAGTAGAGCGGCCGGCAGCGGAGAAAGTCAACGAACAAAGAACCAGAGAAGCAAGACGGTCATTTATAAATAGTGAGCTGATGAAGAGTAAAGAGAAAATTGTTAATGATGCGTTAAATGGAGGATTTGTAGAAGATTATGACTGTCAAAGACCCGGGTTGGTATATGAACATTAAGACTAGACTATCTTTCATGAGTTTTATCTAGTTTTTTAGTACTTTATTTGTGACGTGTTTGACTGAAATTGTAGCATTAATGTGTATCTGGAGGCACCATTGTTATACCAACTGATGCCAAATAACAGCTATGTTATGCACTGTTGTAATCCATTTGTAAAGTGTAGTAAGGAACACATACCTATATGTGTTCCATGAAATGGAATTAGCAATACATTTGAGATTGACTTCAGATAAAAGATTGTTCTGCATGAATTTACAGATGTGGCAGGGTGGCAGTGCCACTTACCGTCAAATGGACTGCTTGTTTGGTTTTTCAATCTTATGAAAAAATGAAGGACTCATAAATTAACCTTGGAGTGGTAATTCATTTGTATGTGAGGACTTCTCATTTCCGCAACTAATTACAGATGTCTATGGGTGGATGTTGCTCCATAGCACCAGATGAACTACTTGCCTATTTGTTAATTTTATAATATATTAAAAAGGTGAACCAGAAAACAATACATAATAAATTCAAATTAAGGTTACAATCTGATTCATAGGTAAGGGTGCAAATGTCTTTTTTTTATTAAAATACATAACATAAAGATTAAAAAACATGCATGCAATACCAGCTGATAGTAATTTGCAACTGCCTCTGTGAACATCTATGGTTTTTATATTATGGTTTGACGGGGGTTGTATCACCACACCTATTTGAAACATGAAGCAATTTAGTGAAAAGCTGTGGATGTATGTTAAATGATATATGGGGTGACCATATATGTTCTCAAGAGGGACCCATCTGAAATTGGCCTCGACTACATTTCCTATTTTATATAGTACATGTTTATGTATAAGCAACAGTGACCAGTACCATTAGATAAGACTACATACTTGTTTCCTACTTCGGACTTATAGACAGTGTAAATACATAGTTTAATATAAGTAATAGCCATAATTATAAAGAAGAATTGACCTGATTATATTTAGATGTGACTTTGTCTGTGACTACTTAACAGAATTACGAACCTTATTAAGACATAGAAATACCAATCTAATGTTTTATCATTATTTATAAGTATTTTGTATATTTATTACAATATATTTGTATTATTTTATATAGTTGATTACAATTTAATATACCTTAAAATTTGGTTTTCATCGTTGTTCATTGTTTATATTCCATTATGTTATTAATAAATTATGTTTAACTTCCTTGAAACTTTAATAAAATTTCCAATTACATTAAGAGTATAGGTTGGACATCTACAGGTAAAACCTGTAACTACACTACTACTGTGTGCAGGTGAAAACTCAGGTTAAACCTGGTTAATTGGGATCCAGAGGGAACAAAGATGTTATAACATCTTTTTATTTAGGCTTTGCGTTTTCCAATTAGACAGATTTAAAATCATTGTTACTTGATATACCTCTGTGCAAAAGAATCATAAGTTGTGGCCTCTGCCCTAACTTATGATTTTTTTACATTAACGTTCCTACCTGATAAAATGTGTCACTTATACACCGAATGGAGCTACTGAGTCCCAAGTAAAGCCAAGCCAAACATCAAAAAAATCCTTTTTTTTTAATAATTTACCTAACGATAAGGCAGACGGGCTACCTGATGGAAAGTAGTCACCGTCGCCTGGACATTCGCAACACCCGAGGAGTCGCCAAATATGCAATCTTTTTTTTGCCTGAATGAAGTAGCAAAGGTGCATGCAGTCCACCTGTTGGTAAGTGCTCACTGCCGCACATGGACATCTGTAATCAACTTCATACAAAACGTGGATTCCATCTGAAGTCAATTACAGATACGTTGCTACTCCCTATGATGAACTATGATGGTCGTCTTAAGTGAAAGTGTGCTGGCAACCACACACTTCCATCGTAACGCAAGAAATGCTTCACGCTAGAAATACGTGTGGCGGTGGTACTACCCCGGTCGAACTACACTGGTTTTACCACATTCTCATTGCAAAGATTCTCAACCTAGTTCTAAAAGACCCATTAATAAAGATAATTCGACACAAAAAGACCGGGACCTCATTGAAATTCTCTAAAATAGAGGTAACCCAGTATACAATATTAATCTATAGAGGTAACTGACTTTGGCTTATCCAGATAACTGCATTTAGTAAAATTAATTATGCTACTCAACACAAGATGGCGCTGTACACAGTTAAAACTATACTATATAGAAATTACTTTTCTTTTAATCATGAGACAATGTGTTTTCAGGCTCATTGAATTTCTTATTCGTCAACTAAAATAATCCGATCACACCTTACATCAAAGAGTAAAATAACATCCTTACATTCCACACTTTATCACGTTAAACTGTGTTTTGTAAAATGTGTAAAATGCAAAAGGTTCTAATTAAATACAAAGTCATGCTACCACTAGGACAACTTCTAACAATAGGCATTTTAATAATTATTTTTTGCAATATATTTTCCAATTCATTATTTACCAAAAAAATGCAAGTATGAATATTCAATTGTGTGCGTTTTTACATTTCACAAATCGATCGTGTGTTTACGTCTTATTTTAAATAGTACGTACTTATGAGTACCAAAGACAATAGTTTTCTTAGGATTTTCGTTCGTTTTTGATTTTTGGAACCAATTTTACTTGTTTTATGGAACACTGTCTTAGTGAATTTAACTGTGAATTGTAAAGTGTTGCAAAAATTACTGTTTTACTTTTATAATATATGTATTACACAAATGTACTTACGGTAATACAATTATGAAGTAATATTTGTGTGTATATCAAGAAAAGAAGATAGACTCAAGTGTACAAAGTAGTTACTACTTTCATGAAAAATATATAAAGCGTGAATGTTAAACGGTAGCATAATTCAAACATTTGTTAACCTCAGTAGTTTCGAAATATTGTAAAAGTGTTTCTAATTTTATGGTGCCGTGAAGTTCCTAGGTAAGTAATATTTTTTTATTAATCACGCTCAGAAATTTATTCACATTAATTCATATTTTCCGTCGTGATACGTGTCTGTTTATAATATTTGCTGTTGCTGTATGCATGCTTTTTTATAATTTTCTTTACTTGGATTATTTATATAATTGAATTAAATAAAATATTATTATCAAATAAACAAACCCAAAACCTACAAAAACCAGTAATTCTTAATTCGATAAAATTGTTATCCGATTTATATATACTTTATAGATATATCAATTTTGCAATCTCCATTGTTTTGTAACTTTTACCAACGATATCATTGATAGGGACCTAGTTTTTTTAACTTGAAAATATTTATATCGGTAGAGTAAAGCATTTAAGTCGAACTCACAGCGACATCTATTGTCAAAACAATATTCTACATCGTTAATCAAACCAAGTCAATCGTGAAACCAATTAGTGTAGCGATTTTCCGAAAGATGACGCTTCATACAGTATATGTACCTGAAGATAAATAACATTTGTTGGATCCCCGTAATAATATGCACTAATATAAAAATTGCCTTAATTTAACAAATAAAACAATATCTTCTCTTATTAATCTTATTTACCATTACGCCTTACTTAATAGTTAAATACATGTATTGATTGCGTACATAAAATATGTTCGCAATAACGAAAAAAATAATTAATTACTGATTATTATTGAATTTCATAAAGATAAGTGTCCGTTTTCATAATAATTTAATAACTCCTGCTTATTGTATTTCTATTACGCAATTTCGACGGTTTAAACAACTGTCAGGATGGCCGAGCGGTCTAAGGCGCCAGACTCAAGGTTACCCTTGCCTACTCAGTAGGTTCGAGCTGTTCTGGTCCTCTCTGAGGGCGTGGGTTCGAATCCCACTTCTGACAAAATCTTTTGATCTTTTTTATACAAGTTATTTGTTTGAAATATAAAACTTCTAAACCTATTATATTTTAATTATTACATTTATTGTTAAAATTTTTCAAATATATACATCTATATTTGGGGCAAATTCGATCTGGAATAAATGTAAACAAAACATAAAAAAATTATATGTAGGGTTATCACCAACTTGCACGAATTTGTACACAAATGCATTTTATATTGAAACAATGTATACAATAAATTTAATTATGAAAAGTTGATTAACTTATAACGACCAACTGCAAGATAATATGCTAAAATCAGTCAAACAAAATTTATTTACAATTATCGTCATTGTATTGTTGTCACTTACAACCTTAATTCCATGAAGGGATTTGCAAACTATTTTAAGTTACAGGTAAAAGTTAATAATAGGTAAAAGACGGCTGATTAAATAACAAAAAGTTGCATTCCCCTGTCTGTCAGAGGTTGCTTTGTTATTAAACATTCCATATCGAATTTGCCCCAAGTATAGAGGATATATATTATATATAACTGATCAAGAGCGTTGAATAAACTGTTAAGTAAATTTAAACATGCTGTCATCTCCCGTATGGTCTAGTGGCTAGGATACCTGGCTTTCACCCAGGAGGCTCGGGTTCGATTCCCGGTACGGGAAATTTTTTCGTATTTCATTTTCTTGATGGTGGTAGATGATAGAACCTAAAGGATTTTAAAGGTACCACCACATATCTGTTTCTATTTTATAAAAGCAAGATAAGAAAGGAATAGAGAGAAACAAAGTTAACACAGGCATTCCAGCTTAGTAATCAGTAATTTATTAAAAATACAAGTAACCTCGATTTGGGTAACATTGAACATTTTTTACAATATTTGTGATATTATAATCTGTTTTATATTTATTGCACCTTGTTTTTACTAAATGAATAGTGTCCTTTTTAGCTGGTTTATTAATCTAACACAATAAATTTACGAGGAAAACAATTAAACAATCCACAATTAGCCCTAAAACTCAAATTCAAAGTTATCCTTAGTTTTGGGTAACTTTGAATATAATTTTTTGAGGATATAAAATCCGTCATTAATCTAATATTTTAAGGTCTGAGTAAAATTCATTAACATATTTTTGTTAATTAAAACCAAATCTATAAAAAATACATTTATTTTGATATATAAATACAATAGACAACTTGGTCTTTCCATATGAATCAAAGTCGATCAATTTGGTGGTAAAATAAAATACTAGTTTTTTTTTTTGATTATTTATTCCATCCATCCATAGGATGGACGGAACATCGGGTACCTTTGGAAGGTTTCCCCCTCGAAAACAAAAAAAAAAAAGGATGGACGGAACATGGACATAACATAGGCCTCCCCTAAATGGCGCCACTCCAACCGGTCCTGTGTCCTCTGAATCCAACGGTTTCCCGCTGTCTTCTTCAGGTCACCGGTCCATCTGGTAGGGGGGCGACCGGTACTCCTTTTGCCTAAACATGGTCGCCACTCGAGGACCTTTCTTCCCCATCGGTTATCGGTCCTACGAGCGATGTGGCGGCCCTTTGCCACTTCAGCCTGCTAATTTTGAGAGCTATGTCGGTAAGCTTCGTTCGTCTACGGATTTCATCGTTGCGAATCATGTCTCGTAGCGAAATTCCGAGCATAACCCTCTCCATAGCACGCTGAGCGACCCTGAGCCTCCGAAAAAAATATTTTTTTATGATACAGGTAACTTTGAACCGTTCAAAGTTACCCATATAACATCCAATTTCTACGTCGTCAAAAGTTTAACAGTTTTACGCAATATTCAACATGGGATACGGATAGTACAGTTTCAAAATAATAATATACAATATACATTTTAAAGATAAACACCAAAACACACCTGTTTACGGTAAGTTTTATATTATAATTGCTATTTCAAAATTAAGCATTAAACACTTGCAACAACTTCACTACGGAAAAGGCGGTATTTTTTAAAATTATGACATTGACAGGTACCTTTTTTTACTTTCATTGCTATTAGAACATTTTGGCATACCATTTTACGCAGGTACGATATTGAAACAACAAGAAGTTTCCATGTAATAAATTATTATATTTTTTTCACAACTTTGTTCAAAGTTACACCGCTGTTCAATGTTACCCAAATTGATTGTACATTATATGATGATATTTATATATATTGTTTTCTCTATATATACCCTTCGGGTATCAAGAGTCCATATTTTCTACTATTTTTAATAATATCTGATGTTCTTAAATTCTCAATATCTATTTTAACAAACAAAATTAAATGTAAGTCACAAATAAGCTAAATCCACATTATAAATTTTTATACAATTTTATATTCATTATAATTCAATAAAATTTAAGCATCCTCCCAGGTAGCAAGAATGAATTTCCTGCTGAAACTGTTTATTTGCTACTTCTAAAAACCCTTATACTAACTAAAATAAACATTTATTTGATCAGATGAACATATAAATAAGAATAAGAATTCTAACAGGTGGTAGAAAAAAATCTAAAAGGATTGTCCAGGGAGGTATTTCTAGCTTAAAGCAGTTCTTGCGTTTCGGTGAAAGGGAGTGATTGCCGGCTCACTTTCATTTGAGGTGACCATCTTAGTCCTCGGCAGTAGCAACACATATGTGATTGACTTCAAATTGAACCCTAGTTCTATATGAATTTAGTATAGATGCAGTATACTAACATCATCACTTGTTTTTTCTTTGCTTAAAGTTTTTTTTGCTTGTAACAATGAGTCCTTTGCTTACATTTCTAAATTTTTTGGGTTTATATGCATAATGTTACTTGCTATTTCTTCTGCTATGCTTCGCTTGGATTTCTACTAAAATATTGAGTAATTATATACTCATAATTTTTACTCGTATAATTCTATGCTTTTGCCATTCTTCACTTACTTTCATAAACAAAGAAATAAAATCTAGAAATAAAGAATTAAATTCCATTATATTTTAATCATTATGTTAAAATATAATGGAATTTAATTCTTTATTTTATCACATACATATACCTACTATCGCTTAATTAGATAAATATTATATTTTATTATAAAAGCAATAATAATCATTATCATATTTTATGCATTATTCACACATAATTTTATTCTCAACTTTTGGAGAAGAACTAAACAGAATTATTAATTTTAAAAACAAGTAGGTACCTACCTACTTACTTTTTATATAGGCCCATACAAAATACATTTCATTTCATAACCAATAATAATTAAGCATATTCATCAATCTCATCTATCATTAATCAAACCTCATCTATAGAAATAGAAATGAATGTAATCATGTCTGGTTATTCATTTATGCTATAAGCATGTACACTATTTATTTATATCTATTTCCGGAAACTTGTCATAGGTGGCACTCGTGTAATCGCGTAATCAAAATAATATAGAAGATTATGAGTATTATCGTGTACACGCAAGAACTGAACTTTTCAGTTCTGAATCATTTTTTCATAAAACTGTGTTTATAACATAAAAATGATATTTTTTAATTGTGGTATTAATTATGTATGAAAGGTGATATTAAGTTATGAACCCGATTCAGCCGCAAAATAAAGGACTGCCGAGTCCCATATTTTTTTGCCACGCTACAGTAACTTTGCCAAATTCCCAATAAATTAAAGAGTGAAGCTACTATGTTTGAAAGGATTACATAATTTGGGAATATTTCACAACGCCTCCGTGGCGCAATCGGCTAGCGCGTTCGGCTGTTAACCGAAAGGTTGGTGGTTCGAGCCCACCCGGGGGCGATGTCTTTTGGAAAATATTTTTTTTCCTATCTAAGATTTTGTAAAATGTCTCTTTGATCAATAAGAAATAAACATTTTCTACTAAATTTTCTTTTACTGCCATTTGATACTTGCCGGCTCATTTTTATATGAAGTGACAATCTTATTCCTCGGGAGTAGCAACGCATCTGTGATTGACTTCCGATAGAATTCTTGTTCTATATGAAGTTATTTACAGATGTGACAGGCAACAGTGAGCACTTAACATTAGGTGAACTGCATGCTCGTTTGCTAATTCAAACTGATGAAAAAATAACGCGTCGTGGCAAGGAGAAATAGTGGTATAACGATTTTTAACTTTAAGAACTTGGGAAAAATGTATTTTGACAATTAAAAAGTATTTGAAGTGTACAATAAAAAACCGACCAAGTGTGAGTCTGACTAGACCATTAGGGGTTCCGTATTATGTGTAAAAACACGTTTTTTGGATGGGAGTGGTATTTTTTAGAGAAGTTTGCAACACGTCGCGCGTTTTGGTCGAGCGAATAAATCGTTTATTGTATGAGAGCACCTCTTAAGTATTTATTTTATTCTATATTTAGTATTTGTTATTATAGGGGCAACAGAAAATCTGTTAAAATTTTAATTGTCCAGCTTTCACGGTTTATGAGATACACAGCCTGGTGACAGATAAATGGAGAGCGGAGTCTTAGTTAAAGAGGTCCTGTTCTATTCTTTGGGATACGGTACTCTCAAAATATCATCAATGTAAAAGTATCAATGTATTTTGTTATATTTTATCTGTACTTTATACTTAAAGTTGTTATGCGTACCTACCAAGTTAGTTTATTTTACACAAATTTGACAAGTCATGTATCTCCCGTATGGTCTAGTGGCTAGGATACCTGGCTTTCACCCAGGAGGCTCGGGTTCGATTCCCGGTACGGGAAAAATATTTTTGTCATTTTTTAAATTATTATAATGTCTAAGTTAGTTACTTCACAATATTGTGTTCCCAATTACTTTTAAAAAATGATATCATTCAAAAAGTAACTATCTGCTAATAAACATGGTCATTCAATCAATCTAATAAGAACACCTGTACCTATATAATTTAACTGTTTTCAACCTCGACTTCACTTAATCAAATTATTTCATTAAATATTTATTTTGAAACATGACAATCTTTAATTTCGATTATTTCTTTGAATAAAACGTAATTAAAAGTGAAAATAATTAATATTTCAGAATTGTTGATCATTCATTATATGATTATTACATTATTAACGTTTGTGGGAAAAAAACTTGTGTTTATTTTATTAGAAATTTTGTATCATCGAAATAATGTATTTAAAGTCAAATAATTAACAGAATTCGAAATCACTAGTTTCCAATTTTTGTCACTTTAAACATCGGGGATATAGCTCAGTGGTAGAGCATTCGACTGCAGATCGAGAGGTCCCCGGTTCAAACCCGGGTGTCCCCTAGTTCTTCTTTTTGTTCTTTTTGTCGTTGTAAGATCATCATTAAGACAATTTTGTAAGACGAAAACACTTTTTAAGTTAAATATTCAAAGTATCATTATTTTTTATTTACTTTAAAGTTTGTGGGGATATGTGTGTTTTTACTTTTTCATGCATTAAGTACTGGGGAGATTTCGTTGAAATTTAGCTCATAGGTAGTTTATGACTAGGCCCCTCTTCTCTTCTCCTGGGCATGTGTCTACTGTCTGTGTGGGACTAGTTCCTACTTCATTAACATAACAGTTCGCATAAAATAGTACTCAGAGGAGGATCGTCAGAAATGCGTCATATTCCAATGTGATGACCAAAAAAAGGTCGTCAAGCGAACGAAACGAACTAGGTCTCGGCGAACTAGTGTAGTGAACATTCAAAAGAAGACTCTTCTGAACTAGGTCGTTCGCAACCTACCCGAACCTAAATAACAAACCATAACTCTTTATTATGATCATTATCCTTAGCACGTAAGGATAATGATCATAATAAAGAGTTAAAGTTAAGTTAAAGGCCACTTATAGGTAAAAGACGGCCCTGGCTATGACCTGGATTGACATGGATTCTCACTACCGTGGTAACATGACCGATGGGGCGCAGTCGCAAGTATTACTTAATTTTAGAATATAATAACTGTTAAACTTTACTGATCATAAATCATTTGACATTGATAATGATAGAAATTTAAATTTTTAACAAGAAAAATTCGAAAATAATTCAAAAACCGCATATCGTGAGTGCCTGTTAAGTATTAAAATGTGTCTATTCCGCGATATTAGTCTAAAATCTTAAAAAAATAAATATTTATCTGGCTATACCCCATTTAACAGAATTTTAATTTTTCTTTTTTACAATTTGAAATAAAATGAAATGAAATGTCTTTATTTTGTATAGGCCTGCGGGGGCACTTACAAATTGTCAGTTGCATTTTTTTCTTACACTACCACCGGATCGGAATACGACCTCAACTGAGAAGATCCGGCAAGAAACTCAGCGGGTTTGTCTTTTCTTCTTATTTATATTCATTTTTTTAATATTATTACAATCATGTTTTTTTTACATGGCAATGAAAGTTAGCTCCAGTATCTTGCCTTACAGTTCAGTAAAAGAGAGCCCTGTTTGGCAAGATACGCTACACTTTGATGGCCTTTAAATCGCAATAGTCATGGTACTATCATTCTAAAAGGCAGTACCAGTGTTATGTCAAGGTGGTACGGAAGAGTGTGCGTAAAGGCTTACTTAAATACGAAGCTACGACTCTATCTCCTCAGTGGAGGTTGTCTTCCGATCCGTTAGTAGTGGAAGAAATTTATTACGTTCTACAACGATTATTGTTTAGGTACTGTTTCGTTCATATATTGTTTCACATTTTCGTGTTCGGTATCTTGCAACTTAATGTATATAAGTAGTTTAGTAATCGTAATTGAATTAAAATGTCGCCGAATTTAATTGTGTCGTCAACCCATTATTGTCTCCCTGCTGGGCACGGATCTTCTCTCGGAATGAGAGGGTTTAGGCCATAGTCCACCGCGCTGGCCAAGTGCCAATTGGTGGACTAACGAATTTAATTATGTCATACGAATGTAGTATTAAGTCTCTCATTGTAAGTGACAATGTACTTATGTATGTCTTATGACAAAATAAACATTCTTTTAACCCGAATGAGGGTCCAGGTATTGTAGCAACTGGCATTTATGTCAGATAGAATCTCTGTCCTATATTTTTTTTTTTTTTTTTTTTTATTTATTTATTACAATATAGGTTACATTTTCTTTATTTTTAAAAAGTATCCATAAAACCTACGGAGGTTTGTCTTGAATACTAAGTTACCAAAGAACTGCTAAACAAGGTATTCTTCAAGAAGCTAACAATATAAGATATGTATTGATGACACTTACAATGTTAAAAAGTACCTATTGTTGTAACAGTAATGATATCCCATCAAAGTTGTTTACTTAATTAGAACAAAAGAAAAAACCGGTTCGACGCGCAGTGGTCGACCCTTTTTACCTGAGCGCACAACATGAAATACAGGATGGTACAAAGATGTAATATTGTTAGCGTTATTTAATTAATTTTAGTTAATTTATATATATATATATATATATATATATATATATATATATATATATATATATATATATATATATATATATATATATATATATATATATATATATATATATATATATTATTATTATTTGTTTTAGCAACTTTATTTAATATATAATTTATGTAGAGTTGGCAGCAGTTGTTCATGGACTAGTTATAATTTTGATTATCATATCTCATTAGATTATGAGTAGACTAGAATCGAATTAAATGCACTATCAAAAAACCATTCATTATTTTACGTTTCTTTTTTCACATTTATTATCTGAACATAGAATAAACTACTATACACAAGATTTATACTTGTATATTATAACTCTTGCGATTATAACAATTTTTCCCAGGTTTTCTGCAGCAAACTTGTGACATTTGTCACTTAACATTAATTTATAGTCTAAAAATGACCATTTGACGTCATCTGAGGTTGCCATTTACTTACATCTACCACCTTTAATAATATTCCAAAGGAAATTTCAGTTAATGGCAATTTTAGTCAAGATTCTATCAATTTATCTTATCTGTATGTTTTAGCATGACTGCGTTGCTTTGTAAAAACACGTATTTCTGAACATACTTTCTCGATGTCCTGAGGTGGGTATACATGACAACGACACAGTTTTTTTTTTGTTCCCAGACAAAAGGGAAAAGGGCTACTCTCTGGCCTCTGAGGCCTTAAAGCCTTCATCAGGGATATGCCCCCTATGGACTGGAAAGGGGGTTTTAGCGGAGTTCCATAAGGGAGCTCCGCGAGATTTGTTTCTATGTTCAATTTTTAATTGTATCTGTTCTAAAACATCTCTTAGCAATGATTATAAAAATTGAAGACAACGTTCATAGCAGTCGTGGCCGAGTGGTTAAGGCGTCTGACTCGAAATCAGATTCCCTCTGGGAGCGTAGGTTCGAATCCTACCGGCTGCGATGGTGAATTCGTGGATCAATTTTGTTGGATTACTCTTGTATTTTTTACTTTTTTTGTATCAAATTACATGCGAAATAGCAATTATTTCTTAATGGTCATGTTTTGTCGGAATATATTTATGTGATTTACTTTTATATGAGGCGATCATCTTACTCCTCGGAGTAGCTTCTACGAAACTACTTATAATAATTTAATACATGAATTAATTAGATAAATACTATTTACCAACTTGGATTGAATTGACAACATGACTACTATCGCCATGTCAAAACGACAATCACCCGAACTTTTGCGATGTATAGTATACTATCACAATTTTGCACGCTGTTACTAGATGTCGCTTTTTCAAATAATATTCGTTTCCATATCCTTACACTAGATGTCGATGTACCAGTTTTCTGCATCACGCTGTTGAGATCGTCTCCCAGCTACTATAAGTAGTCGGCGGCGCGGTTCGCAACTCATACTTACCTGGCGTAGGGGACACCGTGATCAAGAAGGCGGTTCCCCCAGGGCGAGGCCCCTCCATTGCACTCCGGCTGGGTTGACCCCTGCGATTACCCCTAATGTGGGTAACTCGGACGCGTAATTTTTGGTAGTGAGGACTGCGTACGCGCTGTCCCCCCAGAAACGATGTGAACCTCTTCTCTAGCCCGTTAATTTTACGGTTAAAAAGGCAATGTCAACATAAGGGCGGTGGTAGGTGTGGGAGGTGGTAGTGGTAGTGGTAGTTGGTATTTTATTGTCAGGGCTTCCCTCTTTATTTAACGTTTGTAACAATGAAAAAATAACGTTTGTCTGTATGTCCTCTATAGAATCGTAAACTATTCATTTGATCATGTGATGATCTTTAGCAAAGTTCTTATTCATGACCTTGTGAAAGTGTCTGGTGTATTTTTTGTGATGGCGTGGCAACGTACGCAGGGTATAGAAAGTAATATAAAAACGATAAAGCGACACATTAGCATTTACATCAATTTAGGAATCCTTAATACTAATAACTAACTAAACCCAATGTGCTATCTTAAAATTTATTTTCATACAATTTATGCACTGTCCCTTTCCTGAAAATCGCTTTTTCGTAATAATTATATTATGTATTTCGATTTATTCGGCATGAATTTTTTGTTCTAAACGATCCGAACCAATTCGTAGGTATATTATTTTTATTTGTACGTAACAAACAATCTATTTCTAATTAATGAATATGATCATACTTGTTTTAAAGGTAATTTCTCTATGAGAAGCACTCGGTAAAAAAAACTATCTACCTCGCATAATAACAGGAACACTGGCTTCTATTTGCTATTTGATAATAAGAATCGCTGACAGTGTGGTAAGTTATTTTAGCGCATATGTTGTTGTCGTGCGTCAACAGATGTCGCTGTGCAGGGTTTCTGCATCACGCTGTTGAGACCGTTTGTAAGATACGTATAAGCCTCAAAGACTTAATGCACGTCACTCTGGTTTCCCTTCAAAACGCATAAATCTTTCGCCTTTTACTAAAGATTTCCGTGGAGGGGAACACTCAAATGAGTCTAACTCTATTTTTGTTATACCTTGCTTTAGCGAGGTTTTATAATAATATATGGAATTATGGACATTGGACATACGCTTACTGCTATTGTAGCTGCGCTGTGCTAGCCAAACATTGTTCAAAAATTTTCTACTTCATTCTTAATCATTAATTAATAACAAGCTGTTCTCGGGGTTTCACTCGCGGCTCGCGTTTAATGTTTAAAAAAATGTCTGACATGGAGGTGATCTTGTGTCTGTATGACCTCTCACGTTTCTGTATGGAGAGGTGGATCTAAGCTTAACACTTAAAGTGTTTCTTAAAATGATGCTCATAAATAAGTCGAAACTCAGCATGGAAGGTCCTGCTATGACAAAAAAAAATGGCAAACTAAAATAGGTGAGGTGAGCCCTCGTATTTTAACTTCACGGCTTAACATCTGCACGCGTGGTTAAAAATTTACATATACACATGGCTAAAGTGACCTATTGATGATTTATTGATAGACCCATCGGGCTCCTCCCCGGTGAGCGGCCAGGCCCACCGCTGCGTCTGGTCTTTACGGCCGTATGCGACCACACATACCGTCCTTCTCGTGGTCGCCTGACCGAACGGTTCGAGCTCCCGCTCTAGCCGGCCGCAACACTGGACTCTCCGGGACTCTCATATGCTAAGGCAATTTAAAAAAGGACCCTTTTAGTTGCCTCTTACGACAGGCAGGGGATACCACAGCCCTATTCTGATCCGAAATTACAGAGGCGAAACCCATAAAGCAAGTAGAAACTTAAAATTTCACACACATTTTTCTCTTATGACGTCTGCATCCGCTGTGGGAAAAACATCCAAAATAACCTATTAGGAGTGAAATAGATGATAAAGGTTTGGATGAAAGTCCGCCAATTTTGATGCAAATTCTATAAAACTTAGTATTTGGCTTTGTTATTCAACGGTGCGTGTTTTGCAGTACGCATAAGGAAAAGTATAAATGAAACGATAGGACGCAAGTTATACGCATACCGTCCAGATTTTGTAAATTCATACTTTCAATCTGTAGGTCGTAAGTTTAAATCACAAGCAAGCATCTTTAATATGTCTTGGTTCTTAGCATTAGTAATTAATGTAGTAGTATGTGTCCGACCTTGTCTTTTGCTCAGAGGCACCTGACACACTCTGATTAATAACAAGTGTCTAGAAAATATGTAAATTGAAGAAGAAATACAAGGATCTGCCTCTGATTTCACACCCAGTCAAGAGACTAATCCTTGACCAATCAATCAAGAGCAACTAAGAGTTAAAGTTAAACGCAAGCATTTTCGATAGACCAAAAACTACTCAACTAACCAAAGACCCAAAATTTGTCTAATATATGAACAAAATTGAACTGGGAACCTGGAAATGATCGTTTCAGTGATCCTAAATTTTCTTGAAAATCGTAAATCAGAAAATTATTTACAATTAGTTAACGAAACATTTTCTAGTTTAAAACTTCTAGGGTGTGACATGAACATTAAATACTTCATTTACAATCTCATTTGGATCGATTTCCTAAAAAAATCGATTAGGAAAGATTTTAACAGGATATTCGCAAGATGAAAAAGTGTTATCTAGGGATGTCGCTTATATATATGATGGCCGTATGCTGCTGGAATCTTTGTTAAGCACGCAGGTGCCATTCAAGAAAATGTTATAAAAACAATTTTTCTCCCTCTTCTCCCAACCATAGCAACAATTTCAAAAAACGTGTGTAAAAAGAGCATATTTTTGCTTTGAGATGCTAGACAAAAACCAGTATTATTTTCATAATCAGTACACTTAATTAAGCCGAAAACAAGTACAAATACTCTGGAATTTTTTTCAGCGTTATAGATAAAAACCTCACCTTAACATGAACATAATATATTAAAAGTTGTTATAAGTGTTACAGATAAAAATAACGTATTTATGTATTTTATATATAATGCACATTTCTCAATACAGTAGTAAATAAGCCACTAAAGACGAAGAATAATGAATAATGATTTAGATAATAATAATGAAACGTATTTTCATTATTATTAAATATATTATGTAATATATTTTAATAATGAAATAAATAGCTATTACATAATATGAAATTATGTAATAGTTAAAATACAATGAAATAGAATAAAGAAATCAGACACACCAACAATGTATAGGTAATTTTAAAATTGTTTCCTTGGTATTAGAACTAACAATTATTTAAATATTTTGTAATTATACTAATTGCATGGAAAAATTATGGGCAGTTTACTTGTGAAAGGGGAAACAATCTTATTAATTGTATGGTTACTAAACAATAATAAGTTTCGTAGTTATCATATATATTTATCTATGTATATTTATAAATGTATAATAAATAATATAGAAAGCAAGTTATTATAGTTGGTATATTTTGATAGCTTCGGTATTTATTACAAATGCTTTATTTTACAATGGAACCAACAAGTAATTAAATTGATAATACTTTATTTATTATCATTGTAATTAAATAGGGACTGAAGTATAACACGATTGTATGAAAATTGAGTTTTAAGGTATTTTGTGAGTCTTTTATAATTTAAAAACTTTGTATTCTTTGAAATTTGAAATATTTTACACTTTAATGTCATAAGACCTGTATCCACAAGTATTGTGCTAGTACATTACTTGTATTATTATTAGTGTTAGGTTATTTATGTGGGCCGATCCCGGCGGCACTGCAATGCCGGGCCGACCCGCGATGGGAGTGGAGCGAGCCCCGAACATCCCATCAAGTCACAAAAATCAGTTTAATATACTGGTCCCGACGTGCGGGAACTTTCAGATATTAAGCTGAAAAGAACAGATACTACACTTTGATCTTAGCCAAAAGGCCGAGAAGCGATGCCAAAATTAACTTTCCGCCTCCATTTATAGTAACCTACAAACGTTCTCAACCGCGTGATTCAGAAATTAACACACTTTTTTTGTAGCGACATCTAGCGCGACGTGTCAATATATCTTGCGTTAAAAATGCAGCGTGTTCCGCTAGGTGGCGTTGTGTTGCTAATAAATACACAAAGTATAAATAAATACATAAAGTCTTTAATGCAGATAAATAAATGAACAAGTTTTGTAAATTTTCAATAATAAAATAATATAATAAAACTGTTAATAGATGGCTTTAGTAATATTCATTTGCAAGTTCTTAGTCACGCTATCAAATGCTAATGTTAATTCCCTTTCACCGTGCGGGCGAAGCCGCGGGTAAGAGAGTGTCATATAAATGAATAGCAATGACTTTTTAAATTTTTAAAGAAGCTTGTTCGGGGCTAAAATATTCAATGGCCCATTTTCCAAAGAAATAGAGCTTCGATTTACGAAGTCAATTTCAATTTATGACCAATTTGAAATAAGTTTTAAATGTTCACACACTGCAGAATCATGTATAGTCAATGTAAGATCCCAGAAGAATCGAAGGAAAGTAAACACAACCTTTTTGACTATGCCAAAATTAACAAAAAGACCTTTTTTAAGTAAATCTAAAATTGATAATATACAGTTTATGTACTGGTGAAAACCGGTAAACAAGTTCTAAGAGACAACATTCAAAAACATAAACTATGACCTTATAACTATTTAATAATGGGAAATTAATTAGTTTTCTTTTGACTTGTGATATTAACTTATTAATTAGTAACTGAAAAGTGAAAATTTTGGAATGATAAGCTAACTCTTTATGATAAGGAATACTGAGACACAACTATACTGCTAAACTGAGACAATATAAATTGTAATTAGTTCATATGAACAATTCAATACAAAACATGGCTAATATGTGATTTTTTAAGGAAACAAAGGAATTAACATTATGAACATTAGTAACCGACCGAAGTTTCGGTTTCGCCCAGTTTCGGCAAAAAAACTAGTTTCGGCCTTAGTTTCGGTTTCGCCCAAGAAACGGTTTCTGAAACTGGAGTGAAACTATTCTGAATATGAAAACGATTATTATCTTAGCACGAATGTAAATGAGAGTAAATATCTAACGATGTATCGGTATTATTCATAAAGAAATATGAAATCGTCATTGAAATGATTGACACAATTTTCTTGGCGCTGGGCGCCATCTAGTACGAAAGGCTTGAACTACTTGATACAGTTTGTGGGGCCGTTTCTCGTTTCGCTTGTACGACGTTGGTAGGTTACAGCCGTTACTCTATTAAATTATCCTTAGATTTACATAGGAAACGATTTTCTTGTACCTATACACTGTTTTACTAAAGGGTAGGTACTTAAATTATTGCATTGACCTAAAGGTATATGACAAGTGTTCCATTACTGTACATACTTAGTTCATAAAGTTTCTCATAGATGTCTCTGTTACCAGAAATATTTGTTTTCATGTACTTACACTAGATGTCGATGTACCGGTTTTCTGCATCACGCTGTTGAGATCGTCTCCCAGCTACTATAAGTAGTCGGCGGCGCGGTTCGCAACTCATACTTACCTGGCGTAGGGGACACCGTGATCAGGAAGGCGGTTCCCCCAGGGCGAGGCCCCTCCATTGCACTCCGGCTGGGTTGACCCCTGCGATTACCCCTAATGTGGGTAACTCGGACGCGTAATTTTTGGTAGTGGGGACTGCGTACGCGCTGTCCCCCCGGAAACGATTGCACTTGGTTAAATAGCTCGAGAATATAGGGTTCCCTTTAGTTAGAGGTCAAGGTATTCTTGATCACCACTGCCCTTGTGGAATGGTAACTTAGACGTAACATCGGAGAAATCCCGTGTCATGTCATGGAGAAATAGATTTCATTACATAACAAATCTCACAATCAGCTATATTTGATTTATTTTTTCTGCCCATTTTGTTACTCCGACTTGGATGTCACATTTCATTTTTAAAGAATCTTATTTTGCGGCTGAATTGAAACAGTACAGCAACTTCCCATTGAAAAATTCGTAAGATATGTTGATCTATGCTCTATTCGACGCAGTGAAGGTTTTTTTTTGTTCGAGGGGGAAACCTTCTAAGGCACCCGACGTGGTGGGAGCGACGCAGGGTTATGTGGGATTTTTACCGAACTAACCACCTCCCCCCTCACCCTCCCCGGTGGCCGTCCTCGGCGCTATAAAGAGGACTCTGGGTCCTCCACAAGACCGCTGCCGGAATCCTCTGAGTGCGTTGCCCCACCGGGCTCTTCCCAGATAGAATGGTGGGCCCACCACCCCGTCTAGTTTTTACGGCGGTATACGACCACACATACCGACGTCCTTCCCGGGATCGCCTGACTGAACGGTTCGAGCTCCCACTCTAGCCGACCGCAACCCCGGAGCCCCTTTTAGTCGCCTTTTACGACAGGCAGGGGATGCCATAGTCATATTCTGGTCCCGAAACTACTGGGTGCCGTTACTGGCGGCCGCGGCAAATCCTTGTCCGAAAGGGTTCAGCGCGCTCTCTGGCCCTTTCAGCGTCTTCCTTCGCTGAAATCACGTCCTCGCAGAAGGTGATCATACCATTCCAGGCCTCTCGCTAATGAACCATCGCCGCAGCGACGGCAGCCGGAGAAAGGTCCGCTCCAACCTTTTGGACGAGGATCTGCCCCTGAGAGTCCCTAGCTGTCGTGCCTGCAATGGTGACAGAGGCTCGTCTCTTGTCTCCCTATCCTGTACAGGTACTGACCGAAACAGCCACGTCCGGTGAGTATCTGAGTCAGGCGGTAGGTTACTCGACCGTTGCTTTGCATCAATGCCCGGAAGTTCGGCAGAATAGCGTCGACCACCCGTTGGCGCATGCTGTGTGGCTCTTCGAGTCGCTCACGCCAGTACCACATAGCGCGCCATTTGGCTCTCCTCAGAAGCGCTTCGATTGTCCCTATTCCTACGTCGAAGGGTTCAGTCCCCTGACGGAGGACGCGGATCTTAAAGAAGACCCGTGCGTCCATATCCGCTAGGATGTCCAGAGGCGGAAGCCGCCCCAGGACAAATGCCGCCTTGTACGAAATGGTACGATAACCGCGGGCGACCCGAATTGCGATCATACGTTGCGCGGAGATTAACTTCCGCGCGCGGCGCCGGCTGCCAGACACCTTGTCCGACCACACCGGCGCCCCGTAGAGCGCAATCGAGCGCACCACCCCCGCATAGAGGCAGCGGACTTCTTCTCAATAATCCTAAGTACCTGTCTCAATAAATTATAGTGTTCACTACAAAACACTTTTATACAATCCTCTATTTTTTTAAGTTCAAGTTTGAATCAAGACCTACAAGTTTGGCTTAAGGAGTTTTTTGATCAAGCATACCGTTTTGGAGGAAAAATCCAAAAGGCCTCTAATGTCGACATTTGACTCCGGATAACTTTTGAAGCACACAGGATCGATGGGGATTTCAGCTCTCCACCAAAATTTGGCTTTCCGGGATTTTTTGTTATTTGAAATGTCCTTATTGACTGGACTATTAATTAAACTGGACTGTCCAATACAAAATCTGTCTTATGTAGAATCTATTCTTACTAGACTGTAATGTCCAAAATAGAATCTGTCCAATGTCGACTAAGCCGGAATTAAATCTTGACGTCTAGTAGAGCATAGTAACAACATAATCGTTCATGGGTTTTGAATCACACTGTTGGAATAGTTGTTAAGATGTATATAAATCTTGAAAGGAATATGTATGGCGAGTGCCATTCCCTTAAAACACATAAATCCTTTAGCCTATGATCTTTATACCTGACTGCGTCATATATTTGCTACGGTAAATTAAAGACCTATATAAATTAAAATAATTCAAAACATTATTAATGCATGAAACATAATTAACTAAAAACACATTACACACACTACCATGCATTTGGTACAAACACGTGTATAGTAAACGAAATAAAACTTTTGTGTCAAGGTGGTAGAACCAGTGTAGTTCGACCGGGGAAGTACCACCGCCACTGTGAAGCATTTCTTGCGTTTCGATAAATGATGGAACCCATGTTCTGTGTGTAGTTGATTACAGATGTCCATGGGCGGCAGTGACCACTTACCATCAGGTTGACTGCATGCTATATTGCTACTTCAGTCAGATAAAAAAAAATAACGTGCGACCGAAACCGAAACCGAATTTCGGCAACGATTTCGGCCGAAACTGAAACCGAAACTTTTTTACAAGGATCATTTTTTGACGGAAACATGTAAAAAAAGTTGTTTTATAATATTTAAGTAAACATTTTTTTTTTTACTTAAGATTTAAAGTAAATAGAAAAAACTAATATGTTGACTATAGCTGACCTCAGGGTGTCGATTTTTCGCGACGGTGTGCGCGCACCTCGTAAAAATTTACTCGAATCATTTTTCCCTAACGCGCCAAAGGAATTATAACTTAAAAAAACAAAATCTAAACGTCTAAATAATAAACTAATCGTAATAAATAAACTAATAATTTCAAGTACATGTCAGTTGTACATGGCCACTTGGACGCTTGTCTTCGTACCTTGGACGGAATTCAATACGCCAAAAAAGACCAACCACAGTGCGAGAACTCCCTAATGCAATTTCGATTTCGGTCGTAGTTTCAGCAGGTTTGCTACCGAAACCCACGTTTTTGTCAAAACTCTACCGTAACCGAAACCGAACTTTTAGTCGGACACTATAAAACTTTCATTTTTTTACTATGATATCACATAATGTCTAAAATGCAGATGTCTTTGTCAAAAACCCGTTATTGCTTGTAAAGCAGTTTAGTGAATTAATCCTTTTGTTCCCTTTAACGGGTTTTTTTCAAATAACTTTAAAATTTATCGAAATAATTTGAGAATTATTCGTGCTACTTTGGACAGTATCAAGTTAGTTTTTGAGTTGAAATATGGTCGAATATCGCGTTGCGATGGATAAGTAGTGAATTTATCTCTTATATCTTATATCTATTTATAACAAGACGCTCTCGCAAGGGCTTGTGAGATAATATTATAATTCTCTAAACTACCGATTTATTGATGACTTTCTTCTGTCTGATGAGTTCTATTCTAATAATATTTTAGTAGTAATAAAGCCTATTTATTCTCCGTTTAAGACAATTATATTGATTTCTCTAGTTGTTGGCCAGACTTAGTGCGCGCAATCTTTTGTATTGAGTTTATGGTTGTAGCTTAAGTGGTTGTGGCTATGTGCTGATAACTTAAAATGAGTATCCTTACGCCGTTTTTATACAGAATTAAGTGTATTAGACTGATAAAAAAAATATTTATACATAATATAATACATTAAATTTTATGAATTTTCCAACTAATAAAATTTTATTATTATTATTTTGTAAACATTTTTAATTTACTACGATAGGTTTATAAATTAATCCACAATAATAGTTTGACAATAGAAATTAACAGGCTAAAGTAAATGTTTCTCAATTTAGTTGATCTTTTGTGTAACAAGTACTTAAAAGTTTTGTTACAATAATAATGTTATTATAGGAAACTGATAAAACTTGTTTATTTATCAGCATTATAGACTTTGTGTCTATTTTTTAACAAGACAACGCCACCTAGCGGAACATGCTGCATTTGTTAACGCAATTTATATTGACACGTCGCACTAGATGTCGCTACAAAAAAAGTGTGTCAATTTCTGAATCACGCGGTTGAGAACGTTTGTAGGTTACTATAAATGTAGGCAGAAAGTTATTTTTGGCATCGCTTCTCGGCCTTTTGGCTAAGATCAAAGTGTAGTATCTGTTCTTTTCAGCTTAATATCTGAAAGTTCCCGCACGTCGGGACCAGTATATTAAACTGATTTTTGTGACTTGATGGGATGTTCGGGGCTCGCTCCACTCCCATCGCGGGTCGGCCCGGCATTGCAGTGCCGCCGGGATCGGCCCACATAAATAACCTAATACTAAAATAATTAACGGTATAGGGGACGTCATACCCTCCCCCTCCTCTCTTACTCTCATATGCAAAGGCAATGTTAACTTGTCAACATAAGGGCGGTGGGTAGGAAATTTCGGGCCTCGAGAGGTACGGGGTACCAGGATACCCCCTCTTTACCCGGGCAATTCCCTAGGAGATCGAATACCTCCCGGATCCTAAACATTTATACATAATAATACAATGTTAATAAAAAAAACATTGTAATATTATGTACAAATGTAATAATAGATATTTACCATCCCCACTGTTTATTGGGTGGTTCGGTGTACTAGGCGTCGCTTACGAGCCAACGGTCGTCCTCCTGATGGTCGGAGGTTGCCTAGCCAGGGAGCGACCGCCACATCTTGTAGAGGCGCGAATCCTTTTAAGTGTGAATTTGGTCCGGCCTCCGCCCACTCATCCATTGAACGAGCTAAGCCGACTAAAAACTCCCCGACCGTCTCGATCTTAAGCGCCGCACCACGTCGTTCGTCGTTCCTGACGTAGCGACCGGCCCCCACGATTGCTCGCAAGGCCTGGTTCAGCCTGGATACCAACGCGTACCACGCCAGGGCCGCGTAGGTATCAAATATAGGTAACTACATGCATAATATAGTGGGGGAACACTGATAATTTTAGATGGCCAGCTAGTACGGTAATAAATACTTGACATTACTTGGTGCTACTATGTCAGTAATTGTGATGTGATAAATTAAGTTCCTTAACTACTAAGAGTATATAACCCTGCCGAAGCAAGGTGTATCAAAAATAGAGTTAGACTCATTTGAGTGTTCCCCTCCACGGAAATCTTTAGTAAAAGGCGAAAGATTTATGCGTTTTGAAGGGAAACCAGAGTGACGTGCAATAAGTCTTTGAGGCTTATATGTATCTTACAAACGATCTCAACAGCGTGATGCAGAAACCCTGCACAGCGACATCTATTGACGTATGATAACAACATATGCGCGAACAAAACTTGTCAGTGATTCTTAATGTTACATACAAAATAGAAGCTAGCGTAGTAGCGTGAGCGTCGTTCCAGTAGGAAAGTATCACTTAGAGTGATATGAGTGGGACAAATAATTAGTGCTCAATCTGCTGTAAATGTGCGCTGAATAAAAATTTGTGCATGTTATCGTTTTGAAAAAAAACGATTCCTGCTGGGGTAACGTTGCTCCAGCAGAAAAGAAAAGTTCTAAACTAATAATCAGAGAGTAAAAAATTGCGCATGAGCAGATAGCTTATATTTGTGCGCTAAAAATGTAATTCGTGCGTCTTCAGGTTTTCGAGATATTGCGTTTCCTGCTGCGGTAACGTTTTGCAAAATCGCATATCTCAAAGACTGTTGTATGTGCGCCTCCAGAACAGACATGCACAAAATCACAAATAGCTCATAATTTATGTATACGATTTGTACGTACGTGTCAGACACGTGTGGTTACCCTAGACCATAGATTGTCAAACAACTATGAGCAGCACAAGAAACTAATTGTAATTTTTTTATTACTACACTATACGATCTGTAATTAAAGTAATTGCTTTTTTAGAGGTTTTACTAAATACTGGTACCCAAACCTTATTCATCGACCACCTGGGGGGAGGCCGCTCCCGCGGGAGCTCCCTGGCTTGGCGACCTCCGACCACCAGGAGGACGACCGTCGGCTCGTAAGCGACGCCACACCGAACCACCCACTAAACAGTGGGGATGGTAAATATCTTTTACACTTGTATATAAAATTATAATGTTTTTATTCGACTTCCTAGAGAATTGCCCGGGTAAAGGGGGTATCCCTCGAGGTCCGAAATTCCCTACCCACCGCCCTTATGTTGACATTGCCTTAGCATATGAGAGTCCCGGAGGGTAAGACGTCCCCTATACGTACCTTATTCATAAACTTGATAGATTTACAGATCCAGCTGGTTGTAAATGAGAACTGAGTGAGCACACATTACATTATGTATAATTTGCTATAACTTTTTACAAATTGGGAAATTCGTTTTACAATTGTTTCAGCACTTTTACTAAATGACTAATATATTTTTAAAGATTTTTAAAGGGTGCTCACTCAATGCACACGCACACACCTACTCGTGCAAAGAAGGCAACCTTTCAAGACTCAAAAATTATCGCCCACTGTTCTTATGCAATACTACTGTAACACGTCAGACCAGAAGACTCCTTACCTGCCAGCGATAGTCAGCGATACTGATAAGAGATAAGACTCCAGAATTAGGTCCAAATAATACTGTCGAGCAGTATATATTTTTTTAAGATCACGTGCCTTTTTTATTTAATATTTTTTTCACAGCGTTCGTGAAAAGAACGAATACTAAGTAGAGCCTAGAATTTCATATTGTTTCCGGGGGGACAGCGCGTACGCAGTCCCCACTACCAAAAATTACGCGTCCGAGTTACCCACATTAGGGGTAATCGCAGGGGTCAACCCAGCCGGAGTGCAATGGAGGGGCCTCGCCCTGGGGGAACCGCCTTCCTGATCACGGTGTCCCCTACGCCAGGTAAGTATGAGTTACGATCCGCGCCGCCGACTACTTATAGTAGCTGGGAGACGATCTCAACAGCGTGATGCAGAAAACCGGTACATTGACATCTAGTGTAAGGATATGGAAACGATTACTTCTAGTAACAGAGACATCTATGAGAAAATTTATGAACTAAATAGGGCAATGGATTACTTGCCGACTACTTCTTCGTCAATGCCAATATTACAGGATATTCCCTTCAGTAAATCAGTGTACCTACATCAGAGCTTAACTTTATTAAGTAACTTAATTTATACAAACGAAACCAGAAACGGCAACTTAAACTATATCAAGTAGTTCATGCCTTTCGTAATAGATGGCGCCCAGCGTAAAGAAATTGGCAACATTCCTACAATGGCGGTTTGATGGTTTCTCTTTAAAATGAGACCGATAAACCGTTAGATATGTTTTCTAATTTGCATTCCTAAGATTGTAATTATCTTCATAAATACGTGTACACCGAAACAAAACATAGATTATACACTATTATATTATTTTGTTCAAACGTAGTGTAAGTTAAAGAACTTCCAATTGAATTTTAATAATTTAATTAGGCAATTAGCGGATCGGAAAACGATAATAACTATTTAGCTGAATACACACAATGTTATGCATGAAAAGCAGGTGCTAAGAACATTTAATAAACATAAAAGAAACATGATGTGTACCTACACCAAATTTTCATGTTATATTAAGACATCAATTTCCCATTAGTCAGAAATGTTTAATCCAAAAAGACACGACCATTTTTTGTTGAATCTTGACCATGTTTAACCTTATATGCTTCACTGAGTACGTACTTTCTCATAATTTGTAAATTAAATATAGCTGTAAACAACAAGAATCTTCCCTTTATCGCAAAACTAGTAGGGATTTTTTATTCATTTCACACATACGTCATTTGTTTATTCAAAAATTTGCTTGCATTTATTGGACCTATTTCCCTTACGATCTTCCCGTACCCTCCCGATGTGTTCCCCGAAAGAATTTAAGAATATTAAAAAATATATCGACTCCAAAATCTCTTCTAATGTTGCCAATGGCCAGACAACGGTAGCATGTTGTATCAAATGGCGTTAAGATTCGGATATTTCTTATTTTTATCCTCTACTTAAAGTAATGGCACTTATTGAGAGGAATCTAACACGGAAACACCGTAAGGATAAGGCAAATGAAATAATACAAAGATGGTCATCGAACTTACATAAATGTACCAAGGAGCTCAATCGGTTAAGTAGAAATGTAAAAAAAAAAAATGTGTGCGTGTAGTAGCGTACACTCGTAAGAAGTGAAACTTATTTATGACGTTATTTTTCAAAAAATAATTTACTATATGCAACTTTACAGAAATTGGTTAAATAAAGTTAAATTAGACAAAGTTTAATAAAAGGCTTTTATTAAACTTTATCTAATAATCTAATCTATAATAATCTATCTAATATCTCGCGTGGTAGGGATAAGAAAAAGATGGCGCGTAACGTAAAAATTTTACACTAAATTTTTTTCCAACCCCGATAAAGAAGTTTCACTTCAATAAGTAGCGCGAATTTTAGACATAATTATGACGGATGTAACTTATTAGGTCTGAAAATTAAAATTTTATCTATATACTAGCTGACCCCACAGAAGTTGTTGCCATGTAAAAATTGTAAAAAAAAGTTAAGGGTGGACAACCCTTTTCACTAAGGGGTGTGAAAAATAAACGTTGGCCGATTGTCCTACAGTCCTACTCAATATGCTCACAAAATTTCATGAGAATCGGTCAAGCCGTTTCGGAGGAGTAGAGGAATGAACATTCTGACACGAGAACTTTATATATTAGATTTAAACATATAACTGAGCCAACTACCATTAGTTGGGAGTAAATACTACAAATAAATTGTGTGTCATCGGCACTAGGAAACTTCGTTCCATGCAAAGCTACACAGATCTGTTTTCCAAAAAATGTCCAAAAATGATTACAAATTTATATAAAGTGTAAATATCGTATAACTTCGTGGCAAAATGGTGGCATTACCCGCAGAGATAATTACTTCACGCAATTATTAATTAGAAACCAACGTACTTAATATTAAGCTGATATTATCCTCGTTTAGTTACAATTCGACCCTCAAATACAGTGCCTAGATGTGTTACTAAAGTTAAGGATATAAAAAAGGTACCTAGATTTTAATTTATTTATTACCGAAAAAATATATTATTTGTAGTATCCTAACACTATGTAAAAGTTACAACTGCGTGTAAGTTACTACTATCACCCATAGACAACACAATGAATCTCAGGTAGTATATGAAGGTAGTATTCGAAGGTGGTAGAACCAGTGTAGTTCGACCGGGGAAGTACCACCGCCACACCAATTTCTAGCGTGAAGCATTTCTTGCGTTTCGATAGAAGGGTGTGGTTGCCGGCACACTTTCGTATGAGGCGACCATCATAGTCTTCGGGAGTAGCAACGCATCTGTGATTGACTTCAGATGGAACCCATGTTCTGTATGAAGTTGATTGCAGATGTCCATGGGCGGCAGGGCGGCAGCAGACCACTTACCATCAGGTGGACTGCATGCTCGTTTGCTACTTTAGTCAAATAAAAAAAAATGAGTTATACTTTATCTGCTTTCCTTGCATTATCCAAAAAAAAAACAACCATTTAGTCATCAACAAGAATTATTTAGAAATTCTTTTACAATATTATGTAATTTGAGATCTTTTCTTTGTTTAATATAGAGATGGTAAAAGCTCATCCGGTTCATCCGGCGATAAGCAACTGACATTTGGACCTCTGTAATCAACACCACAAAAGATGTCCGAGGTCGGCCACAGATGCGTTGCTACCAGGGACTGATTAACCCATGAACTAATTAGGCTTCAGCCTAGGGCGCGAGGGTCGAGGGGGACTTGCTGATATCGTGTCTTTGCATACACTATTAATCTAGCAATATTGCATCTGCCCTACATATTTCAACTAGACCGAGACAAAGCGCACTACGAAGTATGTTTATATTGCTAGTGTAAACCTTGTTATTTTTTTTAAATAGTTAACTAAGTCAAAACTAACTTACTTTTAGGCCGACTGTAACACACCGGGCAGAACTCTTGATGAGCTGGTTGCTACCCTCGCTTATTTGGAATTCCGTTAATAAGTGTGCCTCCCTTAACACACTTCAAAAATAAAACCAACCCTTAAGACTGCTGGTAATATGAAGGTGGTAGAACCAGTGTAGTTCAACCGGGGAAGTACCACCGCCACACCTACTTCTAGCGTGAAGCATTTCTTCCGTTTCTATGGAAGGGTGTGGTTGCCGGCACACTTTTATATGAGGCGACCATCATTTTTGAGGCGATCATCGTTTGCTACTTCAGTCAGATAAAAAAAAAGATTATCATGAAGGCTATTCTCATAATTTTGGTGTAATTCCAGCCACCATGCTCTGGCAGCCGTTGAATTTATCAGCGGTATGCCCTCCTTACGCGCAGGTAGCAGCCTGCAGCCACTTTGGATTCGTGTACTTAAATCTCCTGGTCCAGCTCTTCGGAGACTCCGTGGACCGAAGGATCGAGGAAGCCTACGGTCATAAACACAGTGGATATGAGTCTGATGAATACGACTTTGTAGTGGTCGGAGCTGGTGCCGCGGGATGTGTGGTCGCTAATCGACTCTCAGCGAATAAACATTGGAAGGTAAGCTGCTTTTTGAACTGAAGTTTTACAATTCCAGCATTGCCTTTGGAATGATCTATAGAACAGTAAACAAGGACACAATGGACCAGGGTCTTTTCAAAACCCCATGGACGTAGCAATAGAGGGGGGAGTCAAACAGCGTCTCTTGGCAGTAAAAATAATCTATGATTTTAGACTAGTATTATCGCGGAATTGATACATTTTATATGGAATATATTATATGGATTCTAAAAAAGAAAAACGAACTAGACGTAGGGTAGATGGTTAATCTACAATTAGTGCTTGTCAACGGTTTCTCCCCGCCACCGCAGTTTCGCCGTGACCACGATCCATGCAGCTGAGTCGAAATATCGGCAAAAAGAATTCTTAAATAATTCAAAACCGCAAATCGTGAGTACCCGTTGTTATTAAAAAGTAAAAATAATCGTATATTTTTAACCTGAAAAGTCATTCGGAATAATTAGAGTCTGAAATTCACGGACAGAGTTTTTTTTACTTTTATTAATACGCTAAGAGAGCGGGGTATGAACTTGCCTTCACTTATTCGTATGTTTCTGTTGTTATGTTGTTTCTTCGTATGTTGTTTCTTCACTTCGCGTATGTTTCTTATGGAAACTGGAGAAGAGCGCAAATATATTCGGCGCTACTTCAAACCTGATTCGTGAAGGTTTGTGTTAGGCGTCGGCGTCGAATGTAGTCAAATCGCTCGAAGAGCTCCAGCTAGGTAGTCTATGAACGGAAGAATGCATATTAAACAGCGACCCTGATTTTGCTAGCAGCAAAAGAGCATACAGTCCACTCGATGGTTAGTGATCCCAGAAGATTTGTTTCACGCTAGAAATAAGTTTGGCGGTTTTAATTTTATTGAACCATATTCGTTCTACAATCTATGTAGTCAATCTTTAACCTCAAGATGATAGTGGATTAATATCTAGGGCTCTTTGCAGGTGTTGCTCCTGGAAGCCGGTCCCGAACAGCCAGATGTGACGCTGGTGCCGGGGTTGTCCACAGCGCTGCTCGGCTCCAACGTGGACTGGCAGTACCGCACTGTCCCTAATGGGAAGAGCTGTCTTGCCAGGGATGAAACGGGGTGTGATTGGCCGAGGTATTTAAAAAAGTAACATATTAAAAAAATACACGCTTTCTACACTCATAGCCTCACAGTAGGATTTTTTCCTGTGTCGTGGGTACCATGGACACACGACGAATACACAAACGCCCAGACCCAGAACAGGAATTTAAACTCATCGTTCAGATGCCTGTCTGGCCGGGAATCGAACCCGGGACCCATTGCGCGTCAGACCGGTATGGTAACCGCTGCGCCACGCAAGTCGTCAATTAAAATTCAGTCCACCTATTCGCACTTGGCCAGCGCGTTGGACTATGGCCTTAAACTCATTCTGAGAGACGACCCGTGCCCAGATGTGGGATAATAATGGGTTGACGAGAAATTCAGTCCAACTAATGGTAAGTGGTCACTGTGCATGAAATCTGTGAAGAACTTCCAAACAGGGTTTTTATTTTACTCTGAGTGAAGTAGCAAACGAGCATGCAGTCCACCTGATGGTGAGTGGTCCCTGCTGCCCATGGACCTGTAATCAACCTCATACAGAACATGGGTTCCATCTGAAGTCAATCACAGATGCGTTGCTACTCCCGAGGACTATGATGGTCGCCTCATATAAAAGTGTGCTGGCAACCACACCTTTCTATCGAAACGCAAGAAATGCTTCACGCTAGAAATAGTTGCGGCATTGGTACTTCCCCGGTCGAACTACACTGGTTCTACCACCTTGAAAATATCTATCTATCTTATAAATTAATCTATCTTATAAATAATAGATATAAGATAATATCTTAATCTGTAATTGACTTCATATAGATACCCTATTGGGTATCTATATGAAGTCAATTACAGATGCATTCCCACTCATAAAGACTAAGATGGTCGCCTTGTATGTAGGTTGCCAGGCATCTTCACCCTTTTCAATGAAACGGAACTGCTTTAGGCTAGAAATGGGTGTGACGGTGACCTCTCTCCATCGAGGCATATTCTACTTTGCACTCTGATAGCCTTTACGTATAAAATATTTTAGAACTGATTTTCATAATTTCTAGTTATTTGAAACGGTTACTGTACGGTAGAACCCGTCTTAGTTCGACTCTGGTAGAAACCCCCACAACTATTTCTACCCTATACCAGTGCTGCTGTGCTTCGACGACCCGCGTGGCGGAGCGGTTACCATACCGGTCTGACGCAAGGGGTCCTGGGTTCGATTCCCGGCCAGACAGGTATCTGAATGAGTTTAGATTCATGTTCTGGGTCTGGGTGTTTGTGTATTCGTCTTGTGTGTGTCGTGGTACCCACGATACAGGAGAAGATCCTACTGTGGGGCTATGAGTGTAGAAACCGTCTGTGTTCTGGTTTGAAGGGACACTGAGGCGTTCCAAATAATCCTAAAAGGTAGCAAATAGTCATGGCTGACCTTAGGAAAGACTAATCTCATCTGGGACTGATCAATCAAGTGAATTGCATACCTGTTTTCAACCTCGATGTTAAATAAATATAAGTGGGACTCCACTTACATAATATTGTGAAACCATTTCCATACTAATATATTTTTAAGTGGTTTGATAAACTTTCAAATTTTTGAGTAATGATCTCGTGAATTTACCTTGCGGCTTGCTCATTAGATAAAGGATCTATTATTGGTTTAACATTATTAAATACATTGAGAATGTTTCTGGACCTACCGAAACATTTTGTGCAATAGAAATAGAAAAGAAGGTGCTAACATCGATTGTGGTTTTGGTACATCATCAGTAAACTTGGTTCTGCCTATTGATGCTGTATTACGGTTGGACAGGTTATAGTTTTTTTTTATAGGAAGACGTATTTCTTTTTCGACTTATCATAGAGCAGTATAGCGGCTTTATAACTTCACCTGAGGACATGGAAAATATCTGAAAATGAAAACCGCCGTACTACCGATCTTACAACCGATCTTTAAACCGCTATTATGAAGCAGAAATAAGTGTTGAAGCTACAGACTAAAATTAAAAAGTTTTATTATCTTTACAAATATCTTAAATTAAAATATAAATACGTCTTGCGTTTCGATAGAAGGGTGTGGTTGCCGGGACACTTTCACATGAGCGATCATCATAGTCCTCGGGAGTAGGACCCCGTGTTCTGTATGTAGTTGATTACAGATGTCCATGAGAGGCAGTGACCGTTTACCATCAGGTAAACTGCATGCTCGTTTGCTACTTCAGTCTGATAAAAAAAATCCAGTTGATATAACCTAATGTTTTTCCAGGGGTAAAATGATGGGAGGTTCCAGCAGCATCAACTCCTTGGCTTATGTCCGGGGAAACAGAGCGGATTACGACAAATGGGCTGAACTCGGCAATGAGGGTTGGAGCTACAAAGATGTAAGTCTGAGCTCAGACTACTATTAACATAGAATTGATACATACTTTTCTCTGCGGTGCTGAGGAGAAATCGTTGTCAGTAAGATTATCCTCTACGTGGTAGTTTATTCAACTATTTTAACATCATATTACATTGACTGTATTCTGATACACCATACTTTGCACTATTTGTGCTTTACATAAACATACACAAAGCCGTGACTACTACCCGTACTCTCGTCAACCTATTATTGTCCCACTGCTGGGCACGGGTCTTCTCTCAGAATAAAAGAGTTTAGGCCATAGTCCACCGCGCTGGCCAAATGCGAATTGGTGGACTTCACACACCTCCGGGAACTTTTGTTTTAAAGAACTCTCGGGTGTGTAGATTTCCTCACGATGTTTTCCTTCACCGAAAAGCAGTGGTAATTAATTACTAATACGCAAATCAGTGGTGCACATGCACCACTTTCAAACACAGACATCTGTGTTTGAACCTCGTACCTCCCCGATTGAGAGGGCCAGTTTCAACCATTAAGCTATCACTGCCTTCTACCACACACCATACTTTACACTATTTGTGCTTTACATAAACGTACATAAAGCCGTCACTATTATCCGTACAATTGGGTAAAAATATCGACGAAAAGAGATAAACAAAAATAGAGACAAAACCCGGTCAGTTCATCATCCGCCCCCGGTCAGGTCATCAGTATAATTTCAATCCCATGAATTAAATTTGGTTTAGATTTAATTCGTTTAATATACGATATGCCGAAAAATAGACAGAAAAATGACCAATTTCCGAATTATATTTTTGATTTTTTGTAAATACAATAAAAGAAAAGACACGCGGAAAATATATTTGTACTCTATTTATGAATTTAACAATTTCGAATATAATAAAGTCGTAAGAGGTTCAAATAGTAACAATCACTCACAAAAGTTATCACTGACATAATAATTAATCACTCAATTGTAATTAACAATCTTATCAAGATTTGGAAAACCTATTAAATTTATATTAACATACTATAATATCAAGACTAATTTTACAATCTTATCTAGATTTGACAGGACTTATTTTATATTTCTACTATAAAAATATAAGCACAAAATTTTTACAGCGATATTCGAGCACTTAATTATCTCTGTTATCAACAATTTGAGTATGACGGATGAGTCCTTAATATATAAATAATCTTCCGGTAGAAATACAAGCCAATTTTATTGATGAAATATTAATTTCCGTCCCACTGCTGGGCACGGGTCTTCTCTAAGAATGAGATAGTTTAGGCCATAGTCCACCGCGCTGGCCAAGTGCGAATTGGTGGACAAAATTTGGTGATAATACTAATTACCTAGTTAAAATATGTCCTTAAGAAAACAAGAAGCTCTATCTTAAGATGAACATAAATCTTAAGATGAAATAAATTACAGAAATTTATTTTTCAAAGTGCAAACCAATGTCGGACGGAACAACGGAGTCAATGTTATTCAAAACATACAAACATAAAACATGTATTTATAAAGTTTTGCTGATTACTAAAAGCTAAAAGAAAGTTAATAATTTTCTTTTCCAAACAAACCAGGTGTTACCATACTTCAAGAAGTCTGAGAGGAACATAAACATTGAAGCTCTTGATCGTAAGCATCACGGCGTGAGGGGGGAGCAATTCGTATCCAGGTTCCCCTACTTCGACCAACCATCAATCATGATGACCGAAGCATTTAACCAAGGAGGTCTACCCATACTAGATTTCAATGGCGCGCATCAAGTAGGGACTATGCAAGGCCAAGCTGTGAGCTTGGACGGTGAAAGGGTATCAACGAATAACGCTTTCATCCAACCGATACGTTGGAGACGACCAAATTTAACGGTCAAAACGAAGTCCGAAGCCGTAAAAGTTCTTTTTGATAAACAAAAGAAGGCCTATGGCGTCGTTTACGTACACCACAATAAGATATACACAGCAAAAGCTAGGAATGAAGTGATTCTCAGTGGTGGAGCGATCAACACTCCAAAGCTGTTGATGTTGTCCGGTGTAGGACCGAAAGAACATCTTCGGCATTTCGGAATTCCTGTCGTCGAAGACTTGCCGGTGGGCGAAAACCTTCACGATCACGTAACGTTTAATGGAATTGTGATTGCTTTGCCAAATAAAACAGCAACGACTGTTAGCAACGAAGAAATCTTACAATCGGTTTACGACTACGCTCATTCGGAAATCAAAGACGGTCCTTTATCTGGTAACGGGCCGGTGTCTTCCATAGCCTTTATAAAGACGGAGCCTAATCTACCAGCGCCCGACATACAGTACCAGGTCGATAATGTCATGTGGGAAGAGTTTGTCCGTGATCCAGTAACAACTACAAAGATAACTATATTCCCAACAGCGTTCTACAACGGTCTAATACCCAGAACAATGAATTTGGTGCCCAAAAGTAGAGGTGTTTTACTGCTAAACTCAACGAATCCGAACGGACCTCCTTTCTTGTATCCAAATTACTTTGGAGATGATTCTGATTTGATTCCACTGGTCAAGGGGGTTAGGTTCTTATTAAGCTTGGAGAACACACATGCCTTCAAATCCAGAGGAGCATATTTCGTCAAAATTCCCTTACCAGAGTGCAGGGACTATAAATGGGGTACTGACGAATACATAGTGTGTCTGGCTCGGCAATACACCTCGACACCTTACCATCCGGTTGGAACTTGTAAAATGGGCCCGAAGTGGGACCAAAAGGCAGTAGTGGACCCAAGATTAAGGGTCTACGGTGTCTCTCACTTACGAGTTATAGATGCTTCAATTATGCCGATCGTTCCTCGTGGAAACACAAACGCTCCGTCCATTATGGTTGGCGAAAGAGGTGTTGCGTTTGTACTAGAAGATTGGCTACACAACTCATATAGTGGTTAATAAAAACAACGTACAGTGGGTCATGTAAAGGATAAGTAAAATGTTTGCTTATTTAATATTTATATACAAAATAATACGTTAGACTCCTAATTCTGCAGACGACAATAACCAAAATAATTCGTTGAATAAATTGAATTGATTGCTTGTGAGAAAAGTATAGGCGCTGTTAAATTATTATTTTTTGGTATTATAGGTATAATATAAATAGATGCAGCATTCTTGTATGAACCGTTTCATGCCACCTGCAGTATTAATAACTAATTTGCAGGAGTCTTGGATTATTTTATCTTATATATATTTATTCTGTGTTTTCAGTGCGAATTTATAACTAATAAACTGACCTATTTCATAGTGTTTTCTTATCAAAACTCAAAATATATTTACCCATAATTTGTTATTATGTCCGATTAATAAAAGTTGAAATATATTTATTTATTGTATATCCTAGTAGCTTAATAAAAATATTGGAATTATATATTTTTATGAACACTGTGATTATAGTGTAATGTAGATAGTTAGAAATGAAACAAGATACATTCATATATCACATATTTATTCAACTATAAAAGTACAAATATATCCGTAATATCCTCATTTTTTCATCTCCATCATCTTCTTTCTATCACTTACATGAAAATTTCAATATCTACTCCTTATTTCTTACACAATGCATTATAATATAGTAACTGGACAGAGCGCCATCTGTTGGCCAATAATACAAAGTCTTAGAAGATCTACAAAGTAATGTAAAAGAATTTCGACTTTTACATGTAAGGTACAATTTTCTACAAATTCCAATATCGTGTACAAAAACTGGCTTTCGTAACCAGTTTACAAAAAGAAACTTGACAAGTTTACAAGTCCTTTGGACATAGTAGTTCTAGTATACAAAACTAGATGGCGTTGTACGCCGAGGCAAAAACAAAGTTGGAATCCAACAAGGAACCATTGAATGGTTGATATCGTAATCCGTTTTTCGTTCCGGGTCAGATAGTTCACTTCTCTGGCAACTTGATCACCTGGACCTGCGAGTGTCCCCAGTTTCTTTCGCAGTGATCGATCAAGTCCTTTTCGGATTCGGAGAGGATTGAAAGATCTATCTCCTGGCTGTCACTAAATGGATCCATGTAAGGATAATGAACTAACACACAGCTGAAGTCCATTGAAATGTCACGGCACCCAAGCATCTTCTTTAGTTTATTTTCTGAATCCACCTGTGAACAAAAGAAAAAGAACATTAATTAGATGTTTTTAAAAAAAAATCGATTAAGTAACAATTAAATTTTGTTTGAAAATTCCTATAATTTCTAGTGCATAACAGACAGTGATATTATCAAGATTAAAAAGACATTAATTCGACTAAATTCACACTTAAATAACATTTTATTTTTCCTTGAAAGTTTTAGTGCATAAATGACACTAAGTAATTTTATTTGGATTTTAGAATATTGAAAATTAAAAAGACATTAATTTGACAACATTACATAAATTTTAAAAAGACAATTTTTCGTTATTCGTTCATTATAACAGATGTCGCTACTAGTTCTAACTTGGGAAAGTAGTGCAATATTTACCTTAATCACATAAATTTCATTTTCATCACAGAAGGCTTGAAGTAAAACTTCTTGCATGTGTGTTGCGCTGTCGCCCGGCATTGCTTCCGTTGTGAAGCAAAATAAGGCTCCATCGCTGTGCTTCGACAGGTACTGGATAGCTGGGAGAAGGCCTACAGTTAGCCTTTTCTCCACACAAGCCCTTCGAAGCACGGTCTTGATGCATTGGCTTATGGGGCTGTAAAGAAAGAAAAAAAGGTTAGAAATACTTAAAAAAAAAAAATTGGCAAAATGCCAAAAAACCTCCCCGGCGGGGAATCGAACCCCGGTCTCCCGCGTGACAGGCGGGGATACTTACCACTATACTACCGAGGATTGTGAATACTGGCTTGAAATTATTATACTGTTTCTTGGTGTTTGAATTGAACAAAATTGTATTGCAGTAACAGGAAAATGATGAATTAAAACTTGATATATTATGAAAAAGAATAAATTGAAAAGAAAGAAAAGAAAAAACTAAGACAAGAACTAAAATTACGAGTTTGAAAATAGAAAAACAGTTTAAAAAACGCATAAAAATGTAGATATTCAATTTAAAAAAAAATATTAAAATTAATTTTACTTTCACAAAATTGTCTGAAAATTGCAAATCACTACATATATTTTTTTATAATAGTTATGCAATTCATTTAATTTCATAACATTACTTAAGATCTAATGATTTTGCAATATTTTAATTACCTTTTAGCCGCCATAGCGCTGAAGGATTCGGTTTTCACGGCAACAACTGACTCGTCGTACATTTTGTTTTTGGAAATATTAATACTTTTCAAATTTTCACAAATATTTGGCAATTTCAACCCGTTGGTTGTAATTGTCACGTTCACTTCACACACTTAAAAACAAATTTCCAGTCACAGTTTTCAGGCACTTCCCAAGGAGCGGCACTAAATACTTTTCACGTAAATATGTCACAATAATTTCACAAGTTCACAGTTCAGACTAGCGTGGTTTCTCTCTGAGGCTCAAGCGAGGAATGGCGGTCTGTGACGCAACGTAGGCCTTATATATCTTCATTGATACGTTTGACGTATGTGTTGTTAACTATCCACGTGTGTGTGGCGCCTGCCCAGTATCGACGCAAGTTCCACGAAATACGCTCGACTGTGTTATACAATTTAGTGTACTAACGCGTGTTTTGTAAATGTGTGAACCATTTCTCCGTCGGTTCAGTCAGTTCCAAGCAGGTTGCAACGTGTTTTATCAAAGTTTAGTGAAACCAGGTCTGTACCGCCCCCCGCTTTGCGTACAAAACTAGACGCCAGAGGGGGTCGACCGCAAGGGACGAGGTACGTGGTTTGCATGTGTGTGTAGCGTTTTATCCAACGTCGTTCGGAATTCCCGCGCGCCGGCTGGGTTTTTATTTGATGGGGAAATGTTGAGCCGCGATAAATTCCGTTCGCAAGATATTGTAACAAAACAAATTATAATGGGAAAATATAGTTTATATTTTGTAACGATACGATTAGTGACAGGTTATCCGGCTAGAAGGACCATTTTTCTTGCCTGACGTTTTAGTAAAGTTTACGGAATTGGGTCATTGAGTTTAACATGTTGCTTACAGAGTATCGTTTTAAAGTGCAACATTAATTTTTCGTTTGCATTGTCACCTGTCTACTTATCTTAGGACAATAGCACGTAAAATTCTTGCAATCAATACTGTTAATGATTCATAGATTAAAAACAGTGCCATCCCAAGTATGTAATTAGATTAAGCAAGATTACAGCACGTAATGAACTTTATGACTAAATTATTCAATTTACACACTTGGAGATGTATAAATTTGTTCATTAATCTGATTTTAAACTGAAAAGACAAAGTGTTAAGAAAATAAACTTCAAATTTTGTAATTTAGGGTCAGTTATCAAAGGGCAAAAACCGAACCCTATTAGTAAGACTTCGCTGTCCGCCTGCCAGTCCGTCTGTCACCAGGCTGTATCTCATGAACTGGGACAGGTAGACAGTTGAATTTTTATTGCCCTAACTGCGGCCTTGAATCACAATTCAATTATAAAACCCTAGTGTAACTGAATATTCTATAGTAAGAGATGTCATAAAAGAAGATACTTTTCATGAAAGGTCGCCTCTGCAGGCACCACCGTATTGTGTTGCAGTGTTAAATGCTGCTGTGGTAGAAGAGTCCACCAATTCGCACTTGGCCAGCGCGGTGGACTATGGCCTAAACTCTCTCATTCTGAGAGAAGACCCGTGCCCAGGAGTGGGACAATAATGGGTTGACGAGGAGGTAGAAGAGTGTTAAGGTCTGTAGGTCTGTCACTACTTTTCAATTTATTCCTAAGGGCTGTTAAGAAAGAATTAGATGTCTATATTCTTCAGCTCAATTGATATTTATTAAGCTCAATTATTCTTTAATTTCTTTGAAGAAGACAGCGGGAAACCGTTGGATTTAGAGGGCACAGGACCGGTTGGAGTGGCGCCATTTAGGGGAGGCCTGTTCAGCAGTGGACATCAAAAGGCTGATGGATGGATAATTCTTCAGCTCAAAACTTAGCCCTTAGGGCTATCAACGCACCAGTACGACCTACTACTACTATATTGGCAAGGTGGCAGAACTAGTATAGTTTATCTTAGTTACTTTTCTAAAGAGCAGTGATAGCCTAATGGTGAGCAGTGATAGCCTAATGGTTGAAACTTGGCCTCTCAATCGGGAGGTCCGAGGTTCAAACCCAGGCACGCACCACTGATTTATTTGCGTATTATACATTAATTATATTATAATTACAACCTCGTACGGTGAGCGAGTGAATCGGACGTGTGTTAAGTAAAATCAGCTATTAAATAGTGCTAATAAATATACTTTTAGTGAAAATAAACATTAAAGTGATACACATAAGTGACAAAATCTCGTACGTCGTACTTGGAATTACGACTATCTCTTGCCAAGTTGTTTACAACATTAGCTCGTCGAAGAACAAAAGAGCGAGTGCATCGTTTAATGAAGCAAAAAATCTATTCAATAACACGATAATATTATTTTTTGCACATTGTAAATAAAAATCAACCGTTAATACACCATCATAAAGATTATATTTGCATTACTGGGAACAATATGAGTATGCTACGTTCACCGAAGAAATCATGCGGTGGTTCTCATCCCGATTTGTCAAAGTTAAGAGATAACGATAATTTGAGCGAAAAAACTCAAATCACATTAAGGAAACGGAAGGAACCAGAACCGGACTCCTTCATGAAACAGGAATTTGAGAGTTTTCGAAACGAAATGAGGTCATTTTTAACAAGTTTTTCAAAGATACAAAGTGAAAATACAAACAAAATGCAGCAAGATATGAAGGAAATCAAAGACCAATTAGACGGAATTAAGGCATCTACAGATAAAGTGATGGAGGAGCAAAATAAACTAAAAATTGAACTGGAAACTTTAAAGGTACGGTGCACTAAGAACGAAAATAGCCTAAAATGTCTTGAAAATGATATATTTTCTACAAAAAGCTTACCAATATCGTCACAAACACCTATAAAACCTTTCGAGTATGAAAACCTGCTAACTGAATTGCAAGATCGTACACAGAGACAGAAGAACATCGTCATAATTGGCGTAGAAGAATCCGCAGACGAGAATAAAAGCAGCAGAGACAAACACGATAGTACAGAAGTTCTTAAAATAACTCAGTCTCTAAATCAATCATGTCCAGCGCCAATAAAGATGTTCCGGCTTGGAAAATATTTCCCAGGAAGAAATCGGCCAATAAAAGTCTGTTTTGAGTCTGAAAAATCAGTATTTACATTACTACGAAATAAGTCTAATATTAGGGATAACATAAAAATATACCCCGACCAGACATATCAGCAACGTAATTATTTAAAACACCTTAGAGAAGACTTACTGCAACGTCAAGCCAATGGTGAAAAAAACCTAACTATTAAATATGTAAAGGGGAAACCAAAAATAATTACTCTGCAATCAAAAAACTAGCCTATCCAACACCGACAACGATCACTAATAATAAGGAACACGAAGATATATGCAATATAAAACACATCTTACTCGACAATTACCAACAAATACCCGCCAGAACACACTCCCTTAATTTCTTTTACGCTAACGTTCGAAGTATCATTGCTCCTGGTAAATTTGACGAATTACAGTGTATCCTTAAATCAATACAAAAAACAACTCACCTTATATTACTAACTGAAACATGGATTAAAACAGAGCATGAAGCCCAACTAATACAAATGGATGGATACAGCCATTACTATAGCATAAGGTCAGATGCTAGAGGTGGAGGAGTTTCAATATTTGTACATAACAGTATTGAACACATACTACAAGATTCGCAATACACTAATGGTAATAATCTGTTATGGCTATTTTTACGAAAACTATCTATAAAGGTAGGTGTAATATATAAACCTGGCCGTACAAATTTTAACGACTTTATTATAAAATACGAACAGGAGCTTGAAAAAAATGGCCAGAGAACTATTATTTTCGGCGATTTTAACATAAATTTGCTTTTAAACGACCAAGTAACATCAAGATATACAAATACAATAGAAGAAGCTGGATACAAAATAATTAATAAAATAAACGAAAGCCACTGTACCAGAGATGTGGATAGCTGCAAAAGTATTATTGATCACGTCTGTACAAACCTACATGAAGATAATTTTATTTTCTACATTATAGATTCTGCAATGTCTGACCATAAGCAGATTTATGTTGAGCTGTTGAAAAGAGATGTAAAAACTAAAACTAAGATAGAATACGATGCGATTGATTATAATAAACTATATATCCACTTAGAAGACCAAATTCTCGAAACTGAAAACCACGATTACCTTAAGCTTGAACAAAAAATTATATCCGCTATTGCAAAAAGTAAAATTACAAAAATAAAAATACTTAACTCACCTAAGGATGAATGGATTAATAAAAATATAATATCTGGAATAAATATAAGAAATTCGTTATGGAAAAAACTAAAAAAAGAACCAAAAAATGAAAAGTTAAGAAAAAAATTCATTGATGAGAGAAACAAATTAACAGTAACAATAAATAAAACAAAAAACAAATATTACTACAGTGCTTTCTATAAATGCAATAAAAACCCAAAAAAAATGTGGAGTCTGATAAATTCGTTATCCAAAAACAAAACTATATCACATTACGTACCTCCGCAGATTATTATTCAAGATGCAACAATAACAGACCCACAACAAATTTGCGAGCAATTCAATATATATTTCACCTCGATAGGGTCAAAACTAATTCAGAGTATTCCAACAAAATATCATTCAATACCTAGCAAACCAACTAGTACAGTTTCACAAAATACCTTCTCCACCTTTACGCCTGCTTCCACTAATGAAATAATGAAAATATTATCCAATCTAGATACTAACGTAAGCGCTGGGTTGGATGGCATAAACACCAAAAGTCTGAAATGTGTAAAAGAATTAATCACAACAGAATTGACTGCCTGTATAAATAACTGTTTGCAAAATGGCATATTTCCAGACTCTCTTAAACTAGCCAAAGTAACACCTATACATAAAGCTGGTGCAAAGACAGAGCCTGGGAATTATCGTCCGATATCAGTATTACCAATAATATCCAAAGTATTTGAAAAAATCATGCATGACAGATTATTTTCATATCTTAACTCCATTAATTTCCTTTTTGAAAGACAATACGGATTTCGACCACACAGCAATACTCTTTCAGCCACCATAGACCTTATAACTAAAATAAAAACCAATATTGACTCAAAAAACTTAGTACTAGTGATCTTCATTGATCTGATGAAGGCGTTTGATACAGTCAGTCATTCTCTTTTGCTGTATAAATTAAAAGATATAGGCATAACCGGACCCGCATATAAACTACTTCATTCTTATTTAAGCAATAGACACCAAGTAGTAAAAATCCACCAACATTACAGCTCCCCGCTACCTATAAATTGTGGCATTCCTCAAGGCTCAATCCTCGGACCTTTGCTTTTTTTAATCTACATTAACGATCTTAGTCAACTTAAACTCCAAGGTCACCTAACTCTGTACGCGGACGATACATGTCTTTTCTATTTTGGTCGCTCACTCCAAGAAGTAATGCCTCAAGCTCAGCAAGACTTGGATGTACTCTTTGAGTGGTTCCAAAAGAATCTTCTCTCTATAAATATATCAAAAACTTGTTATTTAATACTATCAGCTAAAAACAAAAAAATTGAATTAAACACAGATCTTTATATAAATAAACAACCTATACAACAAAAAGAAACCGAAAAATATTTAGGATTAACTCTCGACAGTAAATTAACATGGAAACCACACATTAAAAACATAAAAGCAAAAATCTCGTCGCTTACAGGTCTATTGCGAAATACAGTTGGTTGTTTTCCAAAAAATGTACGTGTCAATATTTACAACTCCTTAGTTAAACCACATTTAGAATATTTAACAGAAGTATGGGGAAATGCAGCTCCAACCAACCTTAAAGAACTCCAAATTGCCCAAAATAAAATCATTAAGGTTTTATTCCATTACGACTTTCTAACATCTACGAAAAAACTATATGCTGAAACTAAATTACTCAACCTACAACAAATATATAAATTAAAAACTCTAATTTTAATACAAAAAATTATAAATGGCGAAATACATTCGGAATTAACGTTTACCAAAAATCGTCAAATACAAAGTAAAAGCTTAAGAAATGCCGATAACATCAGCTTACCGTTAATGAGAACACAATATGGTTCAAAAACCTTAATTTCAGATGGTGCAAAATTATACAACAAGTTGCCAAAAACCATAAAAGATAGCAAATCGACCAATATATTTAAAAAAAAAGTTATAAAGTATATTACAGAAAACTCTGCGTAAAGCAAAAAATGATATTAGAACAGTCTTTATTTTTGTAGTTTATTTTATGTATTACTCTATCTATGTGTAAGAATATTGTAAAGTAGGTACGCTTACAAATGTTTTTCTTTTATATTAATATTGTAAAATTTCGCTCACCGTGTTACATTTTTGCACTTAACTTAGCATATGTTTTGTCTTTTAAGTGAAATTTTGTAATTTCTTAAGACAATAAAGAATCTTTAAACCAAATTATCACTGCTTTTCGGTGAAGGAAAAAATCGTGAGGAAACCTACACACCCGAGAGTTCTTTAAAAAAAAAAAAGTTCTCGGAAGTGTGTGAAGTCCACCAATTTGCACTTGGCCAGCGCGGTGGACTATGGCTTAAACTCTCTCATTCTGAGAGAAGACCCATGCCCAGTAGTGGGACAATAATGGGTTGACGACGACTTTTCTAAAAGAAGACCATCTTTGTCCTCGAGAATAGCAACCTATTGTGATCGACTCTACATGAAACTCCTGTTCTGTGTGAAGTCTATAATAGATGTCCAGCGGCGGATATCGTTATTGACCATAAGATAGACTGCGTGCTCGTTCGCTGCTTCAACCATCAAAAAAATAAGACAAAAAAATGTTATAAAAAAAATACAAAATAATTAGTTTCTCCTTGACCTTGTCACGCGACAATCATGCGGAATTATCAATGATAGAGCATTGGCAAGTGTACTGTTATCGTTATCGTAGAACTCACTATCATACTGATAGTTCCACACTCTGACCTTATGCAGATAAAACCATACAATGTTCTACTAAAGATATCTCCCCTGGTCTTCTAATGGTCCTAAGCTGTTAAGGGCATGTGTAAAACGCTGGCCGAGTACCGACTGACACACTTTTTACATTTGCTACCAATACCTTTTTTGTGTCGGAGGAAACCTTCAAAAGGTACACCGACGCCTGAGAAAGACGACGGAGTATTTGGGATTCTTATCGCACTAAAACAGCTCCAGTGATCGTCGTCGAAACAGGCCGCCGAACTTCCCGGGGACGTTTCAAGCTTCCACTCTTGCTGACCGCGACCCCGGAAGCTCCCTTTTAGTCGCCGTTTAGGACAGTCCGGGGATACAATAGCCCTATTCTGATCCCGGAACAATAGGAACGGATAGCCTAATGGTAGAAATGCGTTTCTATCTAGGTTCCGAAGTTCAGAATTCAGCGCGTGTGTTAAAAAAATAATGCTAAATTGCTAAAATAATAATTCTAAAATTATGTGTTTGTAAAAATACATGTCACTGCTTTATGCTTAGCATGGAGCTATATATACAAATTATCCGCATGGACATCGTTTGGTGACGATGACGCGAGTTTCATGATCTTTTTAATCCAAAAAGTGATCAACGCGCCAAAGGTTTTACTTTAATAAATATATAATTAAAATGTACCTATCAACAGGGCCGTCTTTGACCTACATATAAGTGGCTCTGAGCACATAACTATAATAACCATAATAAAGCGCAGTCGTTCGTTATTTAGGCTGGGGTAGTTCTGTATAATTCTGACGACCCTTTTTTCTGCTTATCACACAGATTGTGCCATTGTGCTCAGTGAAAAAGGGGTCTGATTATCAAAAGTTATCATTTAGAAAATGTATTTTTTTAATTGTACACACTAAATGCATTTCTAAATAACAGAGCACGTGTATTGTATATTCTAAACGGTCTACAACGTCCATCGTATCAAAGTTCTTGTCACAAAGTCATAATCAAGTCAATGGTCTATGATAGGACATTGAACATTGCCCTATTATCAATGACACATTGATACACTCTTGCAGTTGATGTGATAATTGGTATTATCTACAATAATAATTATGTGATTATCTTTCTTGTTAATGATTTACGGCTACTTTTGATCTCCGACCGAACTCGTGGAAAATCGTATTATGTTATGATCATGGGTGGTGTCTACAAAGCATTGATCTTTTTTGTTTATACATTGCAATTATCATGCACACTTGCGTTTTCGTTTCCGGTCACAACTTACGATGTAATTTGTAATGATGATGAAATGATGGTACCTAATCAGTACTAGGGATAAAATGAAATGATTTATTACTTACAAAATGTCAGTTACATTTTTTTCTTACATTACCACCGCATCGGAACACGATCCCAACTGAGAAGATCCGGCAAGAAACTCAGCGTATTCGCGAATGTCGAAAAGGTATATTTGTATCGCATTCGTGAATGTCAAATAATAACTTTCGTTCTCTCTCGTCAACCCATTATTGTGCCACTGCTGGGCGCGGGTCTTCTCTCAGAATGAGAGAGTTTAGGCCATAGTCCACCGCGCTGGCTAAGTGCAAATTGGTAGACTTCACACACCTCCGAGAACTTTTTTTTTCTTCCTCGTGTTGTTTTCCTTCACCAAAAGACAGTGATAATATTTTTTTTTTTATATATATAACTTTCCTTACATCAGTAATAATCGGTACAATAAAAGCTCCTTACTCGCGGGGTTTGTGCCCATGCCCGCAAATGCAGAAAGCGTGAGGTACAATTCGAGAATTGTGCCTCGGCTCATACCAGCAGTGTCCAAAGAAAGCTGTCGTGCAAATAGAAGTCGCTGAATCTTTATTTAAGCTTAGTTTTGCCGCGAATGCAAAAATATACTATTTTTGATTTCATCCACCCATCAGCCCTTTTAGGTCCACTGCTGGACATAGGCCTCACCTAAATAACGCCACTCCAACCGGTCCTGTGCCTTCTGAATCCAACGGTTTTCCGCTGTCTTTTTCAGATCATCGGTCCACCTAGTGGGGGGGCGACCTGTGCTCCTTGTGCCTAAACGTGGTTGCCTCTCGTGGACCTTCCTTCCCCATCGTTTATGATGTGACCTGCCCATTTCCACTTCAGCTTGCTAATTTTGAAAGCTATGTCGGTATTTTTGATTACCAGCATTTAATGTTTTAGTCATTTTTTTATTTTCAATAATGATACGCGGAAGCAGAAACCATTTATAAGCATTTAATGTATTAATATTATCTAAAACCTTCTTCACGTGACAAATAGGCATATTGTAATCGCTATTGATATGTAATTATCGCATTTGCTTATTAAAAAACCAACTTTGACCTAAAAATCCGGTAGTGTATCCAATAAAATATTCAAGTAAGTAGTTACACAATATGTATGATTCACATACATATTATGATAGATTGTTATGTTTAGTTAGATAACGAATACTGCGGTTAAAGCATTCTTGCCATCTTAATCATTTGTGTGGTATCAAAAAATAATAAGTAGGTTGGTACATAAAACTTATTAAACTAAGTGTTGTCTTAAGTTAGGATTCATCTGGAAAATAGTTGAAAAATTTTATGTTTTTGGTACAGAAGTAACAAACAAGCATCCAGTCCATCGAAGAAGTAACCACGGCGCCCATTGAAATCAACTTGGGATAATAATCTCATATTAAACTAACTTCAATATTGCCACTCCTGACGAATGAAGATTAAATTCCAGTGAGCATATCTTGTGACACCTATTAAACTAGAGTATTCTAGTTTAAGGTGTCACAACGAAGAACGGTAATACTAACAAACGATTTCAGACACACATATTTAGAGGAAATTCATTTTTCGCTCCGTGATTTTGTCATTATTTTGCACTAAATCTTATACATTAGCTATCGACCTTCGACATAGATAATAAAGTTTATTTACATTTTTCTGTAAAATCCACGTGCGTTTACACCAGACACGACTACTGGAAAATCAATAAGTCAAATAAGTGTTGGTTTTTCCTCATAATTTGTAATAACTTCGCTTGAAGCCCTAATCGTCCTCACGCTAAGGTCGTCAACGACCGACCCTGACCCTTCAAATACAATTTACATAACATACTTCTGGTCACAATATTGGTTGCAGCCCTTTTTAAGACCCTTTTACAGTCTATGGTTTAAAGGTGGTAGAACCAGTGTAGTTCGACCGGGGAAGTACTACCACCTCACCTATTTCTAGCGTGAAGCATTTCTTGCGTTTTTTTTTTTTTATTTCACTGAAGTAGCGAACGAGCATGCAGTCCACCTGATGGTAAGTGGTCACTGCCGCCCATGGACATCTGTAATCAACTTCATACAGAACATGGGTTCTATCTGAAGTCAATCACAGATGTGTTGCTACTCCCGAGGACTAAGATGGTCGCCTCATATAAAAGTGTACCGGCAACCACACCCTTCCATCGAAACGCAAGAAATGCTTCACGCTAGAAATAGGTGTGGCGGTGGTACCTCTCCGGGCGAAATACACTGGTTCTACCACCTGTTAAATTTCGATATAAGGGTGTGGTTGCCGGCACACTTTCACATGAGACGACTATCATAATAATAATGCTACCTTGGGAGTAGCAACGCATTTGTGATTGACTTCCGATGGAACCCATGTTCTGTTTGTAGTTGGTTACAGAAGTCCATGGGCGACAGTGACCACTTACCATCAGGTGGACTGCATGCTCGTTTGCTACTTCAGTCAAATAAAAAAACAGCCCTTATTACGTGGTAAAATCAGCACAGTTTGACCAGGTATTACCACCGCCACAATTATTTCTAGCATGAAGCAGACCTTGCATTTTGACCCTCACATCCTTCTAGGTGTCATTGTCAGTTCGGAGTTTTAATTTTCGCTAAAACAGTACGCATAAGCAAGCTCTACCTTGATATATAGAAAAAATATCTGCTAGAGAATCAGGTTGTTGCGTAGAAAACAAAACAAAACGTTGTTCTGGGATTGGAATAGGGCTATGGTATCCTCTGCATCTTTTATGGCAATTTAAATGGGCTTCCGGGGTTGTGGGAAGCCAGAGTGGGGCGTCGAACCGTCCAATCAAGCGGCCGGCAACGGCCATGGCGTCCGGTACCTTTGGAAGATTTTCCCTAAATGGCAAAAAAAAGGTCTAGAACTAAAACTTTGAGATATATTGACTAAGACATAAGCAGCAATACATTTGAGACTTCCGTTCTTCTTAACATTGTAAATTAATGAGAATTTTGACGTTTTGTTTGTTATCATGTTCTTATTTCTGTTTCTACGAACCCAAGACTATTACACATTGTTCAGTAACCTTCAGGGATTAAACCCGCGATGTTATCTGCAGCCTTCGTGTACTGAATCATCCGCCCTTGAACCGCGCGAAGGTCGCACACTCAACCTTCGACCTTCACCTCAATATGGAATCGAACTTTACGAATCATAATATTCGGAAGGGTGCTTAAAACCAATTGGTGAAAGGGTACCAAGTCCACCTGACGGTTGGACTACAGTTGCTTATGGGCGGCAAAGGTCACTTCCTATCAGATGAACTGCATGGTCGTTTGCAACTTCTGTCATATTTAAAAACTATGTTTTATTTCCGTAAAATTACTTAGGTTAATTCCGTAAATTACGTAGGTACTTATCTATTTCAAAATGATATTTATCTGTAATAAAAATCTGCTAACTCTTTCCAAGATAGTTTACTTCTAGATACCAGACAGACAGAAAAAACGCAAAACACATTTTTATGAGAAATTCAAACACGAATGTATTAAACATACTTATGGAGCCGTCCTATATACTGTACACTGAGCGGCCAGTGACCTATATGATTCACGCTTTGAACGAGTTCGTATGAGAAACCGTACTTGGAATAATGTCTTCCTACACTCATCACCTTCTACCATAAGACGTGCTATAGAAATACACAAATGTACCATACCAAAACCCATGTAGATCTGAAATATAGATTCGTCGTCGTATAATATACAAGCAGCAAGCGAGCAAGCAGTCCACAGTCCAGTTTGAAGGGGAAACCAAAATGTACCCGCCGCTATAGGACCAACGCCTTGTTATGTGAGATTCTGGTAGCACTAGAACCCACCCGGTGGACGTCCTTTGCTGTAAAGACGACTCTGGGATCTCCATAAGAACGCAACTAGATCCTATTCTTGACGACCCGCGTGGCGGAGCGGTACCGTACCGGTCCCAGGTTCGATTCACGGCCAGACAGGTATCTGAATGATGAGTTTAGATTCATGTTTTGGGTCTGGGTGTTTGTGTATTCCTCTGTGTTGTGTGTGTCCGTAGTACCCACGACACAGAAGAAAATCCTAGTGTGGGGCTATGAGTGTAGAAAGCGTAGCGTGTATTCTGATCACGGAACGACGGGATGGTACCCATCTGATGATGGTCACGGAAAGTTTTTGTATTCGCGTTTCGGGGGGACATAACCCCCGCAAATATGCATCTTTACTGTACTACTATGCCTCTATCAATGAATAAACATTATGAAATCCGTTCCTTATAGCACGTGGTTGATAAGAGTCGTCAAATTCCTATCTGGTTTTATCTGGCATGCGCACTGTAGCGTAAAATCTGCGTATCTGCAGATGGGTATGCAGATAAATCAGTATTTCTTGTATAGTCTTGCTGCAAAAGATAATGTCACGTTTATGTCAAAATGTTTACGAAGTTCGGAGTAGGAACTAATTTTAGATGAGTGGTGTGAATTATAATAGGACAAATAAGTAATGCGCTCTTCACTTGTCTGTCTGTATCTCCATGCGCTTTTATCTGGTTCTAATTACAATAAAATGAGTATCTATCTATGTGGTTTGAAACTGGTTGCCCATGTAGGTACTGAGTGCGGCTATAATTAATTTACAATAGGTAACAAATTAGTAGTAAGTGGTCACTGCCGCTCATGGACATCTGTAAGCAACATCGTACAGAACATGGGGTTCTATCTGAAGTCAATCACAGATGCGTCTCTACTCCCGAGTTAGTACTCGGTGGTCGCCTCATATTAAAGTATGCCGGCAACGAAACGCAAGAACTGCTTCAGGCTAGAAATAGGTGTGGCGGTGGTACTTCCCCGGCCGAACTACACTGGTTCTACCACTTTTACATAGGACCTGTCTGAAGACAACAAAACCCCGAAGACTCTTGGAGGTTATTTTCTCCTGCATTCTGTTTGACTATGCAACGGATGCCACCCAATTAGAATCATTTAAAATTCAGCTTCAAGCGATACTTTGAGTTAACAATAGTCTCAGTTCAATTTCCTTTATAATTTGACTTTACTCAGTTTTGTATCCTGTTTAGGGATACCAGGTAAGATTTTATCATTACCCATACAATATCCAATCATGAGATTACCGCATGTGATTGAAAAAATCTTTAACTTTAACTACATTTAACTTTTTACTAATTTTATTCACAACATACCTTGAAGTATCAAGAATACTTCGAGAATTTCTTAAATTACGTAATATTACATTCCTAAATAGTAATAAAATAACAAATTTATATTTAAAAATTCTTGTAACAGAATTATGTTAAAGATAGGTAAGATAAAGGAAAAATATATCCTTGAAACTGGTATTAAGACGGGAGGTCCTGATACCCTCTCCCTCCTAAATTAAAATCTAGGTATAAGATTCTTCGAAGACCTCCATAAAATAGGTAAAACAAATATCCAATAGTTAACGCATGTAAATCGCAAATTTTCGTGTTTAAGGAAGTCTACAATTGCATGTCATGATATGGAACCTAAAAAAGATAAACGAACTAGACAGGATAGATTATTCTCTCACTATTGCTTATCAACGGTTCCTCCCCGCCACCGCAGTTTGGCCGTGACCACATTGCAAGTAACTAAGTCAAAACAGCAAAAATTTAAAAATCGTACCTAAGTATATCTTAAGTATCTACCCGTTACGTTTTTTTTTGTTATATATAGAGTACCGACTGAGTGATGGGGTACTTTGTATCCATACAATACAATCCGTACAATCTAGCCTTATACATATAAGGCTAATGAGTAATTCTAATCTAACTTAAACTGCTAAATAATTGTTTGTTTAATGAGGCGTCCATTGACACTGCACTTCTTTGTTCCAACATAAAGGTGTAGACACATTGTTCTTGTGTTCTATAATTTAAATTAACGTATTCAAATGAAAACAAATATATATTACATCATATTCATAGATATAAGAACATATAAGCAACATCACATAGTCGTTTTGCCCTTTGCGACAACCCAAAAAACCCCCTTTTCGTACTGAAAACCCACTATTTCAAAATAAGGTTGCAGCCTCCATGTCGCAGGTATGCGTCCTAAAAAAATAAAATAAAAGATCAGCGAGTGAGTGTAATTCGTATGCAGCACGGATATTTCGTGAAAACAATTACTGTTGTTTTTTACTGTCCAATGTGCACAGTCATCATTAGTCCCAATTACTTAAATGTCCGAAATTAATCGATGCAATAACATCGCAAAAATAGCAATAATATGTTTGTCAAACATTACGTGATGAGTCATTGTGATACAGAATAAAATGATAGGAATCATTTTTGCTTGTGAGTTTTGTGTCTTATCTTGTCGCATGCCAATGTTTGTTAAGCTATTGCATAGCTTCTATCGAGGACCTTGAGCGCGGGTACCGAATCCAGAAATTCCGTAACGAAAAAAAAAGAGTTGTGTCACAATGATTTTTGTATAGAAAAATTAACTAAAATATTTTAGGTATTTTAACCAATTTCCTGAAAAAATCCCTTTGGAGTTAATTTTCTTAAATTAATAAGTATCTAACTTTACTTCCATTTTACATGTGACAGATATATTCGCCATTATGTTTGGATCAGGGATGTGATCTGAGGTCGACTAATCAAAGAATCGATTAATTAAGGTTATAAAATCGATTTACTGATTTATTTGAATTAATCCAAGAATCTCCTGTTCTATTCAAGAATCAGTCTTGAATACGAGTTAAACAATTATTTACATAGTAAACATAAAGAGTAAAAAATCGTAAAAAACTAAAAAAAATGCTATGCAATAGCTTTACCGCGGCAGTCCCCGAGTGCCACACGTCTTTTTATCTTTTTATATCCGATTGAAGTAGCAAACAAGCATGCAGTCCACCTGATGGTAAGAGGTCAATGCCGTGTGGACATCTGTAAGCAACTTCATATAGAACAACGGTTTTGTCTTGAGTTAATCACACATTCGTTGCTACTCCCGACTAAGATGGTCGACTCATATAAAAGTCAGCCGGCTAGAACTTTCCACCGAAACGCAAGAAAGTGTGGCCAACTGGTTCTACCACCTGGTCTGATAGCATAAATAAAAGACCAACAAATAATGGCTATGTAAAACGGTAGAATGGGTATAATTTGACCAGGTGGGTATCACCGCCACACCTATTTGTAGCGTAAAACTCCTTGCTGTGTAGAAAGGTGAAGTTGCCGGACCTACTTAGTCCTCGAGAGTAGCAACGCATTAACTACAGATAACTCCTGTTGGTCTATCGCTAACGCCTAGCTTTTTCTAGAATAACAATGTCTTCAGGTAGACGAATCCTTGTTACATGGAATTGAAATTCACAGATGTCCGTGGGTAGCAGTCACCATTAGCATCAGATTAATTATATAAATCAGGTTGACCTGATTAGTACAATTATCTTTCAAAAATATTATAAGACGTACGTCTATCTATCAATTGATAGACAGATAAAACAAATATAGCTACTTCTAGATAAAGTTTGAGCAGATTACGTTTTAACGTCATATCAGACAAATACATCTTAAGTCAATAACCCAATAATTAACGTTATAGTAAGTTGCTAGTGCCGCACATGGACATCTAAGCAACTTCATATAGAACATGGTTTCGATCTGAAGTCAATCAAAGATACGCTACTCCTGATAGCTAAGATTGTCATACATAAGTGAGCTGGGAACCACAGCATTCCAACTAAACGCAAGAATTGCTTCACACTAGAAATAGGTTTTTGCAATGGTACTTCCCGGTTGAACTACACTTCGAACTACAGGTCGAACTATCTTCCAACTTTATTATTATATGTAATTCGTCGATGTAGATCATACCTAAACTGTGTGCCAAATTTCAGCGAAATCTCAGTTTTTGCGTGCAACAGTAACATAGGTAGGTACACATACATCCTCGCAAACTTTCCTATTTATAATAGTAGGAACGATTATCACAAGTAATCATTCATATGTATTTAATGTTACTATTAAGTCGATAACAAACTCTTCACTTACGTAACTTTAAGTAATTGGATGGAATTCCCAGCTGAAGAATTTTAATAGGCTGTTTTTGGAGGTCATTTACGAAATTTTATTGGTATTTATTTTATACTTATAGACAAAAAATCAAATTTAAAGACAAAAATTCAAAATCCTTTTTGGACCATATTTTGACATTATCTAGTGTGAATAGTTATGGTATATACTGGGTTATTCTCAGGCTTTGGTCATGTTCTAATCTAGATTATAAACTACGTATGTACTAAATTTCAGCAAAATCCAACTGTAATAAGATAAGACGGAGTAGAATAGATAGAATCAGATAAGATAATAAAATATTGGTCAATGACAACGACAGAGCCTTATAGAAAAACCCCTCAATATACCTTATACATACGTCCCAATTTTTTTATCAAAAATAAATGCCACACGTTTGGTCCCGCTTTACACTAATTTTTGAATGTGTGTCTCTCAGACACGACGACACGCCGCCTCTGCTGTGCCGCTTTTGAGTGAGTTTGAGCAGTGGGACAATAATGTGTTGACAAGCTGACTCCCAAGGACTATGATGGTTGCCTCATATAAAAGTACGCTAGAAATACTCGTAAATGTGGCGATGATACGTCTTCAGTTAAACTACACTGGTCCTACCACTTATAAATATAAGCTACCAAAGTGTAAGTAAGGTAAAGCTTACAAATATAAGCGTATGAAATATTATTTTAGTATTTAATTTCTTGTTAGGACTTTTTATCAAAATAGATAAATCATAATCATACATATAAGTAAATGTTGTGATATTTAGTTATGGTGTATGATCTACTTAATAGCTTTTACTTGTATCCATATTACCATGATAATGAGAAAAAATCTTCCCCTCTTTTTTCTATGATCATGGGCGCCATATTTAAAAAAACATGCGTGCGTACAAAGTACACATGTCAGAAGTGAAACTTCTTTGGCGAACTAATTTATAAATCTTGTTTATATTTATACAAATCTAAAACTTTAAATTTCCAAGATTAAGAGGAAGGGAAAAAGGCGTGATACGACGTTCGCTCTGTCTCACTTTTTCTCTCAATCTTTCTCACTCGCTTGCTCCCTACTCTCACTCCACGGCTAGTTGCTCATGCTACGTTCGCCCTGTCTTACTCTCTCTCAATCGGTCTCGATCACTCTCTCTCTCTTTTTCGACACTTCCGTTGCATACCGGCGTGACGTTTCATCTGTAAAAATTTTATCCTCATGCGCCTAAAGAAGTTTCACTTCAAAAATATATATTCCATGTGACTTGTTGCAAAGTGAGTAGTTTCAAATAATATGTCATATGTTAGAATCCGTCAAGTCGTTTGGGTTGTATTGCGTGCCAAAGAAATGGACATTCATACAAACATACATACATACGCTCGAAACACATTACTCTCCTTAGGCAGTCGGAAAAGAGTTCAGTCAAGTGGTAGAACCAGTGTAGTTCGACCGGAGCACTATGAGTACCATGGTACCTACCATCGCCACACCTATCGAAGCATCTCTTGCCTTTCGATGGAAGGGTGTGGTTGCCGGCATACTTTTATATGAGGCGACCATCTCAGTCCTCGGAAGTAGCAACGCATCTGTGATTGACTTCATATAGAACCTATGCTCAAAGTTGCTTACAGATGTCGCAGGGCGGCAGGGACTACTTACCATCAGGTGGACTGCATGCTCGTTTGCTACTTTAATCATATAAAAAAGAAAAAATAATAATAAAGTATTTAAAACGAAATAACTGACTGCAAATGTTAGTTTTCTCAGACAGGTTTTTTGTTTTCGTAATAATTACCTACTAGTTAATATTACCCGCCTATTAAAACGATTATAAAAACTTAACATACGATATTTTTAATAATTGCTTGGAATTCCCAACTAAAGCATTTTGACATTGTATTGTAGCAATATTGCTGTTCTGAGGTCACATTTATGAAATTGTTTCGATATTAATTAAATACAGGATTGGTTTCATATTTATAAACTCATTTATAAAAGTTTTCCGGAGTTGCAACGTATCTGTGAACTTCAAATAGGACTTGTTCTATATGAAATTTCTTACGGATGTGCATGGGTAACCATTTAATTTCAGGTGGACTGCTTGCTTGTTTCTTACTTCAAGAGATTTTATATTTATATAATTAGTTGACTCTAGTTGACCCGGCGAACTACGTTCCGGGTAAAAATTAGAAATCTAAAATTATCAGTGTTTCTCTACTATATTATAAATGTCGGGTACAACCCATTATTGTCCCACTGCTGAGCACGGGTCTTCTCTGAGAAGGAGAGAGTTTTGGGCCATAATCCACCGCGCTGGCAAGTGCGAAGTGGTGGACATGTATTACACATAAAAATCTATGAATCACACTATTTATTAAAAAAAACTACATTAAAATCCGTAGCGTAGTTTTAAAGATCTAAGCATACATAGTGACAGAGAACGAGAAGTTTTGTTTAAGACGACTCTGTTTTATACTACATATAATATGTAGTGATAGTGATGATTCATTTAAGAATCGTTTTCTCATAAAATATAATGATATATAGCTACGTAATATATTCCACGTTGGCGGTGACTGCGTAGGTATTACCTACGTGTTATCTGTAAGTTTAAAAAACCTTATAGTCCAAGAGCCCGTGAGTGCCAGACCTTCGGATTTTCATAAAAGCTGAAAATTTTTCTATGTGTGTCCCTAATACAGGTAAGAATGATCCCTACCCATGAAGCTGGGGCAGCGGTGGCTTTGGCAGGTAACAGGTGACAAAGGTGTATAAAATTCAATCTCAAATTTATCATAAAATAAAACTGAATTTTTTTATATTTGATTCACAATAATATCAAAACTCGCGTTGCTCATTGCCAGACAGTTAGTATGGTTGCAACCCTCTGCCGGACACCCTTAAACTATTATAATTTATAATTATACTTACGTTATATTATAAAATCTCAATCTTATATATAATTTTTTGGAGGCCTATTAATCTATGTTTACATAATTGCCGGACAGTTTCGACGGTTTTATCATCTTGCTAGACGCATTCAAAGTGAGCAGTAGTTCGGGGAGTTTTGTTTACGTTAAACTATAAGATTATATCTACAAAGTAAAACATCAATCTCAGTGTTACGTTTAATATATTTTGAATATGAGTTGAACAAAAATGATACTTTTTTTAGGTCCCAAAATTAGGGTCGATATAATTACTTAAAACCTTATCTAAATAATAAAACATAAAAAAACATTGATTTCGAGTCGACAATATATATCCGTAAAATTCGGATTGTCGGGTATTTTGTTAAATTCTAATGTAAACATGTGTGACATGACAGTAGTGTGACATGACAGTAGCCATAATGGCCGCCCGGATGCCATTCTGAATTCATTCAAAAATAATACGTATAAATTTGTAACTAAATATCAATTATCATAAAAATAGATGTGATTCAAATTGATTTTAATTTACATGTAGACTACTTTTATCGTAGAATTCCCACTGAGTGGCGATTTGCGCGGGAAAAACTTTGCGATACATTGATTTGCACGCGGGCGTAGCCGCGGGTACAGCTAGTAATATATATATTAGGAGAGGAAACTCACCGGAAATTGACTTTAGAAAGAACCCGTTTTCTGAATGAAGTTGGTTACAGATGTCTATAGGCATGACCACTTACATAAGATGGAACCTTTTTTTTGTTTACGAGGTGGAAACCTTCATAAGGTACCCGACGTCATGGGAGCGACGCGGGTTATGTGGGATTCTTACTGCACTAAAATACCCCGTTGGCCGTCCTCAGCACTGCGTGGTGGACTCCGGGATCTCCAACGGAACACAGCCGGAGTCCTCCGAGCGCGATGCCCCTTTCGGGCTCTTCCCTGGTGGGAGTGAAACGCTCATCGCACTTTCTGGTCCTTACGGCGGCATGTGACCACACATACCGCCGTCCTTCCCGGGCTCGCTTAGCCGGACGGTTCGAGCTCCCACTCTTCCCGCCCGCAACCCCGGAAGCCCCTTTTAGTCGCCTCTTACGACAGGCAGAGGGTACCGTAGCCCTATTCTGGTATCAGAACTACAGAGATGGAATACCTGCATGCTGGTTTGCTACTTCAGTTGGATAAAAAATATATAGTGTCAATTCGTTTGATAATAGTTCCTTATTCCTTATGCAATACGCTGACATTGACCAATGTAACGTTCCATGCTGGCGGTGTGTACTAGTACGTTTATAGGTATCTATTTCTAGCACCTTCACCTGTATGCAGCGTAAAACAGAACTTGCGTTTCGGTGGAAGAATATGGTTTCCGGCTTACTTTCATATGTGTAGACCATCTGAATCCTCGGGAATAGCAACGCATCTGTTATGGATCTCAAATAAAGTCCTTTTTCTTTTTAGTTGGTAAGTATAAATCAGAGGAGAGGATGGAACAATTCTTGCGTTTCCGTGGAAGAGTGTGGCGGTAAGCGCACTTTTCTTCTGAGAAATAAGATGATTCTCAGTCCTCGGGAGTAGCATTGCATCTCTGATGTCAAATAGAACCTATATGAAGTTGCTTGTAAATGTGCATGCAATAACCTCTCACGATCAGGTGAATCTGCTACCTATAGATAGGTTCGTTTAAAAGTTATTTAAGTATATATAGTTACATTGTCCGAGCAACGTAAGATAGGACAACGTAACAAGTTCCACGCTGGCCGTGTCTACGTAGTAATTATTATCTGTAGTGGCAAGATAAAAAATACATTAACTGTATTTAATCGTGCGTAGCCCCTGAACAACCAAACAAATAATCAATACCTAAATGTCTACGTTCCATTTGTGTCGTATTAAAAGAAATGGTATTATATATTAATTTTAAAGGGGCATAAATAGTCGCATTAAAAAAAACGTACGGCACTCGAGGACTGCTGCGGTAAAGCTATTGCATTTTCGTAATGTCGTACCATATACATACACGTTAAGCGAACACTCGGTCGCGCTACATGGTAGGCGTAGTGGGGTTGTTAGGTTTTTCCGTTACGGATTTCTTGATTCGGTCGCCGCGCTCAAAGCCCGCGAAAAAAACTATGTAATAGCTTAATAAATATATCTTAAATTGTCAGGTGGCGCTATATAGATGGTAAGTAGGTATATAATTATCATCTACCAGATGCTGCAAAAGGTTAATTATTAAGACATTAAATTTCGTTTACTACTACAATGAGGCATATAAAAGTGTGCTGGTAACCACACCCTTCCATCGAAACGCAAGAAATGCCTAACGCTAGAAATAGATGTGGCGGTGGTATTTCTCCGGTCAAACTACACTGGTTCTACCACCTTGATATAGATATTCGCATTCGCAAGAATTGTGCGAATGTTTTTACGAATATAGAATTGCAGTGCCTTTACTTTGAACTGCATTTTTTGATTTAAAAAAAAGTTTGCCAAAATTATGTTCTTGTGCTAAAAATTAACAAAAACCAACACCCGCGTTCGCATTTTAACACTTAACGGGTACTCACGACATGCGGTTTTTGAATTCTTTTCGAATTTCTTTTGCCGATATTTCGAACCAGTTGCATGGATCGTGGTGACGGCGAAACTGCGGTGGCGGGGAGGAACCGTTGACAAGCACTAGTGATAGATTAACCTATCTACCCGACCTCTAGTTCGTTTTTCTTTTTTACACCTATTTTTAGCGTGAAACAGTTCTTGCGTTTCGATGGAAGGGTGTGGTTGCCGGTATGCTTTCACAAGAGGTGACCATCATAGTCCTCGGGAGTATCAATACATCTGTGGTTGACTTCAGATGGAACCCATGTTCTGTATGAAGTTGATTACAAACGTCTTTAGGCGGCAGTGACCACTTACCATCAGGTGGACTGCTCGTTTGCTACTTCAATCAGATAAAGAAATGTTCCATATCACGACACACTACACTAACTGTATCCTTACGCACCGAACTTTGAATTCTATGTGATTGACATTTCAATTCTGCGATAATCTAATATATAAAATTATCGTGTCACAGTTTTTGTTGCCAAACTCCTCCGAAACGGCTTGACCGATTTTTACCAAATTTTATATGCTTATTCAGTAGGTCTGAGAATCGGCCAACATCTATTTTTCATACCCCGTAAGGGTTGTCCACCCTTAACATTTTTTTTATTTTTTATATGGCAAAACAACGTTTGTCGGGACAGCTAGTATTAGTCTAATATCGAATATTAGCCTAAATTCGCATTCGCGAATGTCAAATAATAACATTAGTTACATCAGTAATAGTGGCATTGAACAACGTAACACTGTACAACGTATTATGTGCCACGCTGGCCGTAACGACGTAGCACTACGTATTATCTGTAGCGGTTTTGTCGTCATGCCATTCAACATTTCATCAGTCTGCATCATGCTGTACTTAAATTATTGTTTACAATTGTTCGCTTTATATTGAAATACTTAGGTTAAAGAAATATACTAGATATATAGGTAAGACTATTAAGTGTAGGTTACTATTTTTATATATTTTTCAAGACGTCGTGTCCCCTCTAGCATCAAATTTTAATATAAAATAACGAGTAGGTATCGTTTTGTTGTCTTATTCATCACTTTTCTTTTTTATCACATTGAAGAAGCAAACGAGCATGCAGTCCACCTGATGGTAAGTGGTTACTACCGCCCATGGACGTCTGTAAACAACTTTAAACAGAACAGGGGTTCTGTCTAAAGACAATCGCAGGTATGTTGTTGCTACTTCCGAGGAATAAGATGGTCGCATCATGTAAAGAGAACCAGCAACCGGGAACCTAGCTTTAGAAATCCTTCTTTTAGAAATATGTGTGGCGGTGGTACCTCCTCGGTTGAACTACTCTGGGTCTACCACCTTTCTTTTTTTTTCTCAAAACGGAAACCTTCTAAAGGTACCCGCCGTGGGAGCGACCCAGGGTTATGTGGGATTTTAATGGCACTAACCCCAATCCCTTCCCCCCGTGGCCATCCTCAGCGCTTCCAAGAGGACTCCGGGATCTTCAAAGGAACAACCGGAGTCCTCTGAACGCGTTGCTCCGTCGGGCTCCTCCCAGTTGAGCTGCTGGGCCCACCGCTCCGTCTGGTCGTTACGACGGAATGCGCGACCACACATACCGTCGTCCTTCCCGATAGGTTATACCGTAGTCCTATTCTGATCCCGGAACTACAGAGACGGGCTTCTAATTTATGAGCTAGATATACATACGATACTCATAACTTAGTGAGACAAATGTTACACGTTTTGTTGATAGGTACTAACTTTTTGTGTTACAAATCACGCATAGGATGTTATCTTAATGACAAACAAGTCACTTATCACTTATGTCAATAGATTGCAAAAATATTGCAATGGCGCCGTACCAATGAAAATGTGATGCAACTTTTATTGATATGGAGTTATGAAGCGCGGCACATATGGGATTCTCAATAACTTATTTTTTTTATTAATATGTAAGTAAAATAAAGGTTAAAAAATATGAAGGTACGTAGGTAGGTACCAGATGGTAGAACCAGTGTCTTTAGACCGGGGAAGTTCTACCGCCACATTTATTTCTAGCGTGAATCAGTTCTGGGTTACAATGGACGGGTGTTTTTTTTTTGCGCCCAGAAAAAAATTAAGATGGACTACCCTCCATGCGGGAGGGTGGTGGTGAATGCATGTCCATGTCCACATGGACCGCATGGGTATGTGGGACTCACGAAAGACCTACGTGCCTACCCACTAAGGCCTTAAAGCCTTCGTCGGATAATGGCCCCAAGAGGCTGACAAGGGGCTTTGGGGAAGGGTGTGGTTGCTGGCACACTTTTATATGTGGCGACCATGTTAGTCGTCGAGAGTAACCGTGTCAAAATGTTTTAACAAATACTTCTTTGGTTTTTTCCATCATCAGTTTACTCTTATTTTTTGTGTGTAAAAAAAATCTTTAAAACTTTCTCCGTCTAGTATTCTTATAGATATTTTTAGAATGATTATCAGATTAGAATGATTTGCATATTTAGTAGTTGACATATTTGCGTTTGCACAACCATTGCAAATGTGTTTTTCATTTTGAGATTAGGTCGATCACTTTCATATCTATATCTAGCAAGGATGTGTGCTACGTATTTCTACAACACCTGTGTATCATAAAACAATAAAAATTTCGCAACTATGTCTTACATTCTAAATTTTCTTAACATTTCAATCGATATTGCATATACCTTTTGGTGGTCACCCATTGACATGGGTAGACCACTTCAAGCTAGACAAGAGTTCAATTTTTAGAAGTTTATAAATGTAGCCGAAAAAAGATGTGATGCCATAAGTTAACATCTGCATACCCTTCTAATCAGAACACATTTCAAGCTGGTAGAACCAGTGTAGTTCGACCGGGGAAGTACCACCGCCACACCTATTTTAAACGTGAAGCATTTCTTGCGTTTCGATAGAAGGGTGTGGTTGCCGGCACACTTTGATATGAGGCGACCATCATAGTCCTCGGGAGTTATAACGCATCTGTGATTCACTTCAGATGGAACCCATGTTCTGTATGTACTTGATTACAGATGTCCATGGGCGGCAGTGACCACTTACCATCAGGTGGATTGCATGCTCGTTTGCTACTTTAGTCAGATGAAAAAAAAAAACAGCCATACCTAATGCCAAAATAAGCGTGATCCTATTGCTTAGGTTTATATTCGCAAATATGCAAGATTTCTTCACCGTAAAAGCAAATTAACTCTCGAGAGCCGTATGCGGAAGGCGTATGCCTCCCCTAAGTGGCGTCTCTTTAATAGAGCCTGCACCTTCTTTGTCTAACGGTATTCTGTTTTCTTGTTGCGGGTATCAGCCTACTTACTCGAAGAGTGACCTGCGCTCCTTTAGTCTAAATGTTGTCGCGACTCAAGGACCTTTTTTTTCCATCAGGCCTTCGACCTGCTAATTTTGAGAATTATGTCGAGAAGCTTAGTTTTGCGGATTTGGAAATCGACTCTCACATCAATGCTTTAAGTAGAATTGCTATTTCATTTTGCTTGAATCTTTCGCTATGGATTCTCGCTACAAACATCATGTCAGTCAAACATGATATTGACGGAAAGAAGCCGCATCGCGGGGAAATTTCGCGAAATCGCATTACAGGGGTGTTTCCAAGAATTATTGCTAAGAAAGCTTACGCTTAACTAAATCGTACTTAGTATTCAGACATGCCATCCAAATACAGCTACCGGGAATTCTGTTTAATAAAATTAGCAAGGAATACACCGACATGATGTTAAGTGCTCCGTAACGTGCAACGGCATCTGTAATTAGATTTTTTATTTGATCGATATTATATTTCATAGGTTATTTTACGCTTATTAATGAATGCCAAGTTACGTTTTTTTTATGCTTAAACTAAATTTTGCAATCCAATCATCACTAAAATTTAAGCTAAAAAAATAATGCGTCAAATCGCTGTCTATTAGAAGAGTAGGTACCCAAGACACTGGAAGTTTTTTTTTTTATTTGACTGAAGTAGCAAACGAGCATGCAGTCCACCTGATAGTAAGTGGTCACTGCCGCCCATGGACATCTGTAATCAACTTCATACAGAACATGCGTTTCATCTGAAGTCAATCACAGATGCGTTGCTACTCACAAGGACTATGATGGTCGTTTCATGTGAAAGTGTGTCGGCAACCATACCCTTCTATCGAAACGTAAGAAACGCTTCACGCTAGAAATAGGTGTGGCGGTGGTACTTCCCCGGTCGAACTACACTGGTTCTACCACCTTGCAAAGTATTACCTGGCTAAATTGCCAAATTTGATTGATTGTTAACCTCGTCCCAGCTATATCCCACGTGATTCTTCTGATCTTCACCGATCTCGATAGCATTAAAACACTTCTCAAGCTACATATCTGATCGCAATGGACTAATTCCATCTCGTCATCATGAAAAATCTTCATGTTAGTTCCTCTTGTTTTCAAAAGTTTGTCGGTCTTTAAAACTGACACATGGACTTAGTGATAAATATTGAGTATCATCTCTCCCATATTCGTTAGTGCACAGCAGCATTTTTCTGCTATGACATAGAAAAATATGTGGCAGTTGTGGCCCCATAGGCAAACTACGACGGAAATGCTAATTAAATACGACTAACGACTAAATTAAATATTACAAACCATATTGCAACAAACAACCTATTACTTAACAATAACAATAATATTAATAATAAATAAAACAATAACAATACTTTCCTCTTATCAACAACTTATGATATAATTTTCCTTAATTAGGTACCACAAAGTATGGTAATGTCAATATTATTGATGAGTTGGGAAATACTAAATGTTAGTCATTTTCTCAAACAGCTATTTTAATAAAATGATTCATATTGTTTTGGTGCTTTATGGTTTGTCATTTAATATTATTTATCAAACTTTATAATGTTGCAGCGTGGTTCTGAAAATACTAGGTTATTCCCACTTCTTCACTCGGTTCGGTCACGTCTATCAGGGTAATGAGTATACTCTTTTTTTTTTGTTATCTAACTGAAGTAGCAAACGAGCATCCAGTTGCTTTGTTCCATTTGTTTGTTTTTGTTGTTTTGCTGGTTGTGTTCCATTGGAGATCCCGGAGTTCTCCACGCAGTGCCGAAGACGGCCACCGGGGGGGTTTTAGTGGGGTAAAAATTCCACATAACCCGGCGTTGCTCCCACGGCATCGGGTACCTTTTGACGGTTTCCCCCTCGTTAAAAAAAAGGGTTATAAGTATATATACATGTGTTAATGTACGTCATAAACTCTGTGTGTGTTAAATTTCAACGAAGTACGACGGTAGTATTTAGGTAAAAGAGTAGCAAACACACATACATCTACTCAAACTTTCGCATTCATACTATTTATAAGAATAACATATTTCTATCTAGTGATCTACCATTTTTACCTTCTTAGGGCATCTAGATGGGATAAAGAGAAACTTCAGAGTGCATAAAGCGTAACTGTACTAAAGTAAAAAAAAACGACCAATTGAAAGTCTAACAAGAGATGTTCCTTAGCAAGATCAAAAGGTAACTGAAAAATTGTTACTACTTGCTTCTAAAGTAACTAAAAATTTGTTTAAACCTAAACGTTTCATAGATATGGCCATTTAAAGCACTGCCACAACGCACAAGACCCACAAAATCGAAAAAATCCCAACCACTACCAAATCCAAACCCAAAATCGAAAAAAGACTACATCCACCTGGTCGAAAGACCTTTTGTTGCCATAAAATTCATCGGCATCCTCAGACCTTCAGCTGATGAAGTTCAACTCAAACAATAATTTAGAATCCGACAATGATCACGTACATCATGTACGGGTATTCCCGACAGTGGGACGATTCCAACATATCATTACACACAGGCCTGACGCTTCCTGTTTATGTACTATGCCTGGACCTTCCCGTTCAGAGACAGTTTATAAATAGTACACTGTTAGTTGGGGATAACCCCACTTATAATATATATGAAGTCCACCTGATGATGTGCTCTGTCGCTACCACATCTGTACTAGTGATATAACGAATGTTATTATTTGGACATTCGCAAATACCAATATTACAGATTTGGCAACCTTTTTTGCAAAACATTGCAATTTAATATTACCATAAAATTCCATACCACAGATTTTTCAAAAATTATATGAATATAAGAAATTAATTATCACAGCTATACGGTGAAAGAAAAATCGTGAGAAAACCCACACACCTAAAAGTCCTTTAAAAAAATCTCAAAGGTGTGTGAAGTCTACCAATTTACACTTGGCCAGCGCGGTGGACTACGGCCTGAAACTCTCTCATTCGGAGAGAAGACCCGTGCCCAGCAGCGGGACAATTACGACTTGACGTCAATACACTACCTACTACATCTACATCTGTCGCTTCATGTAAAACGGAGTTCTATTTGATCTAGTGCTCTACTCGTCACTGCCAAGCTTTATTACCTTCAACTGCTCTTTTCAAAATGTATTGACATTCACTAAGTAATTCTTGTATTTGTTCAGTGACGCAGATAAGTGGGTTTTTAAAATTACCTTTTCCATGTCGCTATGTAAATAGTCACGTTCTAGACAGACGTAGTTACTGTTTTCCTTTATCGGTAGACGAAGGTAACATTCAGTATGAGGATAATGAAGAAACTTGGCCTTTAAATCGCCGGTTCGTATCTCAGACAGGCATCTCTGGTTTTTAATTAGTTGTCCAGATAAACCTGATTAACTGGAATCTTACGGGACCAGGGATTTGGTCCCATTTAAAGAAGCTTTCATTCATGCGGTTTTTCAATGCAGGTCAATAATTGTATTGATGTCTTTTACATAGGCCCCGCTTATATATTTTTTGCAAACAAACGTGTAGAAACCTGTTCCAACTTGATAAAATGTCTCACTTATGCAGGAAATAGAGCTACTGAGTCCTAATTATAGAGGAAAACATAAAAAAAAACCTAGAAATCGAATCTCATTTAAACAGGTTAGTAAAGTCCCATTAACAGCGGTAATTCGATGACAAAGTGCCGGGATCGCGTTCTGATCCTCAATAAAATAGGCTCCTCACTTAGCCAGGACATATATCAAATTTCATTGTACCTTTTGGCGCGTTAGGGAGAAATGATGAGAGTAAATTTTTACGATGCGCGCGCACACCGTCACAAAAAACCAACACCCTGAAGTTAGCTATAGTCAATATCTTAGTTATACGATGCGCGCACACTGTCACGAAAAACCGACACCCTGAAGTTAGCTATAGTCAATATCTTAGTTATACGATGCGCGCACACTGTCACGAAAAACCGACACCCTGAAGTTAGCTATAGTCAATATCTTAGTTATACGATGCACGCACACTGTCACGAAAAACCGACACCCTGAAGTTAGCTATAGTCAATATCTTAGTTATACGATGCGCGCACACTGTCACGAAAAACCGACACCCTGAAGTTAGCTATAGTCAATATCTTAGTTATACGATGCGCGCACACTGTCACGAAAAACCGACACCCTGAAGTTAGCTATAGTCAATATCTTAGTTATACGATGCGCGCACACTGTCACGAAAAACCGACACCCTTAAGTCCTTAAGTTAGCTATAGTCAATATCTTAGTTTTACGATGTACGCGCACACTGTCACGAAAAACCGACACCCTGAAGTTAGCTATAGTCAATATTTTAGTTTTTTCATCATTCCATCGAATCGCAAGAACTGCTTTATGCTCCAAAGTGGTACCTCCCCGGACGATCCATATACGTTCTACCATTTTGCAAAGAGTACAAAAAGTACAAAGAGTAAAGTCCCTGGCATACATGATATTTAGGTTGTATGGGAAGTACCTCCTTTATCGTCTGCTGCAGTTAACCATAAACATAGCAGTCTCACTTCCATTAAGTTTATTACTGTGTACTGTATGATGAATATCATTTAAAGATATTGCAAAAAATCTCTGTTCACGGACGACATAAACGTACCATATTAAAATTTCTACTATGTTTTATGGCTCTTGAAAATAATACAACTATATTTATATCATTTGACAATTTCCTTTACAGCTTTCATTCATTAATTTGATAATCATTTGTCATTATCAATTTGTCATTATTAAATAATTAAAATTAAATTAAATTTCATAAGATATTGCTAGATATATGAACATTCTTGTGGTTTTTTATCTTCATCCTTGATTAAGGTTCTTTTCTGGGTCTGTGTGTTTGTATTCTGCGTTTCCATGGCATCACGACTCTGCCGTTTTTTTTATAAGGGTTCGTACCCAATATGTAAAAGAGACTCTATTACTAAGACACCGCTGTTTGTCTGTCCGTCAGTCTGTCACTAAGCTGTATCTGAAAGAAAGAAAGAAAAACAAAACGTGATTGTATTCCATTATTTTCTTAGATAATTGTACGGAGCCCTACGTGCACGAGTTCGACTCGCATTATGATTATATTATGGTTTATATTTATTCTTAATGTGTAAATTTACTAAATTTATTTTTAATAATTCTTAACTCATTATGTTACCCCTCTTATAGGTGGACATAAACAAGTTGCTTGAATTATAGCTAGCAGTACCTAATAGTACACAACACCTACCACCAATCCGTCTAATCAGGCTCAGAAAATTATCAGGATAACTTCGTAATCTCATTTAACGATGCAAGAGGTACTTTACCTAACAGGTTCTTTTTGCATATTATTCGCTGGTTACTTGAAAGAATAAAAATATTTTGTAGGTACACCTTATAGAACATAGGTACATATTTTATTTATATACCTTTTTTTTTGTTATCGAGAGGGAAGCTTACAAAAGGTACCCGCCGCCGTGGGAGCAACGCCGGGTTATGTGGGATTTTACCTCACTAAAACCCCTGGTGGCCGTCCTCAGAGTTACGTGGAGGACTCTAGGATCTCCAACGAGACAAAACCGGAGTCCGTTTATAATATTAGTATGAAGTATGATAATGACATATCGTTGAGCACATGCTAAATAGCCTATCTGAAATTGAGATTTAAAATTCTCATTTTAAATGAGTATGTTTAAGAGTGTATCGGTCAATGACCGAAAGCAACGACTGATTTAATATGTGCAAACATATTGCACATGATCACCATAGCATTAACCGGGTTTGTTTTCATTACTCAACAACCACTCTACGTTGAGTGATAAGGGTGGGTGACCGATAATATCACCATAGATGTCCATGCACTAAGTTGCATCATTCATATCACTCGTCAACCCTTTATTGTCCCCCTGCTGGGCACGGATCTTCTCTCAGAATGAGAGAGTTTATGCCATAGACCATCGCGCTGGCCAAGTGAAAATTGGTGGATATACATATTATATTATAGCACTGAGAACGAAAGGGTTGAAATTGAAAGGTTTTAAGAAACTCCCTATAATGTTTTGTCAGTTTAGCACCACATACCTTAGTTTGAAAGCTTCACGTGAATGCAGGATACAATAAAAGTAAAGTAAACAGTAATCGGTGTACTATTTGAAAGAAAGAAAGAAAGAAAGAAATATTTATTTGTAAAAAAATACTACAACATTGAGACATACTTAACAGTATTACTGCAGTAAAATTTTATTTCTATCGTTTCTAAGCATTTCTCGCGTTCCGATGGAAAAGTGTGGTTGCCGGCACACTTTTATACGAGGCGACCATCTTAGTGGGAGTAAAATCGCATCTGTGATTGACTTCAGATAGAACCTATTTTCCATATGAATTTGCGTTCCATGGGCAGCAGTGTAGATACCAGGTGGATGGGATGGATAAAAAAATGTGTACTGTATCAAGGATACAATAAACAAGGAATTGTCCGGGCCTTGAACAACTAAGTTCATGCAGAAAGTCGCGCATAACGATAGTTAAAGAAATCCAATATTCTACTTATCTTCGACCCGGAGTAGTTACGAAAAGCCGGATTCAACTATTACATGTTACATAAATGTTTGTCTTGCAATGCCGGACCTCGCTGTGCATCAAGGCGAACGTTGACCAATTTATAACACTAACTTTTATTTCACGGCTTCGACGGCATTTATGGTATTTACCATGGTAATGAGTATCACATGCATTAATCTAGATCAGTGGTTCTCAAACTTTTTGAATGACGAAACCCTTTTGGGAAGCAAAATTCTTGATGGAACCCTAAAACAAAACAATTGTTTTTATAAGTGTAATTTTTATTAATCAGCATAATAAAAGTACAATGTAACAGTTACTAATTATTATTTACTTCACCACTTGGCAAGGACAATAATAGAAAACATGAAAAAAGAAAAAATCAAACTAGTGGGAGGTATGAAACTTTTTTTTCTAAATTCTTGCGGAACCCCGACAGGTATCACGGAACCCTAGGGTTCCGCGGAAGGTCGACTACTTTCCTTAAGTTTTAACACATTGCCGTCATTGCGTTCCTCCATTACCAAATCTCAATTAACCCATTCAACATTTGCTTGGTAGTAAGGAATATTTGAACGAGTAGCCCCTGAAAAAAACCCATTGCAAGATCACATCAACAATCGCCATTCATTTCACTTTCAGTGACGTGGGCGAAGGTCGCCGGTCGTTCACTCGCGTCACTGGGACATTGGCACGTTGTTTGACGAGATTTGAGCATTGGTTTCTAGGGAAGCATTTGAGAGGCTTTGGTCCATTTAGGATAAGTATTGAATGAATGTTGGCTATAATTTAGCTTATAAGAAATCTGTAGTGTAGATTAAAAACACTTTTTAAGTTGTGAGTTTTAGGGTCGGATTTTTTTTAGAAATTATCCTGTGCAGGACAATTAATATGGCGTTTTGCTAGGATTTTCAAAATCAGTCTGCTATTTAAGGTGTCTCAAAAATGAGTTTCTTCCAAATCCCACTCATAAATGTCAAATCATACTCATAAATGTCAGTATTAACTTTTTTAAATTAAATTGTGAAAAAAATAGTAAACATAACAAAGGAAATCATCGTCATAAATAATTACTAAGAAAATACAAAAAAAAAAATACAAGACACATAACCATGATCGAGATGGCAATGTAATCAATAATATTATCTGTAAACGCTTGTAGACACCAATCAAACTATCGATATCCGTATTTTACCAAAATAAAATAGAAAACCTTCAAGCAATGATCCCACAGACAGGAGGTCAAAATACAGAGACATTCCGTCCAAGGTCCGTCCAAAGTTCACAAAAACGAGGCCAGAAATCACGCACGTGCTTACGAAATCCAAAATTTGAATCGTAACACGTGCGTATGAAATCTGAGGGCATGCGTGATGGCATGTTACGGTCGTTACCTGGTGCCTACCACATATATTGTTTGTCTACGTGATGCCACTCAGACGTTAAAAATCAGGTCGCATTTCACTTAGGGTTCGTCCTCACTGTAATGCTATTTTACAGTCCACCTGATGGTAAACGAACACTGCAGTCTATGGAGATCTGTAAGGAAATTCAGACAAGTCAATCACAGATACGTTGATTGTCGCCTCATATGAAATTGAGCATGCAACCACATCCTTTCACTGAAAGACAAGAATTACTTCGCGTTGGAAATGGGTCTGGCGAAGGTACCGTCTTGGTCGAACAATGTTCGTTTTACCACCTTGCAAACATGCTACCTTTATTAATGTCGAAATCGGTATATCGAGTTATAGAATCACCAGCATTTTTTTATTTTATTATCATAAAAGTTGCAGTCTGTGTGATCGGGAGTGATCACTAGCGTATGAACGTCCATAGTCAACCCCAAAGAGAATTGTAATCTTGTGTAACCTAACAAATATAAACTAATACTAATACTTAATTCGGAATAAAAACAGCAACGACATTATCATTGCAACCCAAATGTATGTACGCCTAATATAAAACACTATATATAAAGCCTGAAATAGAGTTAAAAACAAAAACCGGTCACGATATTTATGCTTTACTTAACATACACGTATTATAACTTACGTTTTCTTCATACATTTGTTTTCTTCTATTCTAGACCCTTCGTCCTTACGGCTCCGTAAATAACTAAATATAAAAGCGCATAGTGTCATATATTCCAACTTAACAGGCCCATTTATATTAAAACTAGTTAACCCGGCGTACTTCGTTCCGCCTAAAAGTAAAAAAATATAAAATTATCAGTGTTCCTCCACTATATTATATAAGTATTACACATAAAAACATTCCTTTTGAATCACTATATCTATTAAAAAAACTGCATTATAATCCGTAGCGTAGTTTAAAAGATCTAAGCATACATAGGGACAGACAGCGGGAGGCGACTTTGTTTTATTAACCGACTTCTACTATGTAGTGATGTAAACAATAATGTCTTGCACTTAAACAGTTTTATTACAACGTGTATATGCATAGAGCCTTATCAGGCTTGTTTTGATACAAGTTCGGGCTAAGCTGTAAAGTCATTTAGTTCCACGTTTCACCTCTTGTTTACAAACAATTGTAGAGCAAGGCGCATATTCCTTGCTCTACATATGTCTGTTGAATTATTGATTTTGTTTATTATCAAAAAATGAGCACGTGAATGCTTAGAACTACTTATTAAGGTGACCGTGACAAAAATATGAAAAAATGTGCGTCACTCGGGGACTGCCGCGGTAAAGCTATTGCATTGCATTTTTTATCAACTTATGCAATTGTAATTATTTATTCATTTATGCAGTATTTTTTGCTTTGATATTAATTCAAGTTTTTGTCATAGATACTATATACTTTCTCACAAACAACTACTTACATATTCGTCCGTTTTCCGAGCAGCTCGTCTTGATCCGTGCGAGCTTCGTACTGTCGTACCATAAACATACACGTTAAGCGAACGCTCAGCCGCGCTACATAATAGGCGGAGTAGGTGTTAGGTTGTTTTCGTTACGGAAATTCTTGATTCGGTCGCCGCGCTCAATGCCCGTGATAAAAGGTATGAAATATCTTATATATGTAGAAGTAGTAAACAGGCATGCATTGATAAGTAGCAATAGGTAGCTACTGTCGCCCATGTACCAAACCTTGATAGGAAGAGTCCTGTTGATGTCTGCATCTTGTTGCCTCTCGGTTGGACTGTGTTTTACCTCTGGGAACTAAGTTGTTGTTAAGACTATGTTGAAGACAAAGTCCTCTAGGGTAACGTCCCTGACGTTACCCTGGGTAGTTTTGAGGTGACCATGGGCGGCATTGGCAACCTACTAATTCCTGGACTGCTCGTTCGCTACTTTTATCCATCACACATATCTCATAATTTACGTCCCACTGCTGGGCACGGGTGTTCTCTCAGAATGAAAGGCAGCTAGCGTGTATATATATAAGGTCTGAAAGCCATAGCACAGTGCCTAAGTGCGTATTGGTAGATTTCACCGATGAGAATTTTTACGTGTATCATATTAAAAAGTTTCAAAATCTGCCTTTGTTTAGCATGAGTTTAGTTTTACAATTAAGTATTTTGAAGGAGGAATTTTATCTACTCTTTGTTCCTGCGATTTTACGAAGAAACCTTATCAATGCCAATAGCGCTACTGCGAAATATTCTTGTAAAGGTGATAAGCGGTAAGCTAATCTTCCATTTTCTTAGTATCGATATAATTAAGGCTATTACTAAGGATAAACGTTGGAATATGCATACCACTGAAATGTTTAAACAAGTTCTTTAACCTTCCTTGCGTAGCAGTTTTTAGCAGCGTTAGCAGAAAAATGTTATATCCTTGAATACGATCTACTCTCTGTTTTGAGTATTTTATATGAGTGTATGCGAGTGAGTATCGGAATTGTGGCAAAAGAGCAAAGTGCACGGACGGTTATGTAACCTCGATATTATACAGCATAAAAATCATAAAACTTATTTGTATGGTTTATATCATACACCATTTATACAATAGTTTTACTAGCTGTCCCGACAAACGTTGTTTTGCCATATAAAAGATAAAAATAAATGTTAAGGGTGGACAACCCTTAAGGGATATGAAAAATAGATGTTGGCCGATTCTCAGACCCACTGAATAAGCATATAAAATTTGGTAAAAATCGGTCAAACCGTTTCGGAGGAGTTTGGCAACAAAAACTGTGACACGAGAATTTTATATATTAGATTGTCGAATAATGTTAATGTAATGAGTCTTGTTACTTGAATTTGTTAAATTGTTTATATTACATTTTTTGCTTAAATGCCTTAGTACCTGATAGACTATTTTGCGTAATTTTTAAATTCGGTGCGAAGGTCTCAAAAGACTATGTAGTCAGTAGTAGGTATGTAGTTGGACGGAACAAAATCATACCTTTTCTTTCATATGCCAACAGTGGAGTTGCTCAATAGCGGTAGCAACCATTTATTATTACACTAGTTGACCCGGCGAACTTCGTTCCGCCTAAAAGTCAAAAATCTAAAATTATCAGTATTTCTCTACTATGTTAAACATGTCATATACTTATAAACCTTCCTATTTAATCATTCTATTAAAAAACTGCATTAAAATCCGTAGCATAGTTTTAAAGATCTAAGCATACATAGGGACAGACAGCGGGAAGCGACTTTGTATACTAGTAGTGATGGACAGCATGCTCAATCTGAGGGGAGCCCTCTTAAACATTTATTATAATCCGTTTTAGAAATTGTTGTTTTAACGGCAACAGAAATACACCATCTGTAAAAAATCGACTGTTTAGTCTTTTTTTTTTATACTTTAACCTAACGATAAGGCAGACGGGCTACCTGATGGAAAGTAGTCACCGTCGCCTATGGACATTCGCAATACCCGAGGAGTCGCCAATGCATCGCCGGCTTTGAAGGAGAGCTCTTTTCGCACCTTTTTTGAAGAACCCCATGTCATAGCGCTCCGGGAATACCTCAGGAGGAAGCTCATTCCACAACTTGCACGTCCGTGGCAAAAACGAGCGTGCAAACCGAACCGTGGAGGACCGCCACGAGTCCAGTTGGTGTGGATGGAACTTCATCCTTCGGCGAGTGGTGCGATAAAGAAAAGGTGACGGAGGCACCAGATCAAAAAGTTCCTCAGAACACTCACCATTGTAAAGCCGGTAGAACACGCAGAGGGAGCCTGTCCCTCCGCAGGCTTAACGGTTCTAACCGATCGGTGATCCTTGGGTCGTTGACGTTACGGTTCATGAGATACAACCTAATGACAGACAGACATGTAGAATTACACACACACTTTCACATAAGACGACCATCATAGTCCTCGGGAGTAACAACGTACTGTGATTGACTTCGTATGGAACGCATGTTCTGTATGAAGTTGATTATAGATGTCCATGGCCGGCACGACTGACCATCAGGTGGACTGCATGCTCGTTTGCTATTTCAGTCAGATAAAAAAAATTAACGGTCCCGATTTTTACTACTTCAAAAGGTACCCGACGCCGTGGGTGCGACGCAGGGTTATGTGGGATTTTTACCGCACTAACCGGTAGGGAACCCTTAAAACGAACCAGGTTTACAACATTGTGTCCACAAACTAAAACCACGTGCACATTACGTCCATTACAAAGATACTACGCAGTTGTTACGTCGACTTTCATCATACAATTACAGTAACACACCATCTACGTAACTGCGCCTGATTGGTCCACGGCGTGGGTGTGGAAATTTTGGAAGATTTTATACACTTAATGGAATATTTTAGGATTGCAATCAGCGGCATTGGCTATTCGTTGGTCGATGAATAGATTTGGGTTTTGCCGAATTAACTAAGTTAGGTATTGTCATAAGTGTCTTAATAATATTATAAAGGCAAAAAAGTATATGAGGATGGATGTGATGACCCGCGTAGCGCATCGGTTATCATACCGGTCTGACGCGCAATGGGTCCCGGGTTCGATTCCCGGCCAGACAGGTATCTGAATGATGAGTTTAGATTCTTGTTCTGGGTCTGGGTGTTAGTGTATTCGTCTTGTGTGTGTCCATGGTACCCACGACACAGAAAATCCTACTGTGGGGCTATGGGAGTGTGTGTGTGTGTTTGTTGTTGCTTTTTCATGCAAGAACTACTAGTATTTTGCTGAAATTTGGTACAATAATGTTAATCAGTTTGTCAAAAATCAACGAAATGACTTATTCGACTAAGAAGTTTGTTTTATTATTTATACTTCGGGTTAAATAAAACAGTACAGGACGAGTTGATACGAAACTAAAACAAAATATTCTCCAAATGTAACTCGTGGGTTACCATACCGGTGTGACGCGCAATGGGTCCCGGGTTCGATTCTCGGCCAGACCGGAATTTGAATGATGAGTTTAGATTCATGTTCTGTACCTGGGTATTCGTGTATTTATCTTGTGTGTGTCTATGGTACCGACGACTCAGGAGAAAATTCTAGTGTAAAGCTATGAGTGTAGAAAATGTAAGCGTATTATATCGAGAGTTTTATAACTTAACATTAAACGAATATGAAGTCAACCTAATTGTAAGTGGTCACTACGGCTTAGGGATTTGTAAACAACTTAATTCAGAACAGGAATTTAATTTAAAGTCACGTTACAGAAGCGTTGCTTCTCCCGAAGACTAACTGAAGACTGGGAATAACTGTGGCGGTAATGCTCGCTATAGCTATTTTTTTTTTATGGAAATGAAATGTCTTTATTTTGTATAGGCCTACGGGGGCACTAACAAATTGTCAGTTACATTTTTTTTCTTGCACTACCACCGGATCGGAACACGACCTCAACTGAGAAGATCCGGCAAGAAACTCAGCGGGTTTGTCTTTTATTTATATCCATTCTTATTTATATCCATTTTCTATCTTCTATACTATAATAAATCTGTAAGAGGTCGCTGTCTGTACATGGAATAAATTTATATGAAAACCATTTCTAGAGGTCTTTAAAACGATATAGAACCCAAAATAATGGTTTTTAGAAATCTTTTCTGTTTGTCTGTTTGTCTGTTTATCTGTTTGTCTGTTTGTCTGTTTGTCTGTTTGTCTGTTTGTCTGTTTGTCTGTGTGTTTGAAAACGCTAATCTCAGAAACGGCTTAAACAATTTGAATATAATTTTCGTCGATGTGTTGTGGGAAACTTCACTTAACATTTAGTGTTTATTTTATGTAAATCGGTTTATAAATAAAAAAGTTATATCAATTTAAAACTACGCAGTATTTATTCTGTGTTCGATAAGTGTTAATATGATAAGTAACTGCATAGTTGAATTGGTTGAAACTAAACATGTTATGGTCTGTAAAATGTATTCCTTTGTTATGTATTCTTATTGGTTATGTGTGTACCTATGTTATTTGATACTATACAAATCTATATTTCTATATCTATATATACTTATATAAAAACGAAAGGATGCTCTCTCACTCATCTATTGAATAAACATCGTAGAGCCTAAACTGCTAAAGATACGAATATGATTTTTACTAGGGGTTCCTTTTATGACGTAGACGTCAGTTAAGTCAGTTAAGAATGAATTTTCTGATCCCCCCCCCCCCAATTTAACCCAAATAGGACATGTAAGTTTGTATGAAAGTCCGTCAATTTTGAGGCCACCTCAATAAAATTTAGTATTTCGCTTTGATTTTTATTTTAAAACATAGTTTTAAACCGACTTCCAAAAAGTAGGAGGTTATCAATTCGTCTGTATTTTATTTTTATTTTTATTTTTTATTTTATATTTGTTACTCGATTTCTCCGCACTGGGTGAACGGATTTGGATGATTTTTTTTTTCATTTGAAATGTAGTGCGTGTCACGGGGTCCCATTTACTTTTAGTTCACTTTTGACAGTGGCATCCATAAGAAAAGCGCATAAGTCTGATATTTGCATTAACGATGTGCGCGATAAATAGATGAATAACTCAATTTCCTTCTAACTTTATTTGAAAGAATGTACTTCAAGGGTACTCTGATGAGTTTGATACGGTTCTGATCATAGGATCCATTTCTTTGAAGCAAATTAACTAAATTAGCGATACTCGGCCAAACCTAGCTGTAGGAGTCCAATTGGGTTGAATGTAGAATGAGATTACCAAGCAGATATTTCCTAAAAAAATTGACCTTCAACTCTTCAATCCTGATGATGCAGGGGTACTGCTAGCCAGAACCGTAGAAGTAAGTCAATTTGTTTTTATGGATATATAATAAGATTGTTAAACAAATTCATGGGACAAAAATTTTATCTTCAACTCCTCAACCCTGATGATGCAGAGTTACTTCAAGCCTAAGCCATAGGAGATGGCCATTTGGTGCCTTCGGTATGTAATATGATTACTAACCAAAGACACAAAATGAAAAATTCGACCTTCAACTCCTCACCCCTGATGATGAAGGATACTGCTAGCCTAAACTATACGAGATGGGCATTTGGTGCTTTCAGGTATTTAATATAATTACTAAGCAAAGACACATGATGAAAATTTTGACCTTTAACTCCTCAACCCTGATGATGCAGGGGTACTTCAAGCCTAAGCCATAGAAGTTAGCTATTTAGTGCTTTTAGGTATGTAATATAATTACTAAGCAAAGACACATAATGAAAATTTTGACCTTTAACTCCTCAACCCTGATGATGCAGGGGTACTTCAAGTCTAAGCCATAGAAGTTTGCTTCAAGCCTAAGCCATAGAAGTTAGTTATTTAGTACTTTCGGGTATGTAATATAATTACTAAGCAAAGACACAAATTCTGATGAAAAAGATTTTAATTCATAGGTATAATTGCAAATATTTTTTTAAGCTTCAGCTGTTAGCTTTATATAATCCTAATAACAGATGGCGGTGTAATGTTATCTGTTAACTTGATTAAGTAAGTAATGGCGCTTTGTTAAAATTACAACCGTTTCACATAAGCTACAATTTAATATCATGACCAAAGATAAGTATAAGTTACTAACTTCGATCAGAAATATTGGTGATCAAAGGTTACTAAAGTACCTATTACACAGCCATCTCAGTATATTCTGCGTTGATACGCAACCTTATCGCTAAATAATGTATATGAGATATTAGATGGCGCTCTTTACGATACAGTCATCTTCATGAACCGAATGTAATAATGGCGCTCTGTTAAAATTTCATATGACATACAATTTAATATTATAACCAGATATAAATATATCCTTATAAGTTACTAAAGTAATAAAAAGGTATCTCAGTATATTTTGCGATGATGCCACCTTACCGCCAAATCGAAATAGTAATATGTCTGAGATATTAGATGGCGCTGTTTACGTTACGGTCATCTACATGAACCGAATGTATCGATAAATCAATACCGTTTCACTTAGTCAGTTTTTTTTATTTTAATTTCGTATTTCCTTATACTAAAATTGACAAATAATTTTAAAAGCAATTTAAGAGATAAAGGACAAATATTTTATTAATAAATAAATCCATACAATTTTAATTTATTACTGGCAACAATACATGTAATAAAGTTATTTTTATTCATAGTTTACTGCAAACAATTTTTCTTTATTTAAAGAAAACATTTATTTTGATGAAGTATTTTTGAACGCAAATTACATTTAAATTCGTACTGATGTGACCGTTAGGTGGCGCTACCTAACCTATTTTGCTTTTGTTTGTCGATGTACTTAAGGTAGGAAAGACAAACTAACGTGGTTTTTATATTGTGGTGATCGCAATACAGTTAAATCTCAATATTTTTTGTTTTTCAATTTTTGGAGTTATCATAGACGGGTACTTAGACTGAAGTATAGTATAGTGAACAATAATTTAAGTTAGTATAATGAACAATAAAACTATTCCTGCTTTTTAATTAATAGTGCTTCATTATTCGACACTTTAATTTAAATAAATAAAGACAGGCGAACTAAAAATATTGTACACCGAGAAGTGCTGAATTATATTGAATGTAAATTTTTTTTAATAAAAAATTATAAATGTCATTGTTGAAAATTTAATACCATCTGCCCTTCTTACCTTATTTATAAGTTTATATGGTACATGTTGTCTACTAACAACTTTGTAGTATTTTAATTTCTTACAAATACGAAATAACACAATTTAAAATTTGTTTATGTAACATTTCTTTAACCACAGCAACGCGTGGCCGGGTCTGCTATATATTCATATAAATTCATCAACCCCGATAATCTTAGTACACAACCTACTTAAGCCGTATGAGTTTGGTACTTATTGATTACAATACATTACAACCCGTTCCTGAGAGAACATTATGATGAAAAGTGTCACTTTGAATACCTCAACCCTGAAAATGCAGGAGTATTGTCATGTTACTGTTAAGAGTTAGATTTAGCTGTAGCTTTTTAAACAGGATGGGTTAGGTTAGGTTGGAACTTAAAAGAAAACATAAAAATAAGCGAGCGTGCGGCAGCGCCCTGCGAGCGGGTACGCCCTGTTCGTATGAATTGTAAAAGTGTTTTGATTATGTCTTTTGCTTTACAAAGAACAATGCGAGATTTACGCACACAAATATCCCGATGCACTTCTTTAAAGATCTTATCTTTGACCACATGAAACAAAATATGAACTTAGGATATATGTCGCTGTTCAGTGATATTCCAATTTTCTAATGATTTACGTCAAGTAGATAATAGTGCTTTGTTATCCGGAAAAGTTAAAATCAATCTTTATATCGATACGTCTTCGTTTAAATGTGGAGGAGTTAGTTGAAAAAGTATATCCCGATATTGTTAATACAACCAATAACACTATAAATTGGTTCCAAAAGACGGCTATATACCCACCCACCAATGAAAGTGTCGGTAAAATAAATGATTTTTTTTTTCAAAATTTAAAACAGCGTCACAGATCTACTATTTGGTAGACACAGTCATTGAGATGGAGGAAGCAGTACATTATCCAACAGAATTTTTGAATTCCTTAATGCCTTCCGGAACTCCTGAACACAAATTAATATTAAAAGTAGGTTTACCTATAATCTTACTTAAAGAAATTTGAACCCGCCAAAATTACTACAAATAGTATTTTCCAATTCGGAAAAGTTCAAATCAATCTTTATAATCGATACGTTTTGGTTCAAATGTGGAAGAGTTGATTGAAAAAAAGTATCCTGATATTGTGAATTAGACCACTATGAATGTAAATTGGTTCAAAAAAGCGGTTTACAATATTAGAATTCGTGTAATTTAAAAAAAAAATACATAACAATACGTTCCTACCCACAAATACACACTTTAAATTCGGTTTTTTCACTCTGTGTTTGACCAGGTAAACCTTGAGCGGCCAAACCGATTTTCATGTTACTACTTTTTATCATAGAATTCCCACGGTGTCGAGATTTGCGCGGGAAAAACTTTGTGACACGTTGATTTGCACGCGCGCAAAGCCGCGGGCACAGCTAGTTTGTAAATATAATTACAATCATGTTTTTTTACATGGTAATGAAAGTCAGCTCCAGTATCTTGCCTTACTGTTCAGTAGATTTTGCTTTTCGATTTATTTTCAAATGAAGAACGAACTTATGTAAAATGTCCGATATAAGAGATTAGTTCAATAAAGTGCCTGATAATAAGAGAACACGCAGGTCTCTCACACACGACGTTAAGCATGTTACATCAGTTATGGTAATCTTGTCTATACGCAACAAGCTCAAAGAAACATATGTACATAGTTGTTTATATGTGCTACGATACCTACTCATACGTTTGTGTTCACATACATATAAAATGTGTATGTTGGTATGAACTTAACTTGCTTTGTCCTATGTACCTTGATCGGTAAACACAAAGCACTTCACACTTTACCAAAGTTGGCGATTTCGCGACCACCATAATATAATTATGTTCTCAGAATAACTCCGAATGGTTGACTCGTATCATCAACCCATTATTGTCCCCTTGCTGGGCATGGGTCTTCCCTCAGAGTGAGAGAGTTTTAGGTTATAGCCCACCGCGCTGGCCTAGTCCGAATTGGTGGACTAATTGACTACTTTAAAAGTTTAATGTCAAATGTAAATTTTTCAATTTAACCCGTTTACTTCTTTTAATATTTCAGGCAGTCACAGCATTTGTTAGGACTAGTAGGAACGGTTACCTATAAAATTTGTATGTAAACTTAGATGAACAAATAAAGTTGTTGTTTTAATACCTTTATATTGTCAACACTAAGTATTGTTTCTATCTAACTCTCTCTCTAGAAAATGGCGATTGTGTTAAGACGTGCAAATGTGCTTTTGTAAATGATTAAATCAAAAGAGAGTTGTATTCAAGTAATAAACAAGAAATTAACTGTTTAAATGGGTGTCAATTCATTATGTTAATAAAAGTATTTTTACAAAGTTTACGCAATGTCAGGGCATAATCGCTAGCTAGTAGCTGCTAGCTAGAAGCGCAATACTCTATAACAAACATAGGATTACTGCAACGTAATGTTTATGTAAACCGTATTATTGTAAGTCTTACCCTACATAACATTGATTCGGGTCATCATAATGAAAAATATTTTCGTCTAGCGATAAAGTCGATCAAGTTCACCGATAAAGATGATCAAAACAACAATATTTTTGAAGCATTCTGCGTCTTCAATCGTGGGACAAACAATGAGAACGTCTAATAATTGCTTAAAGGTGATTTTGACAATCCCTCCACCTTGATGTAATGTAGTGAGATTTGTCGCAACCGCCCATTTAATTCAATTTTCTCGTAATTTACTCGGTTTCTTACAGAAAACAATACATGGTATAAAACCGAGAGCCCCCTCATCGCCCCCCTTTTTTGTCGAGGAGGAAACCTTCTAAAGGTACCCTACGCCGTGGGAGCGATGCATGCTTATGTGGGATTATTACCGCACTAAAACCCCCCCGGTGGCCGTCCTCGGCGCTATAAAGAGGACTCCGGGAACTCCAAAGGAACGCAACCGGACTCCTCTGAGCGCGTTGCCCCATCGGGCTCCTCACGGGTGGCTGGGCCCACCGTTCCGTCTGGTCTTTCGACGACCCCCGCCCCCCTACAAAATAACTCTGGTAATTATTGGCTCCCAATAAGATTTGAGCTACTACTGGCGACCTCTAAATATTCGCCACGTGTGGCCGTAATCGTTCTAACTAATCGAACTGTTATTCGTAACAAAAAATGGGTTATGCAAAATGGTGGTAGAGAAACAATGTTTTAGCTTATCTAAAAAGAAGAATATTGTACGAAAATTAAAAAAAAAATGTGTGCGTGTACTAGCGTACACTCGTAAGAAGTGAAACTTCTTTATGACGTTATTTTTTCAAAAAATAATTTACTATATGCAACTTTACAGAAATTGGTTAAATAAAGTTAAATTAGATAAAGTTTAATAAGAGGCTTTTATTAAACTTTATCTAATAATCTAATCTATAATAATCTATCTAATATCACGCGTGGTAGGGATAAGAAAAAGATGGCGCGTAACAGAAAAAGATGGCGCGTAACAGAAAAAGATAGCGCGTAACGAAAAATAAAAAAAGATGGCGCGTAACAGAAAAAGATGGCGCGTAACGAAAAAATGTTACACTAAATTTTTTTCCAACCCCGATAAAGAAGTTTCACTTCAAAAACCGCAACCATCGAGCGTAGAGAATAAATAGTATGTAGAACCAAAGTTATTATCTAAGGACCACCAAAATCATCACGATTAATATGTAATAATATAAATAATAATCATAATACTTATAATCGATTTTGTATGTGTCATTGGTTTAATTTTATATTTTATACTATTTTTATTTTCGCAATATTCGGTAAGATAAGATATATCAATTAATCCTATTGCCTTCAAAAGTTAAAAATAGAAGTCTACAAACACTTATAATTATGATAAGATGTCTGGGTGGTGATAAGTGCCTGGTGTGAGGACTTTAAACTAGACTAATTTGGTTGGAACATACATTAGTATTTACTTGCACCTATTTTCTTCGTCGCAACCAAATACCTTGAATTAAGGTCACATTTTTTGTTTTCTTTAAAATGATAACAGTAGCAAGTAAGCATGCAACACATTTAATGGTAAGTAGCCACTGTCAGTTACGGGTGTCTGTAATAAGTTGAAGGTAGGAACAGTGTAGCTCGACCGGAGAAGTACCACCGCCACACCTACTTCTAGCGTGAAGCATTTCTTGTGTTTTGATCGAAGGGTGTAGTTGCCGGCACACTTTTATATGAGCGACCATCATAGTCCTTGGGAGTAAAAACGCATCTGTGATTGACGTTGATTACAAATGTCCATGAGCGGAGTGACTACTTACCATCAAGTGGACTGCATGCCCGTTTGCTACTTCAGTTAGACAAAAAAAAGATCTGTAAGGTCGACTATAGATGTGTTGCTACCACTAACGAATAAGTTGGAACTCCTCGTATCTTAATGAGATTGAAGTAACGAGCAACCTGATGATAAGTGACCACTGCCGCCCATGGACATCTGTAAGCTTCATACAGCATATTTCTTCTATGTGAATTTAATACACAGACGCGTTGATACTCCCGAGGATTAAAAAGATCGCGGCAAATGAAAATAAGTAAATAAAAAACTGGTACAACTTATTACAACGATAGTTTGTGTAAACAGTTTCATTGTACCTTTTGTTAAATTGCTAATTTGTTAGCAATAAGTGCACCATTAAGACATTGACGTTTATGTCGTTTATAACTGACGCTTTGTCAAACACATTAACACGTTCCGTTTCATGATTTTAATGCGCTAAATAAAAAAAGGTATAATAACGTACACATAAACGTTCTTTACAATCATTATATAGGCATGTATGGTTAGGAACGTTTAATGATATTATTTTGATTTGTATTGGTGCATTATGGCGGCAGTTGAAAAACGATATGTTGAACTATGTACTTATTATTTTGAAGTATGGGCTGACAAGTGTGAAGAGGTTGACAAATATGTGTTAATTATATTTTTAGATTGTTATTACAATATATATTCCACTTACGTGTTCGTAGAATGCACTTTTTTGGCCAACTCCCTTACCACCTTTAAAATGTAAGAAACAATCGCACAAGTTCCGTATTCGTGTGTTAATTACTTTACATATTGTTTAATTGGTAATGATAAGCAATGTTTGTGTTCTTACCACGCGCCAAGTGTTATCTATAAATGTCCTAGCGGGGAATTGCCTGAAATGATATAGAATAACATCGCGGTATTCCTGTTTTAATGTAACGGGTTTAAGATAAGCGGTTTGTGTCAATATTTTGTATGGTAACATCCAAAACAAAATGGACTTAAATGTGGGTTAGGTCAGACTAACTTTTTGGTCCTGGGTGGCGTCCCAGGGATTGCCTGTCACCCTGCGGATGAGGGCCTTGCAGGTAAGGCGCGCCTTTGTGTTTTCTGGTGCGCCTTGCTGTTGGAGGGGAGCTCCATGCTCCCAGCGAAGGGGCTACGGGAGCGGCCAGGCACCGGCGGGTTCGCGGATGAATGCGATAGCGTCCCGCCGTACGGTGCGAGGAGAAAACATAATGAGGGTTTAGCCGGTAAGAGTCCGGCATACCCCAGCTGCTTCTCCGCGCGGCTGGGTATCCGTGAGGATTACCCACTATAGAAAAAAAGGTACTGATGAACTCAGAATTCCGGTAACGGTCGCTCCCGCAGCCTCTCCACGTGGAGCTGCAGTACCTACTTTCATTGTGTCCAAATATATCAAGTAAGGAAGTGTCTTTTACAAGAGACGGCTCCAGGAGTAGCAACCTCAGACCCACAACTTCATATCTATCTCGAACTGATTTCTAAGGACTATAAGCAAACGAGTACGCTGTCCATTTATAGGTCAGTGGCCACTGCCGGACGTAGGCATCAGACTCCATCTGATGCCTACGTACGCTGGCTTGCTACTTCAATTTCTTAAAAAATACAATTTCCGTATCAATTCACTTTCAGCTTAAACAATATTAATAACATTTACAGAGAAACAAATCAAATAACAATAACAGATAATACAAATACGTGTTTACGTATTTCATGCTTGGTACGAAAAAAATATACGTGATTTAAAAACGCACAATGTCATTGACAAGTTTAGTTCGCGGTTCCGTCAGTGTTGGTCAAATTTATAACGACAACTAGCTGTCCCGACAAACGTTGTTTTGCCATATAAAAAATAAAAAAAAATGTTAAGGGTGGACTACCCTTAAGGGGTATGAAAAATAGATGTTGGCCGATTCTCAGACCTACTGAATAAGCATATAAAATTTGGTAAAAATCGGTAAAGCCGTTTCGGAGGCGTATGGCAACAAAAACTGTGACACGATAATTTTATATATTAGATATCTTATACAATCAACTAGATAAATGTGTTTACTAGTGATGTAACACGAATATTCGTATATTTCCGATATTCACATTCGCAAGATCGTTCGAATGCTATGCAAATATTTATCTGCAGTTTGTCGATCGACAAAAGGTTGCCAAATCAATACAAATTATGGCAGAAATCGTACAATTTTTTTTTTCGATTTCATTGATAGCTTAAGTTTTCATTCACAAATTTTGCTTTGCAACGGGTGGAATGAGCGTTCATAATTTACGAAGGTTCTCTCTGTTCATCTAAAGGTTTATTATCATTCGAAAAGACTAATGACATAACTTTGTTTTACCGTACAAAATGAAAGACAGACAAATTTTGTTTATATTATTATTTATATATAGTTACTGATTGTACCACGCGCCGACATCCCGCGTTATCGTCACCACGATGGATTTTACGTTCAAATAAACACATGTTGCTTATGTTTTTATCTCTTGTATTACTTGGGTTTTTCGAACTAATGTGCTGATTACTGAAATAAGGACAGTTGATTAGAAATATCTATTTTATGTCACTTACTTCCGTTTTAAATTTATGGCTATAAGTACAGCTACTTATTGTAATTATCCAACTGCGTCAGAAGGAGGGTAGATTGCAGATAAATATGTCATATCATATAGTATACGATTTTTTGACAGCGACACACGAGAGGATATAGTCGAATCGGCAAACTTCGTTCCGCTTAAAAGTGAAAATCTATAATTACCAGTGTTTCTTCACTAAATTATACATGTATTATACATAAATACCTTCCTTTTAAATCATTGTATCTATTAAAAAACCAGCATTAAAATCCGTAGTGTAGTTTTAAAGATCTAAGCATACATAGGGACAGACAGCGGGAAACGACTTTGTTTTAAACTAGGTATGTAACTAGTGAAGAATGTCGCCTTCAGATAAAACCAATGTTTTGTCTGAAGTTGACAACAGATGTCTATGGGCGGCAGTAACCACTTACCATCAAATGGATTGCATACTCTGTTGCTATTAATCTTACAAAAAATATTGTCATACTTTGTTCCTTTTCCGTTAATATTTGTGTAGCAGGAATTTATTGTTTTTTCTAAATTATTTATATTTGTTTTATCCTTTACGTACCTTTTAACGTGAAACCCGGTGAATCACAAAATAGACAAATATACCATCACAGTAGTATGACGCACAATGTTCCTGGTTCAATAACCGGCCAGGATATATCTGGATAACGGTTTTAAATGTTTGTTTTGGGTTTGGATTTGAGTACTTGTGTTTGCGTGTTCATAGGACAAAGATCCTGGTTTGAGGCTATGAACAAAAAACTTTATTTTTAGAGTGTGTGAAATTTGATATAATTAAGATGAATAAAAATCTGTCTATTTTAATAACAATGGTTAATCATACTAATATTATAAAGGCGAAAGTTTGTGAGTGTGTTTGTTACTTCTTCGCGTGTAAACGGCTGGAGCGATTTTCATAAAATTCGATAGAGAGTTAGCTGACACTCTGGATTAATATAGGCTACTTTGTACTGTGGGATAATATCTAATTCCCACGGGACAATCGATACATCGATTTTTTTAACGCGGGCGAAGCTGCGGGGTTCAGTTAGTAAGAAGTATTTATAATTAAGTTATTCTGAAAAATAACTTACGAAATAAAATATCAAAAAATACTTATTTATAAGATGGATGAACTTAAAAGATTTTTATGAAACATGCACTTTTTAAATAGATTGAAGGAACAAACGAGCATGCAATCTACCTTATGATGGTAATTGGCATGCCATCCATGGACGTCTCTAAACAACTTCTTACAGAACGAGGATTCTGTATAAAGTCAGTACAGATGCATGGCTGCTCCCTAGTAATAAGATGGTCGCCTCATATAAAAGTGAGCCAGCAAATAACGTTATAAAAAATCTACAGGAAAATTGGAAAATGTTGGTTTCTTAAAATCTAGGACAACTTACGTGTTCCTCATAAATAATGTAATAATTTTTTAAAATCAGCCTACAACATGTGCAAGCATTGCTAATCAGAACTCATTTGTGAAAACGATAAAGAGCTACCACGAATATGACGTACATTATCCTCCCACTTCATTCATATTATTTATCTGTCGTGATATTTGGTTACAAACTTGTTATAATAGATCTATAAAATCGCAGTGACGCAGATTTTAAATTTTATTACCCGACTACGTCAAAAGGAGGATAATATTTTTCGTATGTATTTACTTACATACACGCTCTAAAAACTCATACACACGCGTGCCCAAGAAATTGACGTACATACATACAAACTTTTGTATGTTGGTAGATATGTATGTCTATTTCTTTGGCACGCGCTACAGTTTAAACGTCTCAACGGATTGTGACATAATTATGACGTGTCATTAGAATCGTCTCAGTTTGCTGAGTGATATAACCTATAGGATATATAATTTTAGAAAAAGGCTAGTTAGATAAAAAAATGCGAAGGGACTACTTATTTATTGTCATGTTAATATGGCTATCAAATGCTTTTAAAGGTAGTAGAACCAGCATAGTTTGACCGGGGAAGTACCACCGCCACACCTATTTCTTGCGTTTCGAAAGAAGGGTGTGGTTGCCCGCACACTTTATATGAGGCGACCATCACAGTCCTCGGGAGTAGCAACGCATCTGTGATTGAATTCAGATAAAGCCTATGTTCTATATGAAGTTGCTTACAAATGTCCATGGGCGGCAGTGTTTAGTATTCTGTATCACCAATAAGTTATCAATAGTTTACCGTAAAAAATATACATCATTAGGAAACCTGAGAGTTTACTAAAACAAAAAAGTTCTCAAAGCGTGTGAAGTCTGGCAAGTGGCCACCATGGAGGGCTATGGTCTCAAACCACCCTCTCAGAGAATGACAAGAGTGGATAGGTTCACGACATATACTTACTATAAGTACCTTATTTTATGGTAACGGGAAGGAAACCTTCAAAAGGTACATCGAAGCCTTGGGAGAGTCGTCCAGTTATGTGGGGTTTTTACCCACTAAAACCTCCTAAGTGGCCTTCTTCGGCGTTTGCAGGGACCCCGCTATACTAATGTATACCTATACTTGCTCTACCTTTGCGAGAGATAGTACCGTTACATCATCCATCCATCAGCCTTTGAAAGTCCACTGCTGGACATAGGCCTCCCCTAATCTGCGCCACTTCGACCGGTCCTGAGCCATCTGAATCCAGCGGTTACCCGCCGTCTTCTTCAGGTCATCAGTCCACCTGGTCGGGGGGCGGCCTGCACTCCTTTTGCCTAAACGTGGTCTCCATTCGAGGACTCTTCTACCCCATCGGTTGTCTGTCCTACGAACGATGTGGTCTGCCCATTGCCACTTCAGCTTACTAATTTTGAGAGCTATGTCGGTAACTTTCGTTCTCCTACGGATTTCATCGTTACGAATTCTGTCGCGCAGGGAAATACCAAGCATAGCTCTCTCCATAGCTCGCTGAGCGACCTTGAGCTTACGCACGAGGCTCACAGTAAGGGACCACGTCTCGGCGCCATATGTCATCACTGGCAACACACACTGCTCGAACATCTTCGTCTTCAGGCTCTGAGGTACCGTTACATGCTTTAATTAAATATACTTCTATCAAGTTCTGCTTAGGTAAAATGATATAACTTCATAATTGATGCAATAAACATCCATACCAAAACAACAGAAGTTTTCCAAAGAAACTGGAATGTAAAACAATTCTGCTCGCATTCTTGGAAGTAAAACGAGCGATGTCAACTCTCAAGAACAGAAAACCTCCAAAGAGCATAATTCTAGTGACGTAGAAACAATTCTAACACTGCACTAAAACCAGGTTAAATGACACTTATGTTATTATATTTTGAATCTTAGAACGTAGATAATAAAGGAATATGGGCTGCCTTCAAGACAGAGTCCTTATACGTTTACGTATGTTAATTGAAGTCGTAAGTGAATTACGTCTAACGTTAGCAGGGTTGTCAATCGTACTATAATAACGTACCTAACTACCTATACAGTATTGTACTGTATTTACTAGTAACTAATGTTATTACTATTATATTAATGGTGCCTACGTCACCCTTCGTCCATCGCACCACTCGCCGAAGGATGAAGTTCCATCCGCATCAACTAGACCCGTGGCGGTCCTCCACGCACGTGCAAGTTGTGGAATGAGCTTCCTTCTGAGGTATTTCCGGAGCGCTATGACATGGGGCTCTTCAAAAAAGGTGCAAAAAGAGCTCTCCTTCAAGGCCGGCGATGCATTGGCGACTCCTCTGGTGTTGCAAATGTCCATAGGCGACGGTAACCAATTTCCATCAGGCCCGTCTGCTTTATCGTTAGGTACAAATATAAAAAATAAAATAAAAAAAAAACTTGAACATTCGCGAATGTAAATATTTCCTACTGACATTCGCGTATAACAGTGGTTCCCAACCTTTTCGTGACGAAGGACCATCTGGCAATATATCCATCGACTCATGGACCATATGAGGGTATAATTTAAGATAAAAATAAATCAGAAAATGAATGCGGGATTATTATTGTTTTAATAAAACACGCGTACATTTTAGTTCAAAGCAAACAATATTTAATGCGCTTTCTTTACTGATTCTTAATTCTTTACTAATTTTTGATCCTTGGATACTTATACAATATTTTTTGGATGGCTTCTCGGACCACTTTAGGTGCTTCCAGAGACCATCAGTGGTCCGCGGACCACCGATTGGGAACCACTTGCGTATATAAGAATGCGAATATTCAGTTTTCTTTTATTTTACACCAACATGGGCATTACTAATTGGTGGTTGGTCGTCAACCTTCAGCTCTATATTTGCAAAACATTCTGACAATCCTTGCGAATGCGAATAATCGTTATATCTCTAGTATAGAATAGAAATAATTATATAGTACGTTTTGCGTACCTACTATATTTTAGTACAATAGATCATATTTTTATATTTTGCAATACTAAACACATAAAATAAAGAAATATAACCAAATTTCTTTAAGATTATTTCATTTCTGCTTTTATCGCGACATTTCAAGTAGGTATATCTTTAATACAAACGTGTTTTTTTTATTTCCATTAATTTAAAATTGGACAGCGATAAAAAACTCATAAATAAAAATGTTAAAGAATTCCAGAGACTTTTATGAAAAAAAAATTAAGAAAACACTTTTTTATCCATAGAATAAGTACTTTGTTTAACCGCGCGCCATTTTTTCTATAGCTTTTTTAATATTATATTGAGACCAAAATATCGGCAACCCTCAACGTAAGCCACATAGCAAACTATATTAGTTCCTAGTAAAATATAAATACAGACGGGTATTGTCCGTGTCTAGTGTATGGTGTTGGTAAAACACAAACAAATCAATCAGCTGTTTAACATCTGGATCACATCTGTAGATAATAACAGATAATTTGCAGACAAAAATAACTTTAAAACGAAACAGAGACAGTAAACACATAATATAGACACACGTTTCTATGTGAAAAAATATGTGTTCGTAACAATAATATCCCGGAGCGCTATGCCATTGAGGTCTCCAAAGAAGGTGCGAAAGGGCACTCCTTCAAAATCGATGATATTGGCGACTCCTCTGGTGTTGCAAATGTCCAGGCGACGGTGATCTGGTAGTCCACCTGATGGTAAGTGGTCACTGCCACCCATGGACATCTGTAAGCAATTTCATATAGAACATAGGTTCTATCTGAAGTCAATCACAGATGCGTTGCTACTTCCGAGGAATAGGGTGGTCGCCTCATATAAAAGTGTCCCGACAAGCACACCCTTCCATCGAAACGCAAGAAATGCTTCACCCTAGAAATAGGTGTGACGGTGGGACTTCCCCGGTCCAACAACACTGGTTCTACCTCGACAGGTTTAGGCCTGTGGCGACCTCCCGCTACTCATCAAGAGATGGCGCTACTAGTATTCTGAAACACGCTATGGAAGTATTTTCAATACCCCGCATACAAGTTCCGAACAACGAGTGTCGGAGCACGGCCGCTCCCCAGATATGATCACCTAGCCTGGCGGAAGGTCTCCCTTTGCCAAAGGCCAAAAGTACTCAGGCGTAGGCTAAATAGCACATATAGATTCTTCGAAATATTAACATGCTCGTAACAAACGCATTATTGGACTATACATACATTGTCCATTATCTAAACGGTTCTCGTTATCTTATCAAAATTTCGAGTATTAGTAATATTCGGAACTGACCTTCCGTTTTGACTGATAGTTGACTATAGAACCCATGTTCTATATAAAGTTGTTTATATAGAACATGGGTTTGCACAGATGTCGCAGGGCGGCAGTGACAACTTGCCACCAAGTGGACTGCATGCTCGTTTGCTTTTTGCTCTTATTGCTCGTTCAATTAGATAAAAAAGGTACCACTAAAATTATGTCTGCTTTGTATGAGCAGTATAGCACTTATCTCGTTAGAAAATTGTCATGCTCACTTTGATGCATTTCATCTGTGCCCTCAGTGGCAGGATTGTTGATCCAATACTAGGTAAATGTCACCTCTCAGACTAAGGGAATTTCAGGTAATAGTCTATCAGGCTGGCCAAGTACGTATTAGTAGGCTTCACACAAATGTAACAACTTTTGAGAACAATTTTAAATGTAAATACTCAGGTGTGTAGCTTTTCTCCAATTCACCCTTAAACATTGATAATTAATTTCGTAGTGATGTCTGTCCCTCAATTCGTCTGTATCTCATGAACCGTAATAGGTAAACAGTTGAAATTCACACAACTGATTTATTTAATTAACACGCACATAATTTAAGAAAAATCTGTGATGCATTAAGGCCATATATTCGAATCTCCGACCTATGGTAACCCTGGTCTTGCGACAGTCCTGCGACAGTATTCAACCACACATACCGCTGTCCTTCCTGGGGTCGTCAGGCTGAACGGTTCGGGCTCACAGTCTAGCCGCCTGCGACCTCGGAAGCCCCTTTTAGTCGCCTCTTATGACAGGCAGGGGATACCGTAGCCCTTTTCTGGTCCCGGAACTACAGGGACACAGAAGAATTCCTTCTCTAGAACAAAAAAAAAGGCGGAGCTTCAAAGTATTCAGCTATCACATATACATTTCATAAATAAATCTTTTTATTATTCATTTATTTATTTCACTGAGTTTCTTACCGGATCTTCTCAGTTGAGGTCGTGTTCCGATCCAGTCGTAGTGTAAAAAAAATATATGTATGCAAAATAAAGACATTTCATTTCATTATTTTTTGTTTCAGTATGAACGCTCTTCGCTCCCAAATCCTGAAACACACGATGCCAACCCGCCAGCATCTGACCCCGGAGCTGTGGTTGCGGCTGATCACCCCCGCGTGCCCGCTGTGGGCTGCGCCGGCTGAGGCCTCGCCCTTCCAGGATCCCTTCTGGGCGTTCTACTGGCCTGGAGGACAGGCTACGGCTAGGTAAGTCGGAAATTCATACTTTATCTCACTATCACAGGTTTATTATCCGTTTATCCCTGTAGTTCCGGGATCTGAATAGGGCTATGGTATCCCCTGCCTGTCGTAAGAGGCGACTGAATGGGAGCTCGAACCGTCCAGCCAAGCGATCCCGTGTAGGACGACGGCATATGTGGCCACATGCTTTCGTAAACATCAGGAGGAGGAGTGTACAATGCTCACTGGGAAGAGCCCAAAGGGGGCATCGCACTCGCAGGACTTCGGTTGTGTTCCATTGGAGATCCCGGAGTCCTCCACCTTTTGAAGATTTCCCCCTTGATAACAAAAAAAAAAGGTTTATTATCAGTTTTGGTACCAATCTTACTACCAATAGAAACACTGTTTTTAGGGTACCGTTCCAATGGATAAAAACAGAACCCTATTATTAAGACTTCTCTGTCCGTCAGTTCATCTATCTGTCAGCAGGCTCTATCTCATGAACCGTGATAGGTAAACAGTTAAAATTTTCACAGATAAAATATTTTAACTGCCGCTATATCAAGCTAAAAACTGAATAGTAGGTATAAATATTTAAGGGCGGGTCCCATACAATAAACGTGATTTTTAAGCCGTTATTCATAGATATTGGTACGGAACCCTTTGTGCACGAGTCCGACTCGTATTTAGCCGATCTATTTACTTGGTTACCATTAACTTAGCTACTACTGCAGTTGTTAGGTGTAATACAGGAAGTTTTACTAATAACACTTGTAGTAGTAAAGACGGTAATTTGATATTACCTAAGTCACTATAATCACATAGTATAAAACAAAGTCCCTTCCCGCTGTCTGTCCCAGTGTATGCTTAGATCTTTAAAACTACGGTACAGATTTTAATGCAGTTTTTTTTAATAGATAGAGTGATTCAAGAGGAAGGTTTTTACGTATAATACATGCATAATATAGTAGAGGAACACTGATAATTTTAAATTTTTGACTTTTAGGCGCCATTAATTTCGCCGGGTCAACTAGTTGATAATAAGTTTTAAACATAGGTAGAAAACCTTTACAAAGGGATAAGTTAACAATAGTAGATATGCATATATGGCAAAAGGAGTGCAGGCCGCCCCCTGACCCGGTGGACTGATGACCTGAAGAAGACGGCGGGTAACCGCTGGATTCAGATGGCTCAGGACCGGTCGAAGTGGCGCAGATTAGGGGAGGCCTATGTCCAGCAGTGGACTTTCAAAGGCTGATGGATGGATGGATATGGCAATCGACTCTTTATCATTTGTGACACGAAAGAAGAAATTTGATTTTCGTTGTTTACATAATTAAGAAATTATTAATCGTTATAAGATTGTATAAGAAAATCCTGCGCAGTTTCATGCCTTCTCCCAACATTAATCTGTGACAATATTTGCAAGTGATGAAATATTTAAGTATCTAAATTGAGAAAGGCAAATACAGGTCGGCTTATAAATTCAAAGTTAATGCGAAACTCCTTGACGTCAAAGGTTGTCAATGAGATTGTACGTTCAGTTTTCCTGTACGCAACGTGTCTGAGAATTAGAGGTCGAACGATAAACTCTGATAGATATGTTAATTTGTCAGAATTAACTGTTTGTTTGAATGCATTGATATTTGGAGGTGGTAGAATAGTGGGATTTGAATAAACTAGTCACCCCTCGCAACGGTCGAAATTCGACCGTAATTTCATTTAAAAACTTAACAATATACGTTGTATAAAGTAGCACGAATATTTCTCAAAATCAAATAAATTGTAATAATTTTCAAGTTATTTTGAACGCACCCGTTAAGAGTAAAAAGAGGCATAATTAGCTAAGCTGCATTTAAAAGCAATAGCGGGTATTTTGACAAAGACATTTTTGACGTTATGTGTTTTCATAGTAAGACATTGAATGTTCTATTTCGAGTTTGTGTCAAATGCAAGGTAGTGTGTATAATGTGTTTTAGTTAATTTTATGTATGTTATATGCATTATTTGAAAAAAAAATATTAGGATTGCGTAATCCTTTTCTACATCAACTATAACCGTGCGTAATTTCATACTCCTCCGCCTGCGGCAAGTACTGTAGTGCATCAGGGATGTTTGCAAAAGCACGTGTCAATTGTTTTTACACTATAATTCGCAAAAAAATGCAGATCTCTGATGCACCGTGTCCAGGAAAGCTCCAACAGTATCCTGAAAATGATCAATAATCGACTGGATTGTCAGTATATTAATCACTGTATCAGTAAACATATGACAAAATGATGTAAATGTAAATTGAGTCCAGTTACTTGAATAAATAAATAATTATTATTATACGCATAATTAAACATTAACTACAGCAGGAATAACATCAAAGTGGGTCAAATTTGGGACGCCAGCACTTCTAGTGTTAAATCTGACTACGAAAAAAAATACTTTTACTTCAACTCTTTACCGCTTATCAACACGAGCAGTAGGAACAAGCTGTCGGTCAACAGACAGACGTAAGCACGTGTATGAATATTAATGTACGCGGAAAATGTACGTTTATTTACATTCTGTCGCGAACCTTGCCGCACCGTGCAGCTGCACGGGAAGGAAAACATAACTAATTTTGGTGAACTATTGAAGCAAAAGGTACACTTTTATGTAATCAATGTGCGTTATCTTATGGTATTTTCCTTATGGATTTAGGTATAATCATGCTTAATCATACTAATATATATATATACTTATATACTTATACTTATATACTAATATTATAAAGGCGAAAGTTTGTGAGTGTGTATGTTTGTTACTTCTTCACGTGTAAACGGCTGGAGCGATTTTCATATTTGGTAGGGAGTTAGCTGACACACATATAGGCTACTTACTGTGGGAAAATATCTTATTCCCACGGGACAATCGATACGTCGATGTTTTCAACGCGGCCGAAGCTGTGCGGTTCAGCTAGTTAAGTCTAATTTGAATATCCTTAAGCATAGTCGTTGTCATGCCGGGGATGGAGCACATATTAGTTCATTTATGAAGCAATGGTTTATGAAGTGAAAATTTCTTCAGGCGCGTTGAATGATTTTTTGGTAGAGTCAAAACTTACAGGTTGGCGTCACCAACATGCTGTGACGTCAAGAAAATACATATATAATACAAGTAAAACATAAACAAACCTAAAGTAATACACAAAAACTATGGAAATAATTACCAAAAAACGTTTGTTAATGCAGCGTATCGCAATAATAGACGCTTCTAGTATAATAAGTAGACATATCTACGATCTATCTTTTTTTTGTTATCGAGGCGGGAACCTTTAAAAGGTATTCGCCGCCGTGGGAGCAACGCCGGGTTATGTGGGATTTTACCTCACTAAAATCCCCCCGGTGGCCGTCCTTAGCGCTGGAGGACTCCGGGATCTCCAACGGAACACAGTCGGAGTCCTCCGAACGCAATGCTCCTTTTGGGCCCTGTCCCCGGTGATCGCTTCATGCTCACCGTGCCTCCCGGTGTTTACGACGGCATGCAGCCACACATACCATCGTCCTTCGCGGGGTCACTTGGCTGGACGGTCCGAGCTCCCACTCTTACCGCCCGCAACCCAAGAAACCCCTTTTAGTCGCTTCTTACGACAGGCAAAGGATACCAGAGCACTATACTTGTCCCGGCACTACAGGGATATGACATATCTACCTACATTTAAAAACCATTTTAAAATTACAAGTATTCTATTGCTATAAGATAAATTATTGTTTGGTTAGTCTTAGTTGCTAGCCGTAATAAAACAATGTATGCATATATAATCGTAACTGGAGGAAAATAAAATAAAAACCGTTGAACATTGACGTATTGTGTGGAACTTTGCCGTTTCGTGCAAATTCTGCGCGGAGAGGAAAAAAATATGGCGTTTTCCATTAATCTGTTTGTTTCGTAATCCTGTGTAGACTTATTTATAGAATTTCAATTTGGATTTTTACCTTGTGCCATGGATTTCGTGTTTGCTATTTTATATTCGACTAGTGGCCCCGACGAACTTTCTAACGCCTAATAATCAAATATCTAAAATAATCAGTGTTCCTCTACATGCATAAAAACTTACATTTTCAGTCACTCTATTTATTTATAAAAACTGCATTAAAATTCGTAGGGTAATTTTAAAGATCTAAGCATACATAGGGACAGACAGCGGGTACCAACTTTGTTTTATATGTAGTGAAGCAACACATTTTATACACATATTGATTAAACATATAGGTATTATATACCTACAACAATTCCTAATTTAATTTAGTAATAGTCTGTAATTTTAAGCTTAGAAATACATTTTAGGAAAAATATAGATTGCATTTACAAAAAAGAAAATTCCTATTGAAGATTTTGAAGTGAAACTTCTTTATCGGGGTTGGAAAAAAATTTAGTGTAACATTTTTTCGTTACGCGCCATCTTTTTTTTTTTCGTTACGCGCCATCTTTTTCTGTTACGCGCCATCTTTTTTTTCCGTTACGCGCCATCTTTTTCTTATCCCTACCACGCGTGATATTAGATAGATTAATATAGATTAGATTATTAGATAAAGTTTAATAAAAGCCTTTTATTAAACTTTATCTAATTTAACTTTATTTAACCAATTTCTGTAAAGTTGCATATAGTAAATTATTTTTTGAAAAATAACGTCATAAAGAAGTTTCACTTCTTACGAGTGTACGCTAGTACACATTTTTATAATCCGTAGAGTAGTTTTTTTTTTAAGATCACAGATAATTTGACTATAAAAATTATTATTTTTGTATGCTACGATTAATGATAGTACTATAGTTGTATACGACATAAATATATATTAGCAAATAGTATTTACCTAACACTTAAATAAATAACACTCCATTAAACAGTGAACTATATATCATCTTAGTGATAAGAAGCACGCGCCAGACAGACAGACAATTTTCTATGATTGTGTCAATGGAAACACTTGTCTAGACGTGTATTAGCTATGTAATATTTCTGTTACTATCCCACTTCTGGGCTCATGCGCGCGCGCACCGTCACGAAAAACCGACACCCTGGGATCAGTTATTGCCAACATTTTAGATTTAGGATGCGTGCGTTATTTATTTTCCAAGACATAGTGCTGTACATAGGTCTTAAATTCAACATTATATTTTCGTATGTCCTACCAATTACGGTGTGCGAATTACAAATAAGTAGATTAATTAATTTGAACTATACCATCATAATAAATTAACTGGCTGTTAACATGATATAATAATAATAATAATAAAGCTTTATTGATTAAATTCATTGATATTATTTAATCAATAACATGATATAGTTAAACCATAAAGTTTTAAATTCTAGGCCTTTTTTGGTTCAAAAACTTAGGATGGACGAATTTTGAATTTTGCGTTTATTCATGCAAAGCAGCGAAATGTTTGTATTCAATCTAATATGGCAACGAAATTGCGGTGTTAATTTTAGCGAAAATATCTAAACTAGTGTGCCGTCGCAACGGTAGAAAGTCGACCGTAATTTAAATTAAAAAACTAAAGTTCATATTGTCCAAAGTAGCACCAATATTTCTAATTTAAATAAATTGTAATAATTTGCAAGTTATTTTGAACGCACCCGTTAAAGTTAAAAAGAGGTTTATTAACTAAGCTCATGCAGCTTAGCAATAGCGGATATTTTGACGAAAATATCTGTCATTTTTGACGTTATGTGTTTCCATAGTAAAACATTTAATGTTCTATTTCGTTTATTATGTATGTGCTTGTGTCAAGTGCAAGGTAGTGAGTGCAATGTGTTTTAGTTGATTTTATGTATGTTTTATGCATTATTTAAAAAAAATATAATAGGATTGCGCAATAATCCTTCTCTACATCAACTTTAACCGTGCGTAATTTCATACTCCTCCGCCTGCGGCAAGTATCTTAAAAACGAATTACAATTTTTTGCTTCACGTATTATTTAGATTTACTTAACACTTAATTTAAAATACTACGACAATTATCGAATACGATTAGTCTTAAGTAAGTAGTCTTTATGTAGAATTTTAGTCTTATCTAGATTGATAGATTCCAGGTGGTAGAACCAGTGTTGTTAGACCGGGGAGGTATCACCGCCACACCTATTTCTAGCGTGAAGCAGTTCTTGCGTCTCGGTGGAAGAGTATAAATACAGGCGCACTTTTATAAGCAGAGTAGCAACGCATAATATATGTAAATGCCTTCAGGTAGAACCCATGTTCTATGTGAAGTTGCTTACAGTTGTCCATGGGCAGCAGTTACCACTTACCATCAGCTAGACTGCATGGTAACTCGTCACTGCCGGTTAGTTCGCTTGATACTTCAATCTTATAAAAAAACGTGCGGCACACGGGGACTGCCACGGTAAAGCTATTGCACAGCATTTTTTATCAACTTATACAATTATATTTATTTACGCAGTATTTTTTTTCTTTGATACTATATACCTACTTTCTCACAAACAGCTGCTTACATATTCGTCCGATTTCCTAGCAGCTCGTCTCGATCCGTGCGAGCTTCGTACTAACGTACCATAATACGAATACATACACGTTAGAACGCTCGGCCGCGCTATATGATAGGCGGAGTAATGGGTGTTAGGTTTTTTTCGTTACGGAATTTCTTGATTCGGTCGCCGCGCTCAAAGCCCGCGATAAAGGTAAGCAATAGCTTACAAAATCTAGATTGATTACAGATATCCATAGACAACAGTTACCTCGTAAATAAAAAAAAACAAAGTAATTTACCATCTTCTAATATATAAAAGTTTTTGTGTCACAGTTTTTGTTGCCATACTCCTCCGAAACGGCTTGACCGATTTTGATGAAATTTTTTGTGCTTATCGGGTATCTATGAGAATCGGCCAACATCTATTTTTCATACCCCTTAATTTTTTTTTACATGGTAAAACAACGTTTGTCGGGTCAGCTAGTAAAATTTATAAAAAGATTGACACATATACTACAAACATAATTAATACAACAAATACCCGTAACCCAATGAATATATTCTAATTGTACTCGGAACTTTGCGTAAGTGTGACTTGCGTGTATGTAAGTTGTATGAACCAGTTATGTATCTGTTACATTGGCAACCGGTTTTATCTATACGTATAAAAAAATAAGTTAAGCGCGACGATAGATGACGATAAAATAAAAAATAAAGTGACGCGTATCGTTCACGTCATGACACGTTTTTTATCAAAAAAACGTCGGCACTCAGGCACTGCTGTAAAGCTATTACATAGCATTTTTTTATCAAGTTAAGAAATTATAATTTTTTATTTATTTATACCGAATTTTATTTTCTTTGATATTAATTCAAGTTTTTATCTTTGATACTATATACTTTCTCACAAACAGTTGCTTACATATTCGTCCGATTTCCGAGCAGCCCGTCTCGATCCGTGCGAGCTTCGTACTGTCGTACCATATACTCATACATACACGTTATGCGAACGCTCGGCCGCGCTACATGTTAGGCGGAGTATGGGTGTTAGGTTTTTCTGTTACGGAATTTCTTGATTCGGTCGCCGCGCTCAAAGCCCGCGATAAATGCTGTGCAGCTTAAAATGATAACAAACCTTAAAAGATAAAAATAAAAGATTGAAATAATTTTGTTTTTTCAACTAGTGTAAATCACATTGATAACATAAAGTCATTTTATTATGAAATGGATGTAGTAAAGTTTTACGGATTGAATTACGCACAGGACCATATTTTGAATAGTGATAAGGTCGAGATTTCAATGATACATTGCCCTTAAAACGAATTTATTAAGAAAAGACAACGTTTTAGTCAACCACAAAGTACATTGCAAAGTGTGGCTCGAAACGAAATGGTAAACGTGCAATGAAGTTGCAATGTATGGACAAAAACAGAAACAATCGTTTAGGTTTAACGTAGTAAACTTGTACTGAGGACAGATGAGTCAGTGTTGGGTTTTCCCTCGCAATCCCATTCATATTCCGCTCTCGTGTTATCGATGTCACGCGCCATTTTGAACGAAAAAATTGAATTGATAATATTTATTCAGATAAGTAGAGACAATATCCAGTTGTAAGTAGTATTTTCTATGTGGCGCGAATTGCAGGTTTCCCAAAGAGATCAATATGATCTACTACCGCTTTGAGGTATACGCACCTAATTGGAGGTTCACTTGGCTATCTTACGGGTGTCCTTGGGCCAGCCGCAATCCCCATATAACAAGGGACGGATGGCTAAGATTCCAAGGATATCTGGGCCTGCAACTTTGTACCTCTAGCAGGGCGGAAGATCGGGGAAATTGGCAACGGCGACCACCTTGTTCCTACCTCTAGCAGACCACCTTTTTTATAAGAATGAAGTAGCTAAAGAGCATGCAGTCCAGCTGATAGTAAATGGTCACTGTCGCTTCATATTTTTAGAATAGGGGTTATGTCTAGCGTTGTTAATCCCAAGGAGTAAGATGGTGGCTTCATATAAAATACGGACAGCAACCACACCCTTGCAACGAAACGCAAGAACAGCTTTACGTTGGAAATAGGTGTGGCGGTGGTACCTCCCCGGTTGAACTACGCTGCTTCTACCAGCTGGTGAAACTGCAGTCCAGGTAAGTGGTCACTGCCACCCATAAACATCTGTAAACAACATCATATAGAATAGAGGTTCTATCTGAAGTCAGACAGTACTGCTACTTCTGAGGACTAAGATAGTCGCCTCATCCACACCCTTCCACCGAAACCCAACAACTTTAATTATAGCATTCATAGAACAGTATTGATTATTATTTCCTTAACGATTCCGTATTTTTGGGGTTTTACGTAAACCGCTAATTGGTACACATTTAGGCGATAACAATTTTCGCACTACCTAGGTAGTCCAAATTGGAGTTAATTAAAATTATTTCCAATATAATTGAGACGGTAAACGACACATTGTACATGTAGGTTGATGCAACTTAATTCAATAAAGATCGTATTTCAGTATGGCGTTTCTTTTTTTAACGATTTTTTATATTAACATTAAATTACAATTTATTTTTGTTGTGTTTTCTAGTGTGACGGGAATTTTTTTTATCCCTTATTTTGCTCTGCGTGTCATCAAACATTATGACGTCACCCTGCCTGAACCCAGTTGTAAATAAATAAATAAATAAAGCTTTACATTAACTCGTAGTGTTAGAACAATAAAAATATTATGCTAAAAATGTAAGAATTATACGTCAAAATTAATTGTATGAAATAATTTTAACAAAATCTTGGTTCAGTACATAGGTAATTTAATTATCGTTGCTTAATATACCTACCTATGTGTAATGTATAAAGCACAGGCGGATAATAAGGCAAAAATAGACATAGCCTCCACTCGATTCGAACACTAATACTACTAATAATACGCACATGATTTTAGCAAGATCAGTAATGCGTGCCTGGAATTCGAATTTTGGACACCATTGGTTATCACTGCTTCAAATTTGATTTACAACCTTTATTAGACCAAGTTTAACAAACAATACATTTGTTCTTCGCTTCATACTACTCAAATAGTTTTCTAAGAAGATGGCATTGAGTGATGCGCTCAGCTCATTACCCACTCGTTGCTAAGCGGTAAAACCGTTTCTAGCTATTCAAATTAAACTGTTTATTAGAAATACTTTCCTAGTCTTCTGTCATTTTAAAAATTAACGTAACAGTATTCTTAATATAATCTATTTTTTATTTTTATTTTATTTCTTTATGCACACACAACGAATCAAATAAGGGTAACAAAAGTTACAATTAACTGTAAGTGCAAAGGTACTGCTTATTTCTAAAGAAATCTCTTCCAGCATCTTTTCCATTTTACTATACATATTACAAATGTTAAAAAAGAAACTAAGAAACGACTGCACCAATTTATAATTCTTTTATCATCATTAATACCTACTGTAGATATGATACATGATAAAAATGAAACGTAATAAAGGATATAAATTTAATATTTTTGTTTACTTACATGTTTTTCTGCAAGTGCTACTTTTTTCTCGTGGTCTATGATAGGTTCATGTGACCCACTTTACGGCAAAACAACACGTAAGTATTAAAAAGGTCTAAAGATTATAAAATGTATCAAACCTAACAGTCTTTACTGCAAAAAATATTGCATCTCATCAAAAATATGCAACAGAATAACGTTAGCTACTGAAGCACTATTTTATTTCTTGCTATTTTTTCTGAAGATAGGTATTTTTTTTACGTTTTTTTATATTTAACTTTTATACTGAATCATCACATCACACACACATAAATTGTTTTTAGTAACGATGTCACTTTACGTTATGACCATAATTATCGTAACATGACATTTGCCTTAGTAATTACATATTATATTATCTAATCAAATCATTTAAAATGTATACGGTAATACTCGTCTACACGCACTCGTGAAGATATCCAATAGTAGCGTGGTAGCACGGAATTGATTATTGCATTTTAGAAATCACAGAAATAATTTCGTTTATCCCGACTGTAAATATGGCTCTTCCGAGAAAAGAAGTCCCCAAACCCTATTATCCTTCAGAAAGGGATAAAAAATAGATTTTTGCCTATGTCAAAGCGGGAGAGGCTTTACTTGTCACTAAAAAGAGAGGTGCTGAAACTTTCTTTCAAGCGTGAAAGAGATAGTTACGTATGATTCACACTGGATTGTAAAGAATTTGAAGTATTTGGACGATGAGTCAGCAACTTGACGCAGGATAAGAATCACTTATTAGATTGTTATTATCAGGGAAAATAATTAAGATATGCTAATTTATTATCGAATTTGGCTAGTAACTGGTAAGGAATGATATTTTTTGCACTCTTTAGTATTATAAATGAAGGGAAAAAGCGTAAATGTGGGATTTCAGATGTGACAAAACAGTGTTAATTTCAACGATGTTCAAAATATTCTATTGATTTACTAATCTGCAAAAAAATAAACAGGTGCGGGTTACAGTGTTTCTTCTATTATATAATAGAAGTATATAATATATATAATTTTAACTTTATTTTATTACATTTATCTTACTATTGCTGTTATGTGTTATGATACGGTGAATAAAGTATCTTTCTTTTTGCTTTAATTGTAATTTACCCTATTCAAAATTAATAAATCAAATGTCCTCTATCAAAATTAGGTTCTTATAGAACTTATTTGGACGTCACTTAATAGCTACCACTACGCTTCGGAAACCTATTTATAATACAACATATGACATTTCTGTTGTAGTAATGAAAAGCTTAAAAGATCCTTCTCTTTAAAGCTTTTTATGCTAGGAATGGGTTGCCGGACTACTGAACCCTCCTCTCATATACGTCCATGCTATTACGTATAGGCATATACTGTTAACAATCAGTTTCTTTACTTATGTATCTTATCACTGAATCAATATATTAACAATTTCCATTTTACATTTTAATACATCTCAAGCATCTGAATATGGGTACAATGTTATCAGCTTATCAGGCGATATATTGTAAGGAGATTACAATATATCGCATAAAGAAAGTTAGTCATAGTCATATAAACAAACAATTCTCGGTACTCGGTACATCAGAGATAACAGGATAAGCCTTGTGATAGACAAACAGATGTTACTATTATATTATGCTAATTGAGTGGTATTATACGTAACATTATAAAGGACCCACTTAGGCTGAGACAAGAAAATAATGTTTCACGTGAAGCAGAGGCAACCATCTCGAGAGAAGCAATGCGTCTGTGATTAACTTCAGATAGAACGTCTGTTCTGTTTTAATTTTTATTATATTTATGTGTGTTAATAACCATTTACCATCAAATGGACTGCGTACTCATTTGCTATTACAATCGTATAAAAAATCTTTAAACAATTTTTGATTTTTGTTTGAAAATTTCTTAGTCTATTTATTTCGGCCTTTCCTTTTTTTGCTGATCTCTGCTGGACTTGCCCCTTAAAACTTACTGCTACGCCAATGTAGATGAACATGCCACATTGATCAAAATCTTACATAACTCTGCCTCGCTCCCACGACATCAAAAGGTACCCTTTTTAAGTTTTGCCACTCGAAAACAAAAAAAATGGGTGGTAAGAAGATAAGAACGCACGGAAGTTGACTAAACGTAACCATAGATGACAATGCTACTTAACATTAAGAAGACTATAAATATGTCGCTACATCTTTGGCGAAGCCAGAATTTTCGTCAATAACGTCGTCAAAAAAAATCCATAGGTATATAAAATGACTTGATTGATGACGAATTCTCTATTATATTTATTGTTCTCTTTCTTTGAATTAGATATTCTAAAATCTATTTCATGTCACGATTTACTAAACATGATGCTACCTACCTAGTTTATGAGTAAACGTCTCGTTTCTGAGAATAGAAAGTACCTAATGGCATCGTTTTAAGTAGATATGCTTAAGGGTGGAATTCCGAGAAATTTCTGTATTTCTCGGAATGAGGAGAATTCCACCCTTATTGGTTCCACGAAAACAGATGAAACATTTGAATGGATAAAGTTTTTGTAAGAATGAGTCACTAACCATTGAATACATCTTATCAGGAGCTTTAACTTATATCATTTAGGGCATTATTATAATTTTTATTTGAGACGAGTCATTTGTTTCGAGAAAACTATTCACATCATTAATTTGTAAGTCAAAGGCAATTGTGATTTCAGTTTACTTTAACAATTTCTGTTCCACTATTGCCATCTGTTGACCGCGTAAAAGATATTTATATCATTGCCATCTTTCGGCTACTTGAAATAGTGTCTATTCCGTTTGTATTCTATAGTTTTTCAACTAGATGGCGTTGATTACTACTGCTAAAAAATATATTGTCCGATTTCAGATATATCCTAGATAATTCAGAAATAGTAAAAAATCGGCGAATTCTTGATGTGGGCTGTGGATGCGGTGCAGGGGCTATCGCTGCCAGCAAGATGCAAGCAAAGCACGTGGTTGCTAATGATATTGACCCGTGTAAGTAAAATGTACTTTTCAGAACTTTATCTATTAGATTACCAATATTACCGAATATTACCAATAAATGCGTAAATTAATAATTGTAACGTAAGTAATAAATAACTATAGGTAATAACTTACTTTATAACATAAATCTCTTAAGCCAAATTGAAAAAATAATGTTACCTTATTTCTATTCGTTCTAATACATTTCGATGATTTGGACGGGACCAATATTTCAATTAATAAATCATATAAAACGTAGTATGTAATGATAATGCTACATTTTAATGCGATGTACAAAAATATCAAAAATTGGAGATGCCGGGGATCGAACCCGGGGCCTTTCACATGCAAAGCGAACGCTCTACCACTGAGCTACATCCCCTGTTGAGATACTACTTGAAATTTGTGTTTGGTTCCAGGTGCAGTACTCGTAACTAAAATGAATAGTAAAATGAACGAATGCAGCATAGAAACAGATACAAAAAACTTCATTGGATCTGAATGTGAAAATTTCGATACCATTTTAATTGGTGATATGTTTTACGACGCAGAATTTGCTGATATTTTATTCAAGTGGCTCAATCGATTAGTCATTAAAGACAAATTGGTAAGTATGTTAAGTGGAAAATCCATCCATCCATCCATCCATCAGCCTTTTGATGTCCACTGCTGAACATAGGCCTCCCCTAAATGGCGCCACTCCAACCGGTCCTGTGCCCTCTGAATCCAACGGTTTCCCGCTGCCTTCTTCAGGTCATCGGTCCATCTGGTAGGGGGGCGACCTGTACTCCTTTTGCCTAAACGTGGTCGCCACTCGAGGACCTTTCTTCCCCATCGGTTATCGGTACTACGAGCGATGTGGTACGGAAGTGGAAAATACAATTATGAATTCTAAATTAGGGATAGCCACGCTTCTGTGACCTCAAGTAAAGCTCTGATCTTACCTTATCTACTACTTCTATATCTAGATTCTCATAAATGCCTACGTCAACCATGATGGATTTTACATCATATAATTTAGTTTGCATAATTATTTGAATGCAGTGAAGTGAGTTTCTGCGAAAACTAAGTTGACCACATGTTTTAAAACATAACTTGTATTTGAACAACATAATTATATTCATGTAGGAGATCTGCCACGTCTAAATATGTATTTTTGTTTAATTTAATAAATTAAAAAAAATTGAATGATATTACCCATTAAAATCTTAATCGCAATTTTTATAACCTACCTACCTTTTTTATCTGACTGAAGTAGCAAACGAGCATGCAGTCCACCTGATGGTAAGTGGTCACTGCCGCCCATGGACGTCTGTAATCAACTTCATACAGAACATAGGTTCCAATCACAGATGCGTCGCTACTCCCGAGGACTATGATGGTCGCCACATGTGAAAGTTTGCTGGCAACCACACCCTTCTAACGAAACGCAAGAAATACTTCACGCTAAAAATAGGTGTGGCGGTGGTACTTTCCCGGTCGAACTACACTGGTTCTACCACCTTGTAAACCTACCTACCTATCTATTTTTATCACCTACAGAAGCGCACTCAAAAATGGGACTCTATGATCTATGGTATGAGCATTATACGAACAAATACTGAAAAATTAACAATTAAATTAATGTATGTACTATTTGGTTATGTAATTACAGATTTTAATTGGAGACCCCGGCAGGCATGGTTTGACGGACGAGAAAAAGAAACAGATGACTCTTTTAGCAAAGTATGAGCTCCCTGTAGAAAGTTGTTTGGAGAACTATGGCTTTACTGAGACTGCACTTTGGAGATTGAATAAATCGTAGGTTATAAAATTTAACAACCGTGTTTTATTCATCAATTTTTTGAAGTGAAACTTCTTTAGGCGCATGAGGGTAAATTTTTTATAGATGAAACGTCACGCCGGTATGCAACGGAAGTGTCGGAAAAGAGAGAGAGAGTGATCGAGACCGATTGAGAGAGAGTAAGACGGGGCGAACGTAGCATGAGCAACTAGCCGTGGAGTGAGAGTAGGGAGCAAGCGAGTGAGAAAGATTGAGAGAAAAAGTGAGACAGAGCGAACGTCGTATCACGCCTTTTTCCCTTCCTCTTAATCTTGGAAATTTAAAGTTTTAGATTTGTATAAATATAAACAAGATTTATAAATTAGTTCGCCAAAGAAGTTTCACTTCTGACATGTGTACTTTGTACGCACGCATGTTTTTTTTTGAATTATGTTTGCTTGATAGAAATTATACATAAAGTATAATTTGCTGTACGGTGTAATTTAAAATTTATGCCAAAATTGGCTAGGCTGTTTGACGCTTTGTCATTACAAGAGAAATCCCGTAACTGACTCAATTAAAAAGTAATGTTTAACATATAATATTACTTCGATAATAAAACTTATGTTCAACAGGAGTTGCCGTGACGAATATAAAGTTAATTTTTAAGTTATAAACCACCTGATATCTAAATTATGATATTTTATTAAAACCAAAGAACAAAATTCTCCTTTATGGTCAAAACGCTCTGAGATCGACTTCAGTTCCACTTTCTTCTTTATATTATTATAATACACAGTATTTAGGAGGTAAAGTAAATTATAAAGACATTTTTCTATAAAATCTTTATTTAACAAAAATATTTCAAGGCACAATAATATCGTTGTACAATCGTTGCAAATCTTACAATTAATGGACGAATTTTATAAAATATATCTTTCGCTTACGTACTTTCTACCATATTTACACTAATCTACACAATAATTAGTGGATACTTTACAATTAAAGTTAAATCAGGTAAACTGCTTACATGTTAAATAAGTATACTTTCTAAAAATATCTCTTAGGTTTAAATACCTACGTTATTTATTTCCTCATTACAAAAAACATTCACCTTATTAAAAAAAATCTTTTGTCGCTATATTTGATCACAAAATAATTGAGTTACAAAATTCCAAAAAAATAATCAGATAGAACGCCATCTAGCGGCAAATAGTCGTAAGTAATAGTTGAATTGTTGAAAACAGCGCCATCTATTAATGAATTATAGAAGTACGTCGTCAACTACAATTGATAGTTGTGCATGGTGTTCGCATAGATGCCGTGTTTGGAGCGCGCCGTCCTTCCCGAGTAATGCGAGTAGGTGTCCATGTCGACGGGCGCGTGCGGGTGCATGATGAGCACCGGCTGCAGCGCGAGCGACTTCCGGGAGCCCGATACTGACGTCGCGTCGGTCACGTAAGCGTTGTTCACTTCACCTGGAACAAAATATGGTTTCGGTTATTCGTTGAAATCAGCGACATCTATTCAATGACTAAGAAACTTATAAAGTGCCAATGGTGCGATGCTTATATTTTTTTAGGACTGTGCCAAGTACTTATTTAATATACTAGGCCGTATGGGTACCTAAAATTCTTCCTTGATAAAATAATAATAATATTTATGTTTTACGATATCAAATCTATTTATTAGGTTATCCTATAAAATTAACTTAATAAATTAAAGTTTTTATCTATAGCTAATCATGGATAAAAAAGTTGTTATTTATATATTAAAACGTATTTTAAACTTTATTTTTTATCTATGGTTAGCCACAGATAAAAATGCGCTTATTTAAATATTTACTGCGTTAAAAAGTTATAATCACGGATCACTTATTCACTTAGGATTTCCTACATTTATGTATACACTAATTTACATTTACTTTATATTCGTACCATGATAAGGAGCGTTAAATTCAAGTATTTATTACGTCCATTAAGAAAACAGTTCAAAATGTTCGTAACAAAAATTCTACGCATTACAGGATCGTATCGGTACTTTTCGTAGAATGTTGATAAGCAGAGATTCAGGTATGCTCGAAGTGTGTCAATCTCCGCATATTTTACAACTCGTTTGCAGACAAACATACAATCTTGAAAATAAACCTTAAGTTTGAGACGAGTTGGTCTGTTTTATATATTTTATTATTTGTCACGGATTGTTGACATTTTAATTTTCTACGTCGACTGTGCAGGTATGTTAGTTATAAGGTCTAAATACTTAAGGTAATCTTATTTGTTAATTTAAAGACATGGAAGATTCAAGTTACAGTTCAAGTTTTAATACACTCGTAATTTATCAAGGAGACTATTCATGTATTTTTCAGCAAGAAATATGTAAAATTGCAAAAATAATTGAGTTAGATATTGTTTTCTCCTAGAACAATTTGACATGCGATGAAGTAAAATTTAATTGTTTTTTTTATTAAAGTAGCAGACGAGTACCTAAGCAACATTTCCATTGAGCTGGAGTTTTATTGTAAGTTAATTACAGTTGCGTTGCTACTCCTGAGGACTAGGGTAATCACTGGCGGTATTAATAAAATGAGAAATAACTACTTACTTCAATAATAAAAAAACGTATATGTATGTATAGCTTCTAAACTTTTTGTTTGACTGTCAGTGTATATGTAAAAGTAGTAGTATGTAGTAATATAATATATTAATAGTATGTAATAATATTTCGGAAAATTTGGACTACCGAACTAATCTCGACAGGAATTTTTGACAGTAAGTATTGGATAATTATTAAAAAAATGAGAATTTATTTTCATTAAATTATTTATTCGTCATCATACCTATATGGCCGGGGGTAATCTCAATGTGTGTCAGTCCTCGCGAATTGTGAAGCAATTCTAAATCTTAAAACAAGTATTTCAAGTTATGCGTCATCGTAAGTAACAGGTTTACAAAAACATACTTACCTCACGTAAAAACGACTGTAATACCCCAAAAAATGTTTTTTTATTAAGTAAAAGCATACGACGATGCAGATTTTCGAAAGTTGTCAAAATGAAATTACTTTTGGACATTAGTAATCAATACATATCTTATTAATATTATTAACTAGTTGAACCGGCGAACTTCGTTCCGCCCAAAAGCCAAAAATCGAAAATTATCAGTGTTCCTCTAGTATATTATGCATTTATTATACATAAAAACCTTCCTCTTAAATAATTTTATCTATTAAAAAACTGCATTAAGTAAAAAGTTGCATAGTTTTAAAGATTTAAGCATAATATATAAGACAGCGGGAAGCAACTTGGTATACTAGGTATGTATTGATGTGAAAGTTTGTAAGGATGTATGCATGTTTGTTAGTCTTTCACGCAAAAACTACAAATGGCAATTCTTTGAAATTTGGCACACAGATAGTTTATGGCTTGGATTAACACATGGGACATCTTTATTATGGTAAATGTGACCTAAGCGAGCGGAGCCGCGAGAATAAGCTAGTTGACGCGGCGAACTTCTTTCCGCCTAAAAGTCAAAACTTATCAGTGTTTCTCTACTATATTATACATGTTTTATACACAAAAACCTTCCTCTTCAATTACTATATCTATTAAAAAAACTGCATTGAGATCCGTACTGTAGTTTTAAAGATCTAAGCATACATAGGGGCAGACAGCGGGAAGCGACTTTGTTATATACTATGTAGTAAAGTTGTCCGGTCTTATAATCTAAGTTCTGCCAAACTGACCATACTACTAGGTTTAATGACCTAGCAAGCCAAACTACATACATTATCATTATGCAGTAATAAAGTTATTATACATGTATGATACATATATAATGGATACCATAATGATATGGTTTTGAATGCTCACTTTCCCTGTTTTGTGGTGAACGTCACAGATTAGTGTAATAACAGAGGTTCAGTTTAACATTAACTAGAGTAGAAGAATAAGTTATTATATTTAATTTGACTTGCTTTCTAAAATTGTAGTTACTAAGTTGTTCCCACGTTTTTTCCCTTTTTATAATGCTAACAAGAAATAAGATTGTAGCAGTCAATAAATGTAAATAAATGGTTATAAAACCAAACACTAATATTGCTTAAAAATATAAAACTGAAAATCGAAAAACGGGAAGGTAATACGTATATTCCATTTTGATCAACCGGGTGATATCACTAGCTAGACTAGGTTCAAGGTGGTAGAACCAGTGTAGTTTGACCGGGGAAGTACCACCGCCACACCTATTTCTAGCGTGAAGCATTTCTTGCGTTTCGATAGAAAGGTGTGTTTCCCGGCACACTTTCACATGAGGCGACCATCATAGTCCTCAGGATTAGCAACGCATCTGTGATTGACTTCAGATGGAACCCATGTTCTGTATGTAGTTTATTACAGATGTCCATGTGCAGTGACCACTTACCATCAGGTGGACTGCATGCTCGTATGCTACTTCAGTCAGATAAAAAAAAACTTGTCAGTTTGACCAGACGTTGGTTAAAGTTGCCGTATTTTTAAGGGCTTTGTATCTTTTTATAATTTAGAAGTAACAAACGAGCATGCAGTTCGCCTGATGGTAAGTGGTAACTGCCGCTCATGAATATTATACCACCTAGGTGATCAAAGTGGAATACGCCTCCAGGCGGAGAACAATATAGTTTTATGCCAATTTTTTTTGTTAGAGCGTAGTACACCTGATTTTCAGTGACCTGTCTAAAGGCAAGAACGGTTTCAAATCAGAAATTTGTGATAAAAACGAGTTACATAGGTATATTCTTTTAAATGACACTGCTATTCAGTCTTTTCAGACACCTTATTTTACTACCAAGAAGTTTTTCAAGATATTTTTCTTATAGTAACCGCTACCCAAAAATATTGGCAAATAAATTTTAAATACAGCTATACTGACAAGGTCTTACATTATGCGGTAATTAAATTGTAATTAACATAATTGAGTATGAAATAATCATTTTAAGTAATGAGCTTGTTCGCTCATGACGCGAACAATACCTCATATCTTTAATTATTATTACGAAAATATTTTTTGTATGTTTGTTTCCGCAAAAGTCATAAAGAAGTTGGGTAATTATTTATTTATTTTTTTACATAAATGTGGATTTCTGTTTAAAAAGGCTTAGATATATTTTTATCCTAAAGTGAAAAACTATCTATCCGCGACTGTAACTAGTTTTAAGAAGTTGTAGATAAAGATTCATGTTATATTAATGAATTAGTTGACCTGGCGAACTTCGTTCCGCCTAAAAGTAAAAATCGAAAATTATTAATCCCCTATATTATGCATGTGTTATACATAAAAACCTTTCTTTTGAATCACTCTTTCTATTAAAAAAGTGCATTAAAATCCGTGACGTACTTTTAAAGATCTAAGCATACATAGGGACAGACAGCGGGAAGCGACTTTGTTTTATACTATTTAGTGATGTGTCCTGCGGATTTGCCTGTCTTTATAAAATGTATGATGAGTTTTAATGGTTCAAAAGCTAAATGCAATCTCAAATTACGGACTATAAATATATTTTTAATCCTATAAAAGCAAAAAAAAATCGCTGTTTTGGTTTGATGCTACTTTAAACAGTGAAAGAGACAATATACTGTAAAATTAAATTAATTTCTTATTATTATCAATCCTCCAAACTATATTTCATGCAAATATATGCAATTCATAGACACGGAACTATAATATTTAATTACATGTGTAAATTACAGTTTACAATATCGCAAGGCCTTTACTTTGTATTAGGTATAATTGAACGCATTCAAATACATAAATCTTAAGTTAACGATTTAGTTTAGTTCAAAAAAGCCTATAATTTAAAATTTTATGCTCTAAATGCATCGTGATGCGGTTTTACTTATTGTTTTTAATTCATTGATTAGTAATATTAATACAAGAACATGATTTATTTTTTACCTAGCTCTCCAGTAAAATTAACCTTTATGTATTTTATTACTCAATCCAATATGGTTGTTACATGAGGCAAACCAAATGTGACTTGGTCAGCACAAAATAATAAGATAAAGTAAACAAGAAAGAATACAAATACAATAGATTAAAGCAGAAAACATGATAAAACAGCAAGATATATGATTAGTATTTAATAAGAATGTCAGAATAAAGAAAGAACATGTAATAAAAAACAGATTCCCATCCCCTCCTTCTGAGAATAGTAGACAATAATAATAACATAGATAATAATCAATAGATAGAATAGGTACAGTACCAGTAATCCCAACCGACAAGGATGAAAGAGAAGATTAGGCAAAGTCTGCGGCATTGTGAGCCGCAGGTCGACTATGTGACTTCGTCCCTGTAGCCTCGGGGTCAGAATAGGGCTACGGTATCCCCTGCCTGTCGTAAGAGGCGACTAAAAGGGGCTTCCGGGGTTGCAGACGGCTAGAGTGGGAGCTCGAACCGTTCGGTCAGGCAATCCCGAGAAGGACGGCGGTATGTGTGGTTGCATACCGTCGTAAAGACTTGACGGAGCGGTGGGCCCAGCCGCCCATCTGGGAGGAGCCCGAAGGGGCAGCGCGCTCGGAGGATTCCGGTTGAAGTCGTTTCGAGATCCCGGAGTCCTCCTTTTCAGCGAGGACGGCCACCGGGGGGGTTTTAGTGCGGTAAAAATTCCACATAACCCTGCGCCGCTCCCACGGCGTCGGGTACCTTTTAAACGTTTCCCCCTCGAAAACAAAAAAAAAAGACTTAGTAGAAATGGTCCTTCTATCCAACACAGCGTAGCTACTCTATGGGCTTACGGGGGAATCAGTGCGGAAAGGCGTATTTACGCTTATGACACGCTATGTAATTGTTGTTTGTGTTAGAAATTTCATTAACTATAGTTCAGTGGGACAGATCTAACGAGCATGCAGTCCACCTGATGGTAAGCGGTCACTGCCGCCCATGGACATTTTTAAGCAACTTCATATAGAGCATAGGTTTTATCTGTCAATCACAGATGCGTTGCTACTTCCGAGGACTTGGATGGTCGCCTCTTATATAGTGTGCCGGCAACCACACCCTTCCACCGAAAAGCTAGGAATGCTACACTCGTTCTACCACCTTTTAAATAGATGGTTGGCTCATACGAAAGTGAATCTGCATCCATACCCTTCAACTAAGGGTACCCATGAAATTGGTTACACTTGCAAATGGGCAACAGTTTTCCATCCTGTGGACTGTATGCTCATTTTACTACTTCAATCAGAAAAAAATATTGCCTGTTGAAAAAAAAATTGAAGAACTTTACGTTAGAAAGTGTAGTGGTGGTACCTCCCCGAACAACACTGGTTCTACCTACCTATACCACAGTAGCCATATTAGACCAGTAGAGAAACTGCCTCGCGCTCGAAAACGGCACACTCACACAAACATCGCATCGACGAGGCCGCTATGGTTATCGCGGTGCTTCAGTTGCGTTTTCGAGCGCTTATTATAGGCAATTTCCCTACTGGTCTAATATGTCTACTGTGCCTATATCTTGCGTATATATACATTTTTTTATACTTTAACCTAACGATAATGCAAACGGGCTACCAGATTTAAAGTAGTCACCGTCGCCTGTGGACATTTGCAACACCAGAGGAGTCGCCAATGCATCGCCGGCTTTGTAGGAGAGCTTTTTTCGCACCTTTCTTGAAGAACCCCATGTCATAGCGCTCCGGGAATACTTCAGGAGGAAGCTCATTCCACAACTTGCACGTCCGTGGCAAAAACGAGCGTGCAAACCGAGCCGTGGAGGACCGCCACGAGTCCAGTTGGTGTGGATGGAACTTCATCCTTCGGCGAGTGGTGCGGTGAAGAAAAGGTGACGAAGGCACCAGGTCAAAAAGTTAGTATAGTGTTAAGCCTACCTTTGTAGAGCGAGGGCGGCGGGTAGGCGGTGTCGGGCTGCAGCCGCACGTGCCGCGTGGCGAGGATGAAGGCCAGCGCCGCCAGCACCGCCGCGTCCAGGCAGCCTATCACCGCCAGGAGGTACGCCCAGCGGATGTGGCAACGTCCTGGAAGAAAATTACCTATTTATTTTAATCTTTAAGGCGACCCGCGTGGCGCAGCGGTTACCAAACCGGTCTGACAAGTGGGTCCCGGGTTCGATTCCTGGCCAGACAGATATCTGAATGATGAGTTTAGATTCTTGTTCTGGGTCTGGGTGTTTGTGTATTCGTTTTTGTGTGTATCCATAGCACGACACAGGAGAAAATCCTACTGTGGGGCTATGAGTGTAGAAAGCGTTTTTTTAAAGCGTTCTTTGCGGATATTCCAGGGCGCTTTATTTTTATCTGTCAATGGACTTTAATAAACGGATCCCTTTGTACACATTTATTTTTTTGGTTACAACCTATTATTGTTCCACTACTAGGCACAGGTCTTCTCTCAGAATGAGAGAATTATGGGCCATAGTCTACTGCGCTGGCCAAGTGCGAATTGGTGGACATCACACACCTCCGAGAACTTTTTTGTTAAAGAACTCTCGGGTGTGTAAGTTTCCTCACAATGTTTTCCTTCACCGAAAAACAGCGATAAGTAATTTCTAATACGCACATAATTTTAGAAAACCCAGTGGTGCATGCTCGAGTTTGAACCTCGAACCACCCGATCGAGGGGGCAAGTTTCAACCACTAGGCTATCACTGCTCTTTAAACACCATCTTCAAACCAGAACACAGCAACATGACAACACTTCTAACGTCCAACCAGCATCTACCTATAAGGTTTTAAGTTTCCACACCTATGTTATACTGGTCGGCCGTGGGTCCACAGGTCTCCTGTACAGCCGTCTCGCTCCAGCCCGCAGGGTACACCGCCACTCCCGCCACCATACACACAGCTGGAACAAAAACTTAGGTTAAACTCAGCCTGTCATTGTAACCTAGGTTCATCTGTAAGATCTTACACAGACTTAAGTTCTTCGTTTGTCACTACGACCTTCTTTTTTTTTGTTCTCGATGGGGAAACCTTCAAAAGGTACCCGACGCCATGGGGGCAATGCCGGGTTATGTGGGATTTTTACCGCACTAAAACCCCCCCCGCTGGCCGTCCTCGGCGCTAAAAAGGAGGACTCCGAGATCTCGAAACGACTTCAACCGGAATCCTCCGAGCGCGTTGCCCCATCGGGCTGCTCCCAGATGGGCGGCTGGGCCCACCGCTCCGTCTAGTCTTTACGACGGTATGCGACCACACATACCGCCGTCCTTCCCGGGATTGCCTGACCGAACGGTTCGAGCTCCCACTCTAGCCGTCTGCAACCCCGGAAGCCCCTTGTAGTCGCCTCTTACGTCAGGCAGGGGATGCCGTAGCCCTATTTTGATCCCGGAACTACAAGGCGTTGATCCCGGAACTACAGGGCGTTTTTCACTATGACCTAGCTCTCTTTGTTCACCCTGTAGTTCCCGGACCAGAATAGGGCTACGGTATCCCCTGCCTGTCGTAAGAGGCGACTAAAAGGGCTTCCGGGGTGGCAGGGCGGCTAGTGTGCTCGAACCGTTCAGTCAGGTGATCCCGGGAAGGACGGCGGTATGTGTGGTCGCATAACGTCGTAAAGAATAGACGGAGCGGTGGGACCAGCCGCCCATCTAGGAGGAGCCCGATGGGGCAACGCGCTCGGAGGATTCCGGTTGAAGTCGTTTCGAGATCCCTGCGTCGCTCCCGCGGCGTCGGGTACCTTTTGAAGGTTTCCCCCTCGACAACAAAAAAAAAAGCTCTCCTTGTTAGTTGTGACACGGACTTCTTCGTTCACAAGTCGTCAACAGTACCTAATTTCAGAATATTATTTTACTCTCAAATACCTATTACGTAAAATTCCATATGACAAGCGAAAAATTTGACTCGTATAGCATAAAATCGCGATCCTATGATGCAACATCAATCTAATGTAGAGAACAGTAAACAACAGAACAAAACTATTTTTTGTGTAAGCACTCCTGTAAGTGCAAGTACAAAAAAATATAAATAAGCTATTACCGTGATTTAGTATGCGCAGAACTTAATAGAAATATTTATATACCCTAAGGGGCCAAATATTAAAAAAAAATAGTAGGAGTCTTTGTGATACACTAATCCTAAATGCAACATTTCAAGGATTTATCTTTAATTTTTAGGCTGCATATAGGTATGGCTTAGTAACTTAGGTAACACTATGAATTTAATGCGATGTAATTTTGTTCTGCCTTGGAATGGACACACACAAAGACTGATAGGCAGAAAGACTTATAATAACCCAAAAAAATGACAAAATCTTAACTTTAAAAATACTTTTGCTGAATTTAACATACATTGTATGTAAAGTAATATATAGAGTTTTAATTGTTTAATTTTAAGCACATATTTTTGACTAGAAATTAAAATATATGTATTTATTAATGTTATGTTTGATAATCCAGCTCCTAAAGGGAAAAAAAGTGTTGAATTTTTTTATTATATTAAACGAAGTCGCAGGTATATCTAGTTTTTTTTTATAAACAAAATATGTTTATATTTCATTTAAGTATTTTATGCCTAGAAATATAATATATACATATGTATATTTATAGTTCTTTTATAGTACAAATCTAATCTAATCTATCTAATCTAATACCTTTAAACGAGCAATTCTTGTATATATATATATATATATATATATATATATATATATATATATCAACGATCTCGGAAACGGCTCCAACGATTTTCTTGAAATTTCGTATTTAGGGAGTTTAGGGGGCGATAAATCGATCTAGCAAAGTTTCATTTTCAGAAAATGTCGTTTTGTCCGTGTTTTCATTGCATAAAGATCGAAGAGACCGAATACGAAGAGAAATTTTGTCACCATTTACGAAGTTAAAATAGCTCGGTTGGGAAATCGGTCCGCAGGAAGTCGGGGTTCAAATCTCGGACGTATTTTTTCTCTTTTTTTCGAGTTTTATTTTGTTAGTTATTTTTTTATTTTTAGTTCTATTTTCTATTTTTAGCTCTACATTTTTTTCTTTTTAGTTCTTTTTTGATATTTTTGTTTTATTACTATATTTTATTTTATATTAGTAAATTGTGATTTTCACCTTCACGGCTGCTGTTGCCGGTATTTATAGATACCCCGTCCTGTAACCCACAAGAAAAAAGGTCCCCGCTACTAATTAAGTATTATATAGAGTAAATAAACTATAAAACTATAGGATGTAATACATAATAATATACAGGCTAACTTTAATCTACCTCTTCTTCTTACATTTCTCCGGCGGCGCATTGCAATTAAATTCTCCTGTATTTGTTGGATGTGGAATGATTGAATCTGTTGTGCTTGTAAATAATTGTTCTGATTTATTCTGTATGTTTGTTTCTTGCCCTGTATGTGTTAGTACTGTTAGTTGCTCTGTGTTCTGGTTATCTTTTTGTGTGTTGTTTACAAAGACAGTATCTCCCTTTTTTTTAAGTGGGTAATCCTCATGGATACCCAGCAACCCCCCTGGGTTGCTGGGTATCCATAACCCTGCTGCCACCCTTGGCAGCAGGGTTATGCCGGACTCATACCGGCTAAACCCCGACTGTGTTTTCTCCTCGCACCGTACGGCGGGAACACGGGTAAGCTTTCGCAGTCATCCGCGAACCGCCGGTGCTCGGCCGCTCCAGCACCCCTCCCCGCGTGGAGCATAAAGCTCCCCTCCAACAGCAAGGCGCGCCAGAAAACACAAAAGCGCGCCTTCACTTCCAAAGCCCCCATCCGCAGGGCGACGGTCCAACCCCGAGACCGCCACCCAGGGGCCGTGGGCATGGCAAGCCGACACCCTCAAGGCATCCCTACAGGCAGCGACCTCCCACACCCAGCGGCAGATCCGTTCTTTGGTTCCGCCGCAAACCACCAAACGGCCGCAAAGGACAGGGAGGACGGCAACGACACACCACATCTCCTCTTCCTCTGCGGCCCCACCGCTAACGCATCTGAAGGTGCGCCCCCGCTCGGTCGCGGGAGACAGGGTGTACGGCAACGACACACCGAGACACCTCTCCTCCCGCGAAACTTCCTGGCTGCAGAGGCCAGAAAACACCGACCTCCACAGCCCCCTCAGATGCATCTAGAGCGACGACAAGGTGGAGATCCCTTCGAGGGGGAAGACAGTATCTCCTAGCACTTTACTGATTATGGTTGATGAATGTATGTATGTATGTACAGTTGCACCAATAATTATTGGGATGATTGCCGTTTGCGTTTTCCACGAACGGCTAATTTCATTTTTGAGAACGTGGTATTTACTTAATTTTTCGATTTCTTTAGGTCCTATATTATAATCGGATGGTACAGATACGTCTATTAAGTAGGTTCGGTTATTAGTTTTGTCTATATATATTAAATCTGGTCTATTGTGTGTAATAGTGACATTGGTTTGAACTGGCGTCTCGCAAAGAATTTTAGCAGTCTCATTCTCTTTCACTTGGGGCTGTGTAATCATTTCCTTCCACCAAAGGCTAGATACTTCTATTTTATGCTTTCTAGCTAAACACCAGTAGACGTACTGCACAAGATTATTGTGCCGCTTTACATAATAATTTCCTGCTAATTTCTTAGATTGCAACATAGACGGGACATATTGGTTCTTTCAATATGTCCCGTCTATGTTGGCGTGTCATTATACATTGATGCTGTATGGCGAATACTGACGATTCTGTAGTTGGAGATATTTGCTGTTTTTTAATCCATTTAAACGAGAGTTCTGTATTATTTTATTACTATATTTTATTATTATTATTTTATTTGTTGTTACTATTTTTTATTATTATAATGTCGATAAGATCAAAATATATTATTCATATGATCATCAGGAAGAAATTCGCATAGTTATAAAAAAATATAATTCCAAAAAAACATGATGTACTCTTAGTAAACAAAAACACCGAGCAAAGCTCGGTCATCCAGGTACTAATCTCTGAAAAGTGGAACATTTCAATCTGCCAGTAGGTACCTAATCTAAATCAATTTGTCGTAACTTTACTGTTGTTTTGATTTATTACGTAAAATGTCTAACATTATATCACTGAAGAAGCTAAAATATCAGTTAATTACAGTCAGTTACCGTGTAATAAGCAATTTAAATAAGTTAACATCAACTTAAGTAATTCTCCGTAGTCATCCGTCATGGAAAGTGGTTTTCTATCTCGAGTCGAAAGCCTTCATAATTACAATTTCTCTGAAGTATTAAAGGGAAAACCGATCTGGTCAGTTCGCGGTTCCATTTCACTGGGTTTTCTTTCCTTTGAGGCACTGTGTCTCAAACTGTAGAACTATGATACCCTAAAGAGCCCAAAAAATAAAAACATGATTATCAGTAGGTAGGTACAGTTTTTTTTATATACTTATTATAAAAAAATGTAGTGCTGTAGAAGATGAAATGGGAATATTACCTTCTCGATTTAAGTGGCCGGTGCTGCTCATCTGTGTCGGATTAGCCACATAGCAAGAATAGCAAATGCTAGGGGCCCCGCGACTTGAGGGGCCCCTCGGTCTAACACCTACTATGTAGGTATATATTTTACTATCTTTGCTATCACGTAAATCTTAAACTGATAGAAACACATGTAGAAAGTTCTAAATTTTCCCACATTGAATCCAGAAAAGTTTATTTGTAACAATTTTATTTTATTTAATAATACCCTTACTTATGGGCTATGGCACATATTTCGCATTCGCGAATGTCAAATAATAACATTTGTTGCATCACTAATGGGAACCATAAATTTAATTGCCGTAACAATCTCTATATGGACCCCATTTAGACATTCACTTACTACATGTTTATCACAATTATATTTGCAACTTAGACAATTTTTGAAAGAAAGATTAACGGCTTACTGTCTTAAGCACTATTTTTATTGTTTGCTTCGCGTAATAAAATTCCAACAGCATACCATATTATCACCAAAAAAGTGTCAAGTAACATTTATAGTAAAACCAATACAAAATACACAGAACGTAACGGTGGTTTTGACAGGAAAATAGTGTTTATTTTGTTTCCCTGACAGTCGCAAAAAACACCGGCATCATTGCAGTAACAGGGATTTGAAATCACATTCCCGGTATTAGTATGCGATATTTTAAAACTGTTAGGCAAAGTTGAAATAATTAACTGAAATTAAGATATTTTTTATAAGATAGGTAAATTAAAATGCATGGGACTTGGGTTATATAATGGTAATCACAAGCAAACTAACAAAACACGCGAACAAACGAGTATTTGTTTGCGTTTTGTGTGTGTACACACACAAACAAACACACACACAAACACACACATACACACATGCACGCACGCACAAATATGAACCCTCAATCTTGCCCTGAAAAGCAATAATTTAGCCGACTCAAAATATAAATATGTTTATGTCAAGTTTAGTTAAGTTTCTCATTTTAAGTGACAATTACAGCAACGTATGTCTTATGAGAAATAAAGAATGTTTAAACCGAAGAGTGAAGCAGCAAATGAGCAGTCCATTTGATGTTACGTGGTCGCTGCAGCATATGTAAGCCACGTCATGTAGAACAAGGGTTCCGTCTGATGCCAATCACAGATGCGTTCCTACTCCCGAGGACTAAGATGGTTTTTATAAAGAGGAATCAGCAACCACTTCCTTCCACCGAAACGAAAGAACTGCTTTACGCTAGAAATAGGTAATTACGTTACGTTCTACCACTGTTTTACAAACATGTCATGAAATTTAAATAGGAAATGAATCGTACATGATAAACGTGCCTCTCGTATGTTTATTTACTAAACGTATACAAAGTGGGTTAATTAAGCAATTATTTCATCTCATGAAAGTGTAATTGTAGTAGGAAAGGTGGAGAAACACTGAATCTATCGTGATTTGACTGCGTTAGCACTACCGGCACACTCATTACTTAACACTCATAACTTAACAGAGAAGAAAAGTGAACTTAACACGTGTAGAAACCAGAGTTTCTACTAGTGTTAAATTCACTTTTCTTGTAAGGTGCGATAAAGAAAATATTCATGGGTGTCCAAAAGAGAAGAAAGAGGCATCTACCTTCTTAGACTTTTTTAGACACGGAGGAAACTCAATGTGTAATTTTGATCATCCCCCTAGATATTCCAAAAATATGTTACACATTGGCTTTTGCCATTTTACGTAACAAAAAGAGCAGCCTTCCTCCATTCTCACTTTAGTATAGAAATGTAAAATTCTCTGATCTATATTTTAACTGCCGCTGATGACCCTCATTAGCTGGCGTCGTATGCAATGTATTCAAGGACGGTATTCACACATAGCGTTCGAACAAGGGTTGTCCATGAAAATTTATGTCGAATTATTACTAAACAACACCATGCTTAGCACCGCTTCCTATCTGGGAGGAGCCCGATGGGGCAACGCGCTCAGAGGATTTCGTTTGCGGTCCGAGTTCCCGGAGTCCTCTTTATAGCGCCGACGACGGCCACCGGACGGTTTTAGTGCGGTAAAAATCCCACATAACCTTGCGTCGCTCCCACGGCGTCGGGTACCTTTTGAAGGTTTCCCCCTCGAGAACAAAAAAAGCACCGTTTCAGGAATATTAATATCAAAAAAGTGACACGACGCGCCTCTATTCTTCTAATTACAAAATCACGTAAGAATTCAGCACAAAAAGTAAATTTGCAACCGAAAGAGAAACGTTGGCTAAGCTTCAACAGATTGTTAACTTCCTCGAACCGGCAACGGGGAAGTTACTTTCACGTAATTGTGTGTTTTCTTTGACGATCTGTCATTTTGAAATTCTTCCGGTAATTAGGTAATATATTCGCGCGTTGTTTTATAGGTACTTAAATATTTAGGGGTCATTTATGTCTTCAGACATTTAAAATAGCACTGTCGTATACAATATGTATTGGGGTACAACCCATTATTGTCCCACTGCACTCCCAGAATGAGAGAGTTTTAGGTCATAGTCCACCGCGCTGGCCAAGTGCGAATTGGTGGCATGTATATGTATTGACATTATTTTAATATGTCAGAACATATTCTAAAGTTTTCTTCGTACGAGTTTATTGTTTCCTCAAATGGAACGCTGTTCTTGTTTTTGCAAATCATTTCAAAGTACAAGTACGGAGTCAATAACTCGGTCCTCCGTAAAAAATATCGAATTTAAACCTCTCGTTAAGATAGCGAAAAATGCACATAGAAAAATCTTGATCAACAATTTGAAGTTAAGGTTTTCTAGCCAACGGGATATTTTTGCCTCCTCAGTTCACATGCATTTACAAATTAATATTAAGACTGGACTAACTCACAATAGACCTATTTTTATTGTAAGTATAATTTTCATCCTGAAGTTCCCACGGGAACGGTTTGACTTTAATCATCATTAATATCAGACTAATCCACAGAGCGTGGCCGGGTTTAACTAGTAATCATATATCAGACTGGAACATCTTATATTAATCATAGTTAGTAAAGTTTGATTGAAACATCGTTAAAGAGTACCTGCATGAACATTGAACAATCATTAAAAAGTTATTTTTGGTTTTATATTCTAAATAAGAAGTAGGTAAATGAGCATGCAGTTCACCTGACGGTAAAGAGCAACTTCCGCCTAAGGACATCTGTATTCAACCCAAGATTAGATCACTCTTATGATTTTAGACTAGTATTGTCGCGGAATTGATACATTATAATACTTAACGGGCAAAACGGGCTTAACGGGCTTTGCCCTGGCAAAAAGAATTCATAAACCGCATATTGTGAGTACCCGTTAAATATTATAATAGATCAGTCTTATCAGAGTTGGTAGTAACAGTGTAGTTCGACCGGGGAAGTACCATCGCCACACCTATTTCTAGCGTGAAGCATTTCTTGTGTTTTGATGGAAAGATGTGGTTGCCGGCACACTTTTATATAAGGCGACCATCGCAGTCCTCGGGAGTATCAGAGCATCTGTGATTGACCAGCACAGAGCAGAGCATAACACTGTTGTATTAGACAGAACTGAATGTTGTGAAGAGGCATCCGGAATTGAACCACAAAAACTTTTACCTTTAAAATTATAAACCTATGTTCGTAATTATTTCCACATAGATGAATTTATGGCGAACCGAAATCTTTAAAGGCTAAAAATAATATAAACGAAGCCTTGGGATATGCCTTCACAATCTTTTCTCATAACTACATACACAATGGCTGCCATAACTGTTATTTGTTAATTAAGCAGTTCATTACTATCCCAGTTTAAAACCAAGACAAAGGTAACGGCATTATTTTCAATCAGTTCCCATGAATATTAATGACTGTCATTATTATCAGTTATTAATTGTTCCCGTTGGTTCCCGTAACACGTGTGCTTCGTTGTTCACAAGTGATTTAGCAGGAATATGAGAAATTTGCTTGTACTCTTATTTTTCCCGTGATGTGCAAGATTGTAAGCAAAATCACAGAAAATTTGTTGTTGTTAACCCATTATTAGGGCGACCGAGAAAAAGAGATAGCAGATATAAAACCCATAGTAGGAAAAGACTGGAGAAAGGAAGCTACGGATAGAGAGGCTTGGAAAAAGCTGGAGGAGGCCTTTATCCGAAAAGGGGTTCCAATCAACGGTAGTGAAGAAGAAGAAAATAATGATAGCGAATAGATTTGAAATTAAAACTATAATTATTTACCTTTTTCCTAAATGTAAAAAAATGTATATTGGAAATAAATGGGCTTTATTTTTAGTATTATAACTCATTATTAACTCACTGCTGGGCACGGGTTTCTTCTCAGAATGAGGTGGTTTTTGGCTATAGCTCGAGTCCACCACGCTGGCGAAGTGCGTTAGTTGACTTCACACACCTTGGAGATTTTTATTAAAGAACTCACATATGTAGGTTTTTCTCACGCCGTTTTACGTCACTGTAAAGCATTGATAATTAATTCTAATACGCACATCATTTTAGAAAATTCTGCGACACATGCCTGAGATTTGGACCTCGGATCCTCGATTGAGAGGAAGAGTTTTAACCATTGATTTATGTGCGTATTACAAATTAATTATCACTCCTTTTCGGTGAAGGAAAACATCGTGAGAAAACCTACACCCCCGAGAGTTCTTTAAAAAAAGTTCTCGGAGGTGTGTGAATTCCACCGATTCGCACTTGGCCAGCGCGGTGGACTATGGCCTAAACCTCTCTCATTCTGAGAGAAGACCCGTGCCCAGCAGTGGGACAGTAATGGGTTGTACCCAAAGAAAAATGAGTTTTAGAAATCCTGAATCTTGGCAATTGTCGCATACAAACTTTTAGGACGACCCCCAAAACTTAGTAGATGTATTTTAAGGGGTCACGGAACGTTGAGAAACAATAGCCTATCGTACACCGTTCATGATAATAAAAAAGTAAGTTCCCACACCCAGCTTCCCACATGTGTAGCGTGTCTCCGATGAGCTCATGAACATAAACACGAGCTGGCTAATTGCCTAATAACTGCGAATGTCTTTATCTGATTGCTATCTATGTCGAACATTGCACTTGCCTGCGAAACGGCTATCACGTACGTATTTTAGACTTTTTAAAAGAATGGTTCTCAACTCGGCACGTTTATTACTCTACCAAGTATTTTTATCCTTCATATCTATGCAGGATAAAAATACTTGGTAGAGTAATTGACTTTATTTTCTGATATGAATTCTCTATTAGATATTTTGAAGTTATTCTTGGTTTGGCGTGTTATGGTAAAGTTTGAGTAATTTTTTACGATGCGCGCGCACACCGTCACGAAAAACAGACATCCTGTAGTTAGCTATAGTCAACATTTTATTTTTCTTTCTATTATTGTCGGTTTTTACATAAACGTAGAATATGTCGAATGAGAAAGAAATTAAAAAGATATATATCATATAAGCCAAAGAAGTTATACTTCTTATAAGATAAAAACACACACTTTTTATATTAATTAAATACAGTTTTGGCTAGCTAAGTCATAAGGAGGGTATTGTTTATAAAAACCATAAAAAGCGTTAAATTAAATATACCTATTATTACGGAAATACAAAAAGACTTACAACTAATTTCAATATAAGCAATCGGATGTTCATACAATATTTTTTTCTACTATATAAGTTGGGAATTCTCATAATCCTATTCTTGTACCTTATGATTGTTGCAAACGAAAATATCTCATCTGTAACATGTAGGTATATCTACACAAACCACATATAACCAAAATTTGTAACATAAGAATTTGATTTTAAGTTAAAACATTGTCTTCATCACTCTGAGTTCCCAGAGGTGGGCAAATGTCTGGTCCATAAATAATTTGGACTCAGTCAACAACATGGGTCAAGGGCACATTGATACACATCAAACCCATCAACATAAAAAACATGTTTAAATCAATATATACCATAAACTCGATCCACAATGACAACTGGTTTCAGATTACCTAATCACTAATCACTAATTAACCGTATTATAACACAATTAGGCGTAATCGGTAATTACGCAAACTTTATCCGGTTTAACGTTACCGGAAGCGTCATTTTCACTGGTCAAGTTGACATCGTCGGTAATTTTAATTTATATGCTTTTGTTTGTGATTAGCGGATAAAATATTGCATTACAGTGGAACATTTTGCAAGGTGGTAGAACCAGTGTAGTTCGACCAGAGATACTTCTCTGGTCCGCCACACCTATTTCTAGCGTGAAGCATTTCATGCGTTTCGATAGAAGGGCGTGGTTGCCGGCACACTTTTATATGAGGCGACCATCATATTCCTCGGGAGTAGCAACGCCTTTGTCATTGACTTCAGATAGAACCCATGTTCTGTGTGAAGTTCCTCACAGATTACCATAGGTGGACTGCATGCTCATTTGCTACTTCTACTTCAGTCAGACAAAAAAAAGATTACTTCGAGCACTTTAAAACTATGAAAATGAGATGCACTTAAATCTACACGGTTAATGCGTGTATATGGTTGTCTGTGGCATGATAGCTTCTAAATTTATGAACCTAGCTTGAATAAGCTTTTATTTCTTTGAAAGGTGAAATGGGATTACGGTTTTTTTTTTCAATTATTTGTCGTCAACCCATTATTGTCCCACTGTTAGGCACGGGTCTTATCTACGAGGGGTGGTCCAAAAGTTCGCGGAATGGAGGGGATGGAGTGGGGATAGGGTAGCTCGCTTAGTGTCATACTAATTAGGCACTCATAATTAGTATATATTTAACATTTCAACCCTACAGCGCCATTCGTTTACGAGTACTCGCCTGCTAAACAAGTCAATCCGAAAGCAAACTGCAACTATGGAGAAAATTGAACATCGCGCTGTAATAAAATTCCTTACCAAGCAAGGAAAAAACGTTCAAACCATTTTAAATGAAATGGACGCCGTTTATGGAGATCAGTGCCCTGGTAAAACAATGGTTTATAAGTGGCATGGACTTTTTAAACATGGTCGAGATTCAATTGAAGACGACTCTCGCTCTGGGCGGCCAGTTGAGGCCACCACATCAGATATCGTCGAAAAAGTTGAAAAATTTGTACTCGAAGACACACGTTTGAAGAAAAAACAATTATCTGCATTAGTTGGAGTATCAGATACAACCATTTTGCGGATCCTGCACGACCACCTGGGCATGTCAAAAGTCAGCGCAAGATGGGTGCCGAGAATGCTCACGCCGCTTCAAAAACAGCAGCGCGTCGACGCGTCTAAGCACTTTTTGGAGGTGTGTGGAGACGAACCTGTGCAGATTTTGGAGCGGATTGTTACTGGAGATGAAACATGGGTTCATCACTTTGAACCTGAATCAAAACAGGAGTCCATGCAATGGCACAAAAAGGGTACACCACCTCCCAAGAAATTCAAAGTGTCAGAATCGGCTGGAAAGTTGATGGCCACTGTTTTTTGGGATTGTGAGGGAATATTACTGATTGATTATAAAGAAAAGGGTACCACTATAACCGGAGAATACTACGCAACGATATTGGAAAAGTTAAAGGAGGCAATTAAAGAAAAACGTCGAGGAAAATTGGCCAAGGGTGTGTTGCTTTTGCAAGACAACGCGCCGGTTCACAAGAGCCGAGTTGCCATGGCTGCTCTGCACACGCATGGATTCGAACCACTTGTTCACCCACCCTATAGTCCAGACCTGGCCCCTAGTGATTTTTATTTGTTTCCGAATTTAAAAAAAGAGTTAAGGGGAAGGAAATTTTCCGACGATAACGAAGTGAAGGAGGCATTTTCGGCGCATTCAATCTATGAATTATTTTGAAAAAATAATTCATAGATTGAATAAATGTATTAGACTTAAGGGTGATTATATTGAAAAGGAAAAATAAATTTATTGTTATATTTTATTAACAACCCTTTCATTCCGCGAACTTTTGGACCTCCCCTCGTAGAAATGAGAGAGTCATGGCCACAGTCCGCCACGCTGGCTAAGTGCGAATTGGTGGACAGTGCGAATTCGATGGTTCAATTGTTTATTTTTGTTATTTTTTATAGCATAAAAGAGTTTCATTTCATTAGATTTAATTTCACTTATGACCTGGATTAAAACAATTATTACTGGGATAATCGCGGCTCTCCCTGCCTCCTGGGAGGGAGAGCCGCGAGAGTAAGGTGGTACTAAATTAATTTCGCAAGTTGAATGACACTACGTAACTAGTAATGAATGCAAGACATTAACTGGTGTGAAGACAATGGGAATCCAAACAACCGTTTTGGAGGGAAAAAACGCGGTGGGAACGATGTTGCATTGTGATCGGGCCAGCATTGTTTCACTTAGGGTTTTATGGTGTTGGTATATGAGCAGGTAGGTATTCTTTGAGAAGACGCTACTGTAGGCGTCCGACTTCAGCGAAGACGCCGAAAGGGCCAGAGAGCGCGCTGAATCCTCTCGGGGAAGGATCCGCCGCGGCCGCCGGTAACGGCGCCCTGAAGTTCCGGAATCAGAATAGGGCTACGGCAACCCCTGCCTGTCGTAAGAGGCGACTAATTGGGGCTACCGGGGTTGCGGGCGGCTAGAGTGGGAGCTCGAACCGTCCGTTTAGGCGATCTCGGGACGGACGGCGGTATGTGTGGTCGCATACCGCCGTAAAGACTAGACGGGGCGGTGGGCCCAACCGCCCATCTGGGATGAGCCAATGGGGCAACCAACGCGCTGAGAAGATTCCGGCTGCGGTCCTTTGGAGGTCCCGAAGTCCTCTTTATAGCGCCGAGGACGGCCACCGGGGGGGTTTTAGTACCATAAAAATCCCACATAACCCTGCGTCGCTCTCACGGCGTCGGGTGCCTTTTGAAGGTTTCCCCCTCGAAAAACAAAAAAAAAGGCGTCTGACTTGGAAGTATTTGACAGGTGGTAGAACCAGTGCACTTCGGGTTGGTACCACCGCCACACCTATATCTAATGTAAAGCATTTCTTGCGTTTCGATGGTAGGGTGTGGTTACCGGCATATTTTTATATGAGTCGATCTTAGTCTTCGGGAGTAGCAACGCATCTGTGGTTGCCTTCAGATAGAACCTATGTTTTCGAACGAAGTTAAGTCAGTGACCATTTACCATCAGGTGAACTGCATGCTCGTTTGCTACTTTTAGTTGAAGGATGTGGTAAGTCCCAATTTTAATTGAATTAACCCTAACATTATAAGAGAATACGGACTATAAATATATAAACAGTAGGCTTGATTTGAAGCGATTTCAAATATAAATTAAAATGGCAGAAATGATTACTGTTAAATATATTAAAACACACAAAAAACACTTCATTATCTAATTATGTTTGGACGATTGTAAATATAGCGAATAAGTTAACGGGTAAAATTACATTGAATCAGGACAATCAGGTATAATATGCGACGCACGCATGCAATCATCGGAGCGATGCGTGTTAAGTACGTGACCAACTCATCTGATGGTCACGTACATGTACCTATACTAGTGATGTCACGAATGGCATTATTTAAACATTCGCGAATGCGAATATTATTTGCAGTTTTACTTCTTTAGGTGCGTTATGAAAAAATGATGAGAATAAGGTGAAAGATAAAATTTTAAAACGATTGTTATCTTGTTACGCCAAAGAAGTATAGCTTCTAACGCGTGTACATAAGTAAACACACAGTTTTTCCGTTTTTGGTGTAGGGGGCCGAAGGATCTAGACTATGGCGACCTTTTTTTGTATCGATTTAGCGACCTACTTTGGCAAACCACTGCAATTCATCTAGCAAAACATTCGCACAATTATTGCGAATATTCGTTATATCTCTAATGTAAATAACCTAATACAAGAAGTACAAGGTTATGTGTCGAGGAGCGCGCGGGAGTCGGATGGGTGACCGCTTGTGGCCTTCACGCTTCAGGATTCGAAGGGTGTGGCTCCCGATTGTTATTGAATAAACAGCCCTTTGTTATGGAATTCTATTGTGGGGTAAACATTTTTATTAATTCTTAAGTAAAATAACTTTTCCCCAAAAAGTCGGGTATCTTTTTAAGATTTCCCCCTGAATCATAAAACAGGGTATGTGTGACATACTTATGCGAGGCATCCGAGATTAATTTAGAGGTAGCTACTAATAACAATAATAAAAGATTTGCCTGTGCTGTACTGTTAGATAGGTTGCAATAACTCAATGAAACTAATTTTATAACTTTTAGTCTTTTAGTAATCCTCTTTTTCCGTTTCCCGCCAAAAATTACAATACTGTCAAACCAATTTTCTCTCTTTCTGACAGCTGTCAGCTTTTTAAAACATACATATTCCCTGCATTCATATTATAATGCCATTATAAGTTACATTTTAATATCTTATTATATACTTTATTTATAATTAGTATTAATTTAACCAAAAAAATATTATAAAGTTAACAGTCGGCCATTCTGACACTGTGTCTGACCCAGACACAAAACACTGATAGTTATGTTAGGTGTTACAGGAATGAGATTAATATCACTTTATCGTAATATATTATTATTACAAACTATAATTTAAATTAGGATAATTACAATTGAAGTAAATTTGCCCAGAATAACACAAAATATTATCACTTATATTTAATTAGAAAAAAAAAAACATAACCAAAAAGTAAGGATTGAAACCTACTTCGGCCATCCTAACAATATAAGAATGTCCTCATTCTTCATCATCAACATAACTTCAATTAGTATATTGTTTATAGAAGCTTTAGAACTTAACATTTTGTAACTTTAGCAGTCAAAATCCTCATAAATGCACATTTTGTATGTACCTAACCTTAGAATAAGAATAATACATAGAAGAATAGAAAAAGTAGAAATCGAGCACTCTATAGCTTGCTCTTTTATGTCAATTAGAATTTCTCAAAGTGTGAGTGAAACTAAATATGTCTGTCTCTTTTTAATAAACAAACGTGTCACTTTGGATACATTTTGTCCTCATTAATGCTAATAAACTCAAAAGTTCCATTCAAACCGCAATATTCTTCGGCTGGCAACTTAATTTTGTTATTTCACGTTTTGTTGATACGTTACTAGTGATGTAAAATTGGTGATCGATAGTGTTGTCGATAGCAGGGCAATGCGTCGCGGTTGCGAGCGAAATCGAGACGCATATCTAGGCGACTGTTTTGATTATGGTAACATACAATCAAATCTCATATTATATTTACATTGTAACTTATGTTTCAATGTACTGCTGAACTACGCTTCGCCTCATTCGAAGTGGGACATTATAATGGCTCATTACAAAAAGTAGTAACCCTCTTACAAATTCCTTTTAAGTCATGTCCTGCGCAATACTAGTGGTCGAATAATAATTTTACAATTAGTCTGGATTTCCCAATAATGAGCAAATTAAAGTCAAATGGATTCGGTACATTAATAGATCGAACTGGACTCCAAAGTAGAATAGAATCGTCTGCAAATAATATCATTTTGTCGCCCGAACTACGAGTACATGGATAGTCATTAATATATATATCGGACCGTGAATGCCAGACGCCGGTCAAGCTGAGTTTCTTCATCGTTAGACATTTTGTTTTGGCGAAATGCAGGCGATTATAAATCTCCCGAAAGATTTAGTATCAATTAGGTACTTTTAACACTAGGCACTTAAATACAAATATAGTAACGAGACGTAGACAATACTAAAAGATGCCACAGAGAAGTCACCGCCGCCAGCTCGGACAATAACATCTTGACTCTGTCAAAGCGTTAACATTCCCCGATAACGCTTGCTGCTCGTTGTTGTTTTTTTAATTGATTTATTAAGGCATACCAACTAATTACATAAAATGATCTTACATTAGTAGTACACGAGTAAATTATTTGCATCTATGTGCTTAGATTATAGGCTTGCACAAGACTTTCACTACTATTGACCTTACCGAAATATATAATAAATGGCAATTGTCCTAAAACTCTGCCATATGGATTTCCATATTCTAAAATACGTAATATTGATTTTGCATTTTTTTAATTTTGCTATATCTACCTATCGACATAATTTATTTCTGTATATTGTCGATAGCCTGCAAAATAACATTCCATTAAATTACACGTTAAGCCGGCTCAAAAGTACATTACCAGTTCGATAGACCACAAAACTCCACTGCGCATGATTTTAAATTATATTAACTTTCTATGTAGTGGGACGATTTTAATATAGGTATCGGTATCTCGACAAAAACACTGACACCTCTGAGCCCGTGCGCCTTCATAGCAAGACATCAAATACTCTACCCCGCTCAGCTATTATTTATGTGTTTGTGACAAATACACATGCACAAATGCACAGTGTGTGCAATGTGCTCTCAGTCGATCCTATGCTGCCACCACAACCGTGCAAAGTTCCACATTAATCCGTCCGCCGCATATTACTTTAAAATGCTTCACAAGGCCCTGCTTCTCGTATTAATATATAGATACTACGACATATACGACTAATAAAACTAAATACATGTTTAATATCGACGCGAAAATGTCGATGATGTGACATCACTGTCAAAATTACCTTGTATTTGTCTCTTTTCTACACAATATTTACGTCATACGTAAATAAGGACAAATATATACATTTCACTTCATACTTATAACACTTGATCCATGCCTATTATACATACATATACCTAACCAATTGGTTAATTACTTTGACAATTAAGAAGAATTACATAAATTTATTTAACAAATTATCAAATTAGTATCAATCAAGTGAGTTCTTTGAAGATAAAATTAGGTCTTTCAATTATTTATTTTACACAAATCCGTCTCATATCATGCGAAATCGTCAATTTTGCTCTATCAAAAAAGGTTTTAATGCGCATTGTGTTTTCACGCACAAGTAGCTTCGACCTTTAACTTCATCCAAGTCAATCGATGTGGTTGCCGCTTGCCCGCACAAGGAGCTACGGCCTTCATCTAACTCATGCGATGTGGTTACCGCTTGCCCGCATAAGGAGCTACGGCCTCTATCCAAGTTATGTGATGTGATTACCGCTTGCCCGCACGAGGAGCTACGGCCTTCATCTAACTCATGCGATGTGGTTGCCGCTTGCCCGCACAAGGAGCTACGGCCTTCATCCAAGTCAAGCGATGTGGTTGCCGCTTGCCCGTACAAGGAGCTACGGCCTCTATCCAAAGCATGTGATGTGGTTACCGCTTGCCCGCACAAGGAGCTACGGCCTCCACCCAAATCATGTGTGGTTACCGCTTGCCCGCACAAGGAGCTACGGCCTCCACCCAAATCAAGTGTGGTTACCGCTTGCCCGCACAAGGAGCTACGGCCTCCACCCAAATCATGTGTGGTTACCGCTTGCCCGCACAAGGAGCTACGGCCTCCACCCAAATCATATGTGGTTACCGCTTGCCCGCACAAGGAGCTACGGCCTCCACCCAAATCAAGTGTGGTTACCGCTTGCCCGCACAAGGAGCTACGGCCTCCACCCAAATCATGTGTGGTTACCGCTTGCCCGCACAAGGAGCTACGGCCTCCACCCAAATCAAGTGTGGTTACCGCTTGCCCGCACAAGGAGCTACGGCCTCCACCCAAATCATGTGTGGTTACCGCTTGCCCGCACAAGGAGCTACGGCCTCCACCCAAATCAAGTGTGGTTACCGCTTGCCCGCACAAGGAGCTACGGCCTCCACCCAAATCATGTGATGTGGTTACCGCTTGCCCGCACAAGGAGCTACGGCCTCCATCCAAGTCATGTCATGTGGTTACCGCTTGCCCGCACAAGGAGCTACGGCCTCCATCCAAGTCATGTCATGTGGTTACCGCTTGCCCGCACAAGGAGCTACGGCCTACATCCAAGTCATGTCATGTGGTTACCGCTTGCCCGCACAAGGAGCTACGGCCTCCATCCAAGTCATGTCATGTGGTTACCGCTTGCCCGCACAAGGAGCTACGGCCTCCATCCAAGTCATGTCATGTGGTTACCGCTTGCCCGCACAAGGAGCTACGGCCTCCATCCAAGCGAAGCAACGCATGCACTCATCGGCACTGCAGCCACTTCCAGAAATCCCATATTATCTGTTTTGTCTCCGTCATTGTCAGTAAATATCATACTAGATTTATGTGTAGTCATGTTTACAGAAGTTCTCGACAAACACAAGATACAAGGAGAAGTAAAGAGTATGACAATGTTTAGCACCTGTAAACATATATTGATTTTAACTTATTTTCAAATAGCCCATATTTGAAGGTAAACACTTGTTAACATACAAAATATACAATAAGCCATTGCAAATATCCTCATATTCATATTATATCACTATTAAACCCCTTCTTCCAGCCTTAAGTAATAAATATCATCATAATTTTTATTAAAATACCAAAAATTGTTTATATTTCTCTCTGTTTTTTTTTAAATATAACATAAATTAATGCTAGTTGCATTGAATGCGTTGTAAAGTAAATTAACTTTATATTTGATATGATGTCAATAAGATAAAAATAAAGTTGCTTTCTATATTCCCATTACACTTCATATTAAAGATGATGAATACAACCAGAAACCAATAAATTTAACTAATAGTTTTAAACAACCATATTATTCGTTAACCTCTAGGGAACATTTTCCAACTTGCCTCGCACGTCGCCTATGGCCTGTTGACCCAAGTCCGTTGACGTTAGCCATAGAAAATAGTCACTCAACTCATTCAATTCTATGTTCTATTGCACTAAAAATACAGTACAATATTGATGTTTACATAATAATTATTGTCTGTGATATTTTTTGTCATTCGAATTAAACAATAATTTTAACATTTTAATTTTTTTTTTTATTGGCATACTGTAATCTGTATCGTAAGTTACATCAATTAACAAAATATTCAACTTCAGCAAAACTCGTACCTACTTTAATAAAAATATCAACTAACATTTTCAGCCAATAAAAATATCAATAAAAATATTTATCATTTAACAGTTAGCCAATAAATATTTTCATTTGTTATTGCCATCTCTACTTCATATCATACAATAAAACTATGTATGTAAATATACCCCTAAAAACAGACCATGCCGTTATGCCATATGCTAATTAGATATATGGCATATGCCAATTGCATTTAATGGAACGTATCAATATTATAGTAATATGAGAATACTGAGACATTATAGATTGAAAGTTTTATATGCAATTAATATACTGTCACAAACATCCAGAACAGAAATTCAAACCCATCACTCAAACACACGTCCAGACGGGAATCCAACCCATAACCCACTGCACGTCAGACCAGTAAGGTGACCACTCTGTCCATGGTTTGTCTTAATCTATATAAATACTTTGAAGTAATCATTAACAGAGACATCCATTGCCCCTCCCTTGAACAAAGTAGTTTTGTATTCCATTATGTAATAATATAATATCTATGACAATATTATTAAATATGTTTTATTGAAAAAAAACTAATGTGACTTTTATAATAATATCAACACCATGAATTAAGAGTATGCAGTTATGGACACCTATATAAGTCTGGTTGTTACTCTTCTTTTTTTTTCTAAACATTATTAACCTTATCATAATTATAACCAAAGAACGCCTCGAACTAGACATTCTAGTATTTATTTTTCATCATATAATTTCAGTTTCAGCATTCAAAATCAAATTTATCTATGAACACAAAATAACTAAGAGTATTGAACAAAAAACTTACCGGTATTCCAGAAACGTCTATTATATTACCTTTATGCCGTGCGATTTACGTGAGTAAATATCACTTCTGAACTAATAACAATAATAAAAGATTTGCCTGTGCTGTACTGTTAGATAGGTTGCAATAACTCAATGAAACTAATTTTATAACTTTTAGTCTTTTAGTAATCCTCTTTTTCCGTTTCCCGCCAAAAATTACAATACTGTCAAACCAATTTTCTCTCTTTCTGACAGCTGTCAGCTTTTTAAAACATACATATTCCCTGCATTCATATTATAATGCCATTATAAGTTACATTTTAATATCTTATTATATACTTTATTTATAATTAGTATTAATTTAACCAAAAAAATATTATAAAGTTAACACTACTAATTGACTGATTCTACCAGGTGGTAGAATCAGTGCAGTTCGACCGGGGCTATACCACATTACCACCGGCACACTTATTTTTAGTGCGACGTAATTCTTGACTTTCGATAGAAGGGTGTGGGTTCCAGCTCACTTTTTATAAGGCGACGATTTTTGTCCTCTGGAATAACAACGCATCTATGATTGACTTTAGATAGAAACCCTGTTTTATGTGAAGTTGCTTACAGATGTCGATGGACGGACCACTAATCGTTAAGTGGACTGCATGCTCGTTTGCTACTTCAATCTAACAAAAAAAAGGTATCAAAAGTAACGTGTCTGTAACCACAAATCCTTATCTGAAGTTGATTACAGGTGTACATGGACGGAAGTGGTGGTAGCTTTGATGCAAGCGGAAACGCCCACAAGCGAGAGGCTTTAAACTAATCAAACCTACTGCGAGCTGTCAAGAAGTTTTTGATTGGTTACGTAAATGTGAATGTTATTAGATAAAGAAGCCGCTTTACATGGGACGACTGTGAAGCGACATCTTGCAAATATGCGAAGTATTATAAAACTTCGCTTGTTTGGAGACTTTTTGGTATAATAAAAACAAATTTTCCATCTTATATCTCCTATTAGACGCCGTGTTATAAATAATATTATAAGTTATAGCGATAAAGGGTAATGTTTGTAAGCATGTATTTTTAATCTTGAACGCTTAGTATTCCTTGTATTTAACTAAAATTAATGTGCAGTATGCTAGTGAAAAATATACAGATAAAAAAGTACGAGACAATACATATTTTCTCCTTTGGGAAGTCAAAAGACATAATTCGAACAAGTCATTTTTGAACAGTTGGTCTCAATATATTTTATAAGCTTTATTTATTTTGTAGATAAGTACATTTTAACCGAGTAAACAAAGTCGTAACCCAGTCGTGTCGTAAGTAGAATCGTGAGGTGTAAGTCTGTATTATTAAGTGAGTGGTCACTTTGTCGGTTCTCAGTAGTTCCCACTGTCTACTATTATTCTATTTCGATCTCACCATCAGTATTGTTTCGAAGAAAATTATATGTATTGGGACACTTGTTCTACTTTTCTGTGTTGCAACTGTGAGTGTTGTAATCTAATTGAAAATAATTGCTTTTGCCTTTTAAAATGAGGAAAGGTGAATATTGGTAATTTTGTGATTAGACACATGTTAGACGCATTCGATTAACAATTAGCAGATTAACAATTAGCCGTTCAATTAACAGCCAGCCTCTTTACTAAACGATATCCTGAGCTAATTACTTAAGGATGACTTACATGTATAAATGTTACAAATTTAAAATCTTGTACATTTTAAAATAATAATACAAAGTACACTCGATATTAAAATGTTAAATTAAAATGTTAAGCTTGTTAAAAAAACTGAAACTGGCTAGATTAACAATCAAAAAGAAAAAAAATCTATTTATATTTATATTTTACTTTTTACCCTTTGTAATTTATAACTTGTAGGTAATTAAATTTGTGCTTACGCAAGGTAGTATTTTATTTCCCATTTTGATTATAGAGAACTATTAATATGTTTAAAATCGAATTAAAGAAAAAATACATTTGATCGAGATCAAATGTTAGGAAATAAAATTGATTAAACTTTTAATTTTATTTATTTTGATGTGAATAAATAATGACTTTACCCTCCAGCAAATTCCTCAGGTGTTGGCATATGAGCACGAACTCTGCTGCATCTATCTTTATCTATATTCAGACTCTTTCTTTTACAAGCGATATCTTTTTCCAGCTCACCTCTGTATTTCATTAACTCAGATCTTACTGTCTCAGCTTGTCTCAGTTTATCTGTCAGAGACTCTGCAGTTTCTTTTATGAACTTAGCTTCTCCTATCAAGGCATACTGAGCTTCGTCTCTGCAGTTCTCTACTCCTGGTCGGTTGTAGTTCCTCGTGTGAAGTCGCGTCATCACTAGCTTCCCTCGTTCATCTACTTTTCTCAGTGAATCTTTCAGATAATCGATCAAGGTTTCGATATCAGCTGTTTTTTGCAAGTTTTCTTTCAACGTTTCCTCTAATTTCTCACAGAGTTCTTCCGTAGCAGCAACTGTTTCAGCTAACGCAGCATTTGTTCTATCAGCTTGCAACTTCATATCCTGACTCCCATTCACGATGTTAGTCATCAAATCTCCACGTAAATCGACTGATTTCTGCCGAACTTCCTCGCAGTTTCTGATGCTTTCAGAACAGAAGTGTTTCCAGTACTCCAAAGTTGTGGCGTTTTCTGGCCAGCGGGCTACACCCGGATGCCATTGAAGTAAATTAGATTGAGGTGTCAAACTTAAATTTTGTTTATCCAACCTTGAAGCGACCAATTTGTCACTCCAGTCGGCTTCCATGCTACATTTAGCTGCCTTATTCATAGCCATTTGGTTTTCAACCTTTGCCAATGTTTCCATAAAAACCCGTCTTATCTCTCCCACAATCGCTACTTCTTTTACTAGTTCTTGCTCCGCTTCGTCTCTCACCAAGTCAGGCTCATATCGATTCGTGCGTAACTCTAAACATTCTCTGGAAATGGCTTCAGGCATCATCAATATCCGACACGCTCCTTTCAGTTTTGCTCTGTCTTGATCTAAAGTGTCTATTTCTTCCGTGATCGCTTGAAGTGTTTTCTCCACTTCTTGTTTCCAGTAGGACAAGTCCTTTACCCGTTTATCTAAGTTTCTGTTTGTGTCGCTTAGTTTTGCATCCATGTTTTTAAATGCAGTGTCGATATCTTGCTTAGTTTGAGTTTCCAAAGTTTTAGCCTTATTTATTGCTCGTGGAGTTAGCGTATACTCGTTATTCTTTCTCCATTCGCCAGTGGAGTATCTAGTGATTGAGTATTTATCGACAACAGGTCTAACGCCAGTGGTCCCTGCTTGAGGGCTCCAGTCTAAATGACCTGAAGCCCATGGACCTATAGGACCCATTCCTAGGATATCGCCACTGGTTGTATCTGTCGGCTGGGGAAGGTATCTTGGAGGAGCGTCTGGGGGATATACTTTGGGTTCTGGTGGTTTAATTGCACCGGGCACGTAGGGCGAAGCGAACGGGTTTTCATTGACTCTGGTCATCCCAGCTTCTAAGTACGTCTTCGTGTCATCTTTCTTAACCGTGGTAGGACAGATTTGTGGGCAAGTGTATTTGCCGGGATCCGTTGCCATTTTACACTAATTTATTTGGTTAATAGGCAGATATTAAAACATATTAATTATAACTAAAAGTAAATATAAAACTAACGCCACGGCAACTGGTGACGTGAAATGTCAATGTCGTGAACGATTGATCCTATTACATTTTTAATCTTTTCTATGGAGGCCAGTGACGTATTAAAATTAAATGTTAGAGAATACATGTTTGAAATTATCATTAATCTCCTATTAAAATTCTTGAGTGTTAATTATTTGTATACACAAACTTATTTATTGATTTCTATTTATAAACATTCAAATTCAAATTATTTATTGCAAGAACATAGTATTTTATAATAATTGTGAGTGCATTATGTTCTACCACAGGCGTGCAAAATTTATATTACAATAGGTACTTATTACATGATATTACATTACAATCAAAATATAACAAATGTCCCATCTAAGTATGTCCATTTTACATTGAGGGCTTTATTTTTATTTTGTAGCACGTTCTCTTTTTTTAAATTTTTGACCTTGACTTGATTAATTTTCGGCTTATTCCGTAGGCTCCATTGTCTGAACAATTGTAAATGCAAGTCTCATGGTTAAGTTTGTGAACTTAGCTAAATTCTAATTCTAATTGACTCTACAGCTGTAGTCAGACTTGTAATTGACCCTACAGCTGTAGAGTCAATTACAAGTCTGTGAATTTAAAACTGATATTTAGTATAAACTGACTGATAGCAACTGCCTATATACTAGGTACATAGGTATAACCGGATGAGCAGATACGTTGCGGTTTCCAGGTAGACTGGATCAATTTACATGGGAAAATGTTATTCTTGTTTGCTCTTCATATATTTTTATTATTACTAGTCGCCCGTAGGATCGGTCGAAATTCGACCGTAATTTAAATTAAAAAACTAAACTTCATTGTCCAAAGTAGTACATTTCTCAAATTCCAGTATTTTTAAATTTTCAAGTAATTTTGAACGCGCCCGTTTAATATAAAAAGAGGTTTAATTATCTAAGCCGCATTTAAAAGCAATAGCGGTATTTTGACAAAGACATCTGACATGAATGTTCTATTTCGTTTACTATGTATGTGTTTGTGACAAATGCAAGGCAGTGTGTGTAATGTGTTTTTAGTTGATTTTATGTATGAAAAATGCATTATTTGAAAAAAATATTAACATTCTGCACTCCTTCTCTACGTCCACTATAACCGTGCAAAATTTCATACTAATCCGTCCGCGGCATATTACTTAAAAATCCGTCACAAGTTTTTGCTTCACGTATTAATATAATAATAATACCTCTCATCTTTAACTGTCCAAATGTTTATATTATACTTATACATATGATAATAATAATATATTGCCATATATATAGTCATGTGAAACGACCATGTTAGTCTTCGGGAACATTATCGCGTGTGTTATTGACTTCAGATAGACTGTCTGTTCTATTTGAAGTTGTCTCAACTTGTTACTCATGTTTGTTTGTAATTGTATTAAAATATAACACCAAAATAAATATAAAGAATATTTTGAATAAAAATATTGTGATTTGATTAACATAACTTTCGAGGTGTGACCATAATTTGGTATTATAGATACAAAGCACGGTAATAATATAGAGGTCCTCTTTAAAATCTCCATGAGCTGCTTGTAGATAAATCTCGTAGACTATGTATTTCGCTAAACCAATATCAAAACACTGGCATTCGCCACGCAATGGGATGCCGTCATTACTCCATGGAAAGGTCATTGAGCGGATGTAGGTTTGGTTCACACTGACACAATCTATAACAAAAATGAAAGTCCGGCGCGTCTGTATATCACTAATATTTTTGTTTGCAGGACTGATAATCCTTAACACATGATAAAATGAAAGCTACGGGAGTCAGTACGTCATATATAGTCGGTACAAGATAATTGAAGGACTGATAGTAAGCGATATAAGAAAATTCTATATATTTTAAAAAGTTCTGATCTGTTTCGTTTTTCCCTTTAGGTTATCATCTAACAATATTAATGCTGTTTAGGCCATAATTCAGATTAACCAAATACTAAGTCGTGTGTCACACGAATGGTGTGTACGCTACACAGAACACACACCATTATTTTTTTTAGAGCACCAAGTTCATGTACGATGATCTCCTTGACTGTCAAAGCAGGTATATTTTAGCAGGTAGACTGGGATTCCAATCCAGATTTCTCGCATGAGCTACCAGAATTTCAAATCTATCCATCAAGTTTATCAGTTATTCCTACACTTAATATACTTCAAGGCTTACTTAAGTTTTTCCCAAAAGTAATTTTGTGCAATTCACGGCAATTTTTTTCTATTGTTTTATTGTGAAATGTTCCATGTTAAAATCTAGATCAGTGTTGCCCAGCAATAGCGTGGCACCGTGGGACATCGCTAACGAATGTATTGTTCATAATTGAGCCTTTTTCTAGTAACCGCGACACCGTTGACAGATTCCGCAATTAGAACCATGCGGGGCGCCGGAGTATAAATTGCAGCTTACATTGAGTATTTTGACATTATAATAAACTTTAATACTATTTTTTAACTTTTAACTATTTTTTATAAGCGGATTTAGATTTAGCAGGTACTTTTGAGGACATAGGCCTTCACTAAATGGCGCCACTCCAACCGGTCCTGTGCTTCCTGCGTCATGCGGTTACCCGCAATCTTCTTCCGTCCAATTTGTCCATGGACATTAGAGAAGTAGCGATATATAAGCTAAATAAGTTATAACATTGTCGGAAAATCAACCCCTAAGAGGATAAAATTTGAGTTGAAAGTATTTTGGGAAATCCGTCAAGGATGCAAGGTCAATGAAATTTGTATGTTAGTATTGTGGTTTATTAAATTGTTGACTAGTGACAACACGGGAAAGGATCTGCCAATAAATGTGGATCTCAAATTTCGATGTTGAGATGATATTATCGTTTATGCGAACGAAATCGCGGGTTATGCTAGTCCTTCATAATTCGTATGATGATTGTTGCAAGTATATGATTACATTTTAGTATTTCTTGAGTGTTTCTAACCATATGGGTGATTAGCCGAAGATAAGCTGTCAAATAATTTGATGGCGAAAAAGGCTCTTCCGATATTCTTGACGCTATCTTTTACATTTAGCAGGAGCTTAAAGCGTCCTATTTCGTAATTATCTTGTGGAAACGGGCATGGTTTTAAACACATACATTTAGACCCCAATTCCATGCAGTAAAACTGATTTTACCTATTGGTAAAACAAAGAAGCCTACAGATATAACTGCAATTGAACTTTCGAAAAAATTATCAACACCTTTGATTATTAATCATCAAGTACGTGTCAAGTAGTAGCCGACACAAAGGTTCTTCATGCCAATCAAAATACCATCATGATATTTAATCTGTGCGTGTTACGCAACGAAAAGACGCAAAATGATACTAAAGGTTTTATCACAGATACGATTTATCAACGTGTGTCTAATTCTCTATACTACCTTATGTGAATTAAAGCAGAATCTACTTCTGAATACTTATTAAGTATAAAGAGAGATTTGTTCAGGTATTTAATGGTTTTACCTAAACGGTTTTGCTTTAAATGCAAGTTTAAATAAACTCAATATAATATCAAAAATTGATTTGAAAGAATAAACACAATTTTAAGAGCATTAAAGAAAATAAAAAAGTTATATATACTAAACATTACAATTAAATATTAGGATATTTTTAAGACTAATCGTTTTATCAATTTGGATCCAAACTTAACGATTCTAAACGGTTCCTTTATTTGATGTAAATAAACTTGTTGAAATCGAATTTAGATGATATCTGCACAAACGAAATATCAGACTGATTCGATTTTCAATCGCATCGTGTAATATCCGCAACTGTGTTAACACCCTAAGATCAAGAAGAGTGAAAGGTGTACTTAACTTTGTCTAAGCGTTTGTCAAGATTTCTCTACCAGAGGAAATTGGTATAACGGGCACAAGTCATTAGTTTTCTAGCTATAACTAGAGAAAACTATTGCGTCTAACGAGGTGTCACACTTGTTTGTCTTGATTAAGAATCATTAGATACGGTTACAGATTTCAATGATAGGAAATTGACTCATTATAACCAAATTTATTTATTGCGACACCTATACAAATAACTTTGTATCGGTCTGTAAAAAAATAATCTTATGTAAGCGTTTATTTTTTAGCTTCATTAACGTGGGTGTCTATATACTTTTGAATAAGCATACCATGCATGTGGTAATCTGCGAGAATATTTTAAAAGTACGACGAAGTAAGAAGTCATTGTAGCGTTAAATATTATTAGAAGAATATATATAAATTCATAGCAATTTTAACAAATCACGAATACAAAGCTTCAATAGAAATCATGATATTAGAATATAATAAAAAATAATAAATTAATGACCTGCCAATTCTGACGCAGAAGGATAATGCGAACGAACCATTCCGCATCTTTCTCTATCAATATTCAATGTCTTCCTCTTCGAAGCGATATCCCTTTCCAAAACAATTCTCTTCTTTAACAAATCTTCTCTTACTCTTTCTGCATTTCTTAACTGCCCAAGAAGAGAAGTAACGGTCTCGTGAATCTTCTTCACTTCTTCTATTAATCCCAAATGCGGCTGATCCCTAACGCTTTCCCCATGAGGTCTCCAGTTATTCCTGTTATCAAGCCTGGTTTGAGCAAGCTTCATGGCTGCATCCATTTTTCTAATGGAATCTTTCAGATTGTCGATCAAAACTTCCATGTCAGCTATTCTTTGTAGTGTGTTACGTAACGTCTCCTCTAATTTTGTGCATAGCTCCTGTGTTATAGCCACAGTCTCTGCTAAAGCAATATCGGTCCTGTCTGCCTGATTTCGAAGTTTTCTACCTCCGTTGACTAAAATTGCATTAAGACTACCACGCAAGTCAGCCGATTTTTGTCTCGCCGCTTCACAATTTTGAACGTTTTCTCTACAGAAAAACTCCCAGTATTCTATAGGTGCTGAATATTCTCCAAATCTTGTTGATCCAGGTTTAAACATTATCGTGTTGGACTTTGTATCCAAACTCAAATTAATCGACTCAGTATTATAGGCCATAGTTTTGTCACACCAGTCATACTCAATCCTATGTTTAGCTGCCTTGTTTATAGCCATTTGCTCTTCAATTTGATTCAAAGTATTCTTTAGTGTAGCTCTCACTTCGTTTACAAGGTTCATTTCTTTGATGAGTTCTTGCTCCGCGAGGTCAGCAACTAGATCAGGTTCAAATCTATTTGATCGAAGGTCTAAGCATTCCTTAGATATTGATTCAGGCAACATTAAAACTCTAGAGGCTCCTTTTAAACGTTGTCTCTCTATTTCAAGAAGTTCGACTTCCTCTGTGATAGCTTTGCACGCTCTTTCCACCTCCACTTTCCATCTGAAGATATCTCTAGCCTTTTGCTTTAGTCGCTTACAATTTTCATTCTGTTGTTTATCAATATTACCAAATGCTTGCATTATGGAGGTTTTTGCATTATAATCAACTATATTAGATTCAGTTATCACCTCAGGATCAAGGACATTTTCATTGTGTTTCCTCCATTCACTAAGAGAATATCTACTAATGGAGTATTTGTTGACACCAGGCCTTGTTCCAGTCATGCCGCCAAGTGGAGTCCAGTCTACTTTTCCATCAGGTCCAGGTTTCAGGTTCGGAAGATATTCTAGTCCAGACGGAGGTGGCCTTGTTGATTCAGGTTCTTGTTCTGGACCTGGTGTGGTTCTTAATGCTTCCTTAGCAATAGCTTTTATATCTTCAGCTTTTTCGATTTCCTCTTGAACTTTTTCAGGGGTTTTGGCAGCTTTTTTAAATGCTCCAATATCAGTACAAACTTTGGGACACTTGTCATCTTCGGGGAATGTAGTGAGTTCAGCCATAATTTAATATTTTTACAAACAAAAAATTACTAAAACCGGTTTCTTATAAAATGTCATCAGACTGTCATATATTTTTTTAAGAATTGCTAAGACAGCAAATATATGACATAAGTATATTGCAACCTTTTTGCCACCAATGAAGTATCCATTACACAACTTGTTGTGGTTTAATGGTTTTATATTTTAACAGATGTTTTCCGTGATTACATAATGCACTTATATGAATCTAATACTTTTGCAAGAAATGAGCTAATCTATCTTGAATCACCGGAAGATAAAATTAATTAGTAGATTTATATCTAAGAGCCTTATAACATATACCAACTATATTTTATTGATAGGAATTGGTGTATGTTCTTGGATATTTGTAATCATAGCAACCTGTTTACTATCAACATGAGAATAACTGTAGTTCAGATTCACATAATAGGTACATTCATAATATTTACATTTTTTTATAGTGAGTGCCAAATATATACGTGAGACCTATTAAAAATCATTGCAGTAGTTACAAGCTGACTTTGTTTTTCTTCCGTGATATAATTTTTTGTTCTATTGTTCTTCTACGAGTAATTCTGACTAAAACTTGTAAAATAACGAGTACTATCGCTTGAGCAACTGTAGTTAATACGACTGCCCGAAACCCTTTTCATAGGTACTCCTTGACGACTTTTATATAGCTTGTCTATTAAACTATTATTATCTATGTAAATTTTTCATAATTAAATGTAATAGGTACAAATCATCGGGCACTCGGGTCGCAGCGGCTAAGTAGCAGTTCAATAGCTTAAGTGACAAATTGGTAACTAAAGCAACTAACCCTTCACCAATGGTAGGCAATGGTCGGTCAGCCTATACATAGTCATTATACGGCCCCTGGTTCATTTCGACATCTAGGTATTTCTTCACTAACTTGTGGAAAAAATATCATCACTACATAGTATAAGTCGCTACCCGCTGTCTGTTCCTATGTATGCTTAGATTTTTAAAACTACGCTACGGATTTTAATGCAGTTATTTTAATAGATAGAGTGATTCAAGAGGAAAGTTTTTATGTATAATACATGCAGTGTGTAATTTAGTGGAGTAACACTGATAATTTTAGTTTTTTGACTTTTTGGCGGAACGAAGTTCGCCGGGTCCACTAGTTAATTTGTAACTTGTAACGTTTCTCAATTAGACTGTATTTTTGAAGTGAAACTTCTTTATCGGGGTTGGAAAAAAATTTAGTGTAACATTTTTTCGTTACGCGCCATCTTTTTCCGTTACGCGCCATCTTTTTTATTCCGTTACGCGCCATGTTTTTCTTATCCCTACCACGCGTGATATTAGATAGATTATTATAGATTAGATTATTAGATAAAGTTTAATAAAAGCCTTTTATTAAACTTTATCTAATTTAACTTTATTTAACCAATTTCTGTAAAGTTGCATATAGTAAATTATATTTTGAAAAATAACGTCATAAAGAAGTTTCACTTCTTACGAGTGTAAGCTAGTACACGCACACATTTTTTATCTTTGTCACGTGTCATGTCTCTAATCGATCTTTAGTTTTTGATGTCGAAATGTTTCATTCTCAATGGAACGCATTATTTCTAAATGAACCTACTTTACCACGTACTATCATTCACATCGTTCGGCGGTTACCATCGCCTGAGGTGGCACAATTGCGATAAATCAGTGGTACACATCCATTGCGAATGACTCCTACTTCGCTGTCATATCTTGAGGCTAGTGATGTAACGAACGTTGCTATTTGAACATTCGCGAATGCGAATATTCCGTACAGACTTTCGAATGCGTTATATATGAGAATTTTTTTTTTTTCAGTTATTGGTGTATGGTGTAGGGGGCCGGAGAATCGTCCCTGTATTTCCGGGATCAGAATAGGGCTACAGCATCTCCTGCCTGGCGTAAGAGGCGACTAAAAGGGGCTTCCAGGGTTGCGGGCGGCTAGAGTGGGAGCTCGAACCGTTCGGTCAGGCGATCCCGGAAAGACTGTGGTATGTGTGGTCGCATATAATTTTGGCGACCTTTTATTTTGGTCGACAAACTGCAGTTCGATTTAAATTAGTACATTTGGTGTCGTTTTTGCAAAGCACTGCTATTCAATATTCGCAAGACATTCGCACATTACGAATGCGAATATCTAAAAATATGCGAATATTCGCAAATGCCAAAGCGAGTATTCGTATCATCACTACTTGAGGCCGATTTCTAAGTGAAGCCATATTTTACAGGTTTTATATCCTGTGGTTAGTGTTAAACGCATAGGGTATATTTAGCGTAAGGTGAAAAATATTTATTGTTAAACATAAAAACTTCAACGTGAATTATATTTACACATCCTGCCATTAATGCTATGGATTCAGTCTGAAATCTTATTAGATTGCGATAAACATTCGTTCAAAAATGAAATAAGTACAAAAAAAAATATGCTTTCTACACTAAGATTTTCTCATAGCCCCACAGTAAGATTTTCTCCTGTGTCGTGGGTACCATGGATACACACAAGACAAATACACAAACACTCAGACCCAGAACATTAATCTAAAATCATCATTCAGATACCTGTCTGGCAGGGAATCGAACCCGGGACCCATTGCGCGTCAGACCGGTATGGTAACCGCTCCGCCACACGGGTCGTCAATTGACAACAAAAACATCGTGCTGAAACCAACAAGTCTTAAAGTTTATAGAACTTTATGAAAATTTTCAAGGAGCTTTTATGACTGACTGATGACTTTTTACCATTTTCTCCTCTGTGAGGTGCCCAGCATTGGGTCAGAAATGGGTCGGTGTGTCGTGTGATGTCTTCATGTTTAGGTAATCATTTAATTAGCAAATGGTATATGTTTGTAGAAAGCATAAATCCATTCTCCTAACATTCTAAGGTGATTGTTAAAATTTTATGGTCGTAAGTTGTAATACTCAATCGTCAACTATGTTTATAACATTATGCTGTTGTGACATCTTTTTATGTCTTTGTAAGTACATCTATTTGGTAAATATGTCACCAAATTCGAAGTTCTATGTGATTTGGATGTCGTCCTACAAACAAATAATAAATTGATGGTTTGGCAAAGGGAGATCTCCCGCGAGGCTAGGTGATCATGCCTGGGGAGCGGCCGTGCTCCGACAGTCTTTGTTCGGAACTTGTATATATGCAAGATTCTGAGAATACTTCGATAGCGTGTTTCAGACAAGGCTCGGAAACCGGTTTTATTTCTAAACCGGTTTCGGTCATTGACCCCAAACCTAAATCAATATCGGTTAAAGGTTGTACTTAACCGGTTATTACCGGTTTATGCGAAGTACCGGTTTTTCACGAATTTAGGTTTCGGTTGTAACAATTAACCGGTTAAAACCAAGTTTATTAATATTCTGCCGTGTTTTAGACGTACTTTGGACGCTGCGCTCACTGTCACAAAGTTTTTAGACGCAATCGTATGCGCTTCAATTTTGTATACAGTCGTCGTTCACCCTCTTTTATCTTTCAGTAACAATCCTATGATGAATAATAAAGGTAAGTTTTATTTTAAATAATACCATTCGCATCATCGTTTAATTTTGCCTCAAAGTTTTAATTTGTTTTTAATTTAAAGTTTAATAAAAATTTCAGGCTCTCAAACAGCAAGGCACCGGGCGATGACGGAATCACAACAAAGCTGCTAAAAGCTGGCGGTAAACCCGTACTAGTGGCGCTCCAAAAGTTGTTTGATTCTGTCACCAATAACGGAACCACCCCGGAAGCGTGGAGCAAAAGCGTCAGGTTCAGCGTCCAGGTCATCTATCCACCTGGTGGGGTAGAGGGGGGACTTGTGCTCCTTTTGCCTAAACGTGATCGCCACTCGAGGACCTTCCTTCCCCATCGGTTATCGGTCATACCAGCGATGGGGCCGGCCTATTGCCACTTGAGCTTGCTAGTTTTGAGAGCTATGTCGGTAAGCTTTGTTTGTCTTCGGATTTCATCGTTTCGAATCATGTCTCTTAGCGAAATTACAAGCATAGCTCTAGCATATAGCCATAGCACGCTGAACGACCCTGAGCCTCTGAATGAGGCCTACAGTGTTGGACCACGTTTCGGCGTCGTAGGCCATCACTGGCAACACACATTGCTCGAAAAATTTTGACTTCAGGCAGCGCCTGAAGTCGAAATTATTGACGAATCGAATTGTGGACGAGAAGATACTATGTAATTTCTCCAACGTAGCCCAGCTGAGTTGGTTTCTTCGAGTGACTTCCCTCTCAAAGTTGGACTTACCCATCCGTTTGTCCTAGGTAAATATACGCGTCAACAACTTTGAGAGGAGTGCCGTCAACAACTACCGGTACGGGTGTGACATGGACATTAGACATGATTATCGTTTTGTCCATGTCCATCTTAAGACCCACCCGTTGTGAGGCACTGTTCTGCACAGGTCACCTAGCATAAGTGCTGAGGGCCGTCAGCGAATCTGCCAAGATAACTATATTATCGGAAAATCGAATATGTGTGACGTGTTTGCCATTGATGTTCATTATCCATGTCCATTAGCTTGAACAAATCTTTCAACGCAGCGTTGAACAGCTTCGGTGATATGACATCGCCTTGCCTGAATCCCTGCTGCAGTTGGATTGGGTTCGTGCTTCGATCGTGTACTGGGACTGACATGGTGGCGGCTGTGTAGACACACTTCCTACCTATAGTCGATCTGGCAACGCTGAAGAGACTCCAGCACCGCTCAGTGCTCGATAGAATCGAAGGCTTTCTCATAGTCCACATACATAAGCAACACATAATGGCAGATTATATTCCTCGGTCTTCTGTATAATCTGCCGTAGCGTGTGTATGTGGTCCATAGTGCTGTAGCCTTTTCGAAATCCAACTTGTTCGGGAGGCTGGCAGTCGTCAAGCCTGCGTGCAATGCGGTTAGTGAGGACTCTCGAAAACAACTTATACACGTGCCTCAGAAGCGCAATGGGCCTGTAGTTCTTCAAAAGGGTTTTATCGCCCTTTTTGCCGAACAGCACTACTATGCCTACGCTACTTCAGTATAGTGTCGGGTCAATTTGGCACGTTTGTCGTTCGCCGTATTTCTACAACTGTCCGTAGTATTTCTTAATTTCTCTCAGAATATCGGGTTTAGACGAAACTATGGTGCTCGATTCGGTCTTCAACCTCGTTAGCAGGCTCTGCTCAACGCACAGGTCCCTGGCAAACACTCTTGAGTCTCGGTTTCGCTCAATAGCGTCCTAGCGTAGCGCGTAGCTTATGCGGTGGGTGTTATGAGCACGCCACTCGCGTCGTCTACTTTGAGAGATTTGTTTATTGAGCAGTCTGTATTTCGACATTGAGGTTGGACACACAAAGTTCTCGCATCTCCCTGATGAGACCGAGAGTATGCTCTGAGTGAACCCGAGACCTAGAGACACCACAGAGACATCATTAAATATGTCCACTTTTGCTGTGCCCTCTTCTTGAAGAAAGAGTTCATCATAAAGTCTTTCCTCTCTAAGAAGTTGTAAGCTAGTGGCGTTCCGTTGTCCAATTCTAAAGCTTCCTTCCCCTCGCCATCATTCCGCGTGCCTAGTCTTCCTTTAAAATCCCCCATAAAAACGGTTAAGTGCCTCTTTGAGGTATGTATGGCTCTACTTACGTCCTCATACATAATCTCGACCTCATAGTCTGGGTGTGGAGAAGTCGGCGCATAAATGTATGTACTGTCAACTGCTACCACGTTGTTGACGAAGAATTTGTGGACGAGGAACCCGACACCACCCTGGGACAGATGTTCGCCCTCCCGGTGATAGAACAAGTTGCCTTATTTTAGGATTATCGTGTTTTCCCGGACTGCCGACAATCCCAAAACACTCCAGTGTAACTTGTGCATCTCTTCTTCCAGCTGCTATATCTTCTCCTCGGTCTTGAGTGTCCGTGTGTGTGTATGATGCCAGGTGCAGAAGTCGTCGGTTGTGGTAGCCGGACGTCTGCCTTACCTTCTAATAGCGGGGCTGCCGGGGACTGGGTGCCGGTTTCTCTGCACCTTTCACTTTGGGGATTTTGCCGATAGTCACCGCGCCTGGCAAGCGGGTTGGTGACCGCAGCAGGTGTAACAACTACGCAAGGAGATGCTGATGCCCATCTCCCGGATTTTTGTTACTTATTCATTCCGAACTCTTCCTTGCAGGTGGCAAGGAAATAGTTGAGTTAGAGTCAGAGTCGTGGTTTCACGATGACGTATCCTTAGATGCTGCAGCTCTTGTGATGTACCTCCATGTCCCTACGATCTTCAGCGTCCCGTGCACATTGAACAATGGAAGTTTGTGTGGCTGCTTTTATGATGTCTGTCCAACGCGTAGATCATCGACCGCGTGAACGTTTGCCTTCCATTTGCCTTTGGACAATGAGTCGTTCCATCGAGTGCTGGTTTCGTACGACGTAGCCAAAGTATTTAAAGATTTTTATTTGTATTGTCGACGATACCTCTCACTGATTTTGAGCTCTTTTAGTATTGACACATTGTTCCGAAATGCAGTCCAAGAGATGCGCGGCAGTCGGCGCCAGCACGACATTTCAAGCGCATAGATTTTGCGTCGGTCTTTCGGGCGAACCCTCCACTTTTCCGCGCCGTAAAGGAAAATTGGAGAGATCAAGCTTCTTATAAGGCGGACTTTGGTGGCTTTGGTGATGTTACCAGACTCTTTTCATCTTATCGACGGCAGACCACATCTTCTTTGGATTTCGTCCTCACACCCTCCAGTGTTCGTGATCGTGGAGCCGAGTTACACATAATTTTGGACAACCTTACAGTTTCCAATCATGTAGATGTCAGGATGATTTAGTTCAGCTCTGTCCACGATCATCATTTTGGTTTTGTCTCTGTTGATCGCGAGTCCAAAGGAGAGGTCTCTAGGCGTGTTAACAGCTGTTCCATGTCTTCTTTTTTTGAATAAGAAGTGTTGTGTCATCAGCGTAGGTACCTCAAGTTGGATGTCTTCCGCCCATCCACAGAAACACCCTTATCCCATTGCACCAAAACGATTCTCATGATGCACTATGTATAGATGTTGAACAGGAGTGGGGATAGTATGCATCCCTGTCGAACCCAGCAAGTGTCTGGAAACCTTCCGAGTCGATGTTATCGATACGGACAGTCGTCGTGCCATCTTCGTAGAATCGGCGTATGAGACGAATTAGGTGGCTACCTAGCCACGTAATTCATATTATATGCGTACGTCCCTAGCCGAAGATCCGAAGCCGTCGAAGGCCTTACGAAAGTCTATAAAACAGATATAAAGTGGGATGTGAAATCTGTAAACCTCAATTTTTTGTCTTAGAATTCAAATCTGTTCCCTTGTTCCTCGACCTCTGATAACACATTTTACAATAAAAAAAAACAAAAATAAGTTAAACATTTCGCTTTGACCGGATTTTCATGAGCATTGGCGAATCCGGTTAACTTTGGAGCGCTGTAGCAGCGTCTGAGATGTATGGAATTGATAAAATATGTATATAGTGAATAATTTTACTTAAAAGATCATCTACAAGATAGGTCTGATTTTTTTACAACAACATAAAACATATATTAAAGTTATAGAGCAAGAAAGAAAATATAAAAATTGTCTTCCTTCTTTTTGCTTATAACTTCTTTAATTTTTAAATTAGGGCAATTAACATAGGCAAAGGTAGGCAAAACAATTTGCTACAAATCATGAGGTTCACTGCTCGACATAGGCCTCCCCTAAATGACGCCACTCCGACCTTTTTTTTGGATATCCAGCCGCCCGGGGCAGCAGCTGGGTTATGCCGGACTCTTACCGGCTAAACCCCCACAAGTGTTGGGCGCGCTTTAACATTCATCCGCGAACCCGCCGGTGCCTGGTCGCTTCCGCAACCCCCTCGTGTGGAGCATAGAGCTCCCTTCCAACAGGAAGGCGTGCCAGAAAACACAAAGGCGCGCCCTACCTCCAAGGCTCCCATCCGCAGGGCGACAGACCAACCCCGAGACCGCCACCCAGGAGCCGTGGGCATGGGCAAGCCGACAACCTCAAAGACACCGACCTCCCACACCCAACGGTGGATCCGATCCCTGGTTCCGCCGCAAACCACCAAACACAACAACAAAAACACCAACGCCACTCCGACCTGTCCTATGCCACCTGAATCCAACTAACAACAATGGATGATAATAGTATGCGCCCGTTGCGATTCTTCGGCGTAAACATATCAAAACACGAATCTATCCAATTCACTCCAGTTTATTAAAAACGTATTATGGTATTAACCGGTTAATTTGGGTGATAAAACCGATCGTACAAAGGAACCGGTAACCTTTATCATTTGGGTTAATTTTAAACCGTTCACCTGTTTAACCGGTAAATGAAAGAACGATTTTATTTACCGGTATTTAATCGAAATTAACCGGTATTTTGAAACCGGTTCCGAGCCTTGGTTTCAGAATACTAGTAGCGCCATCTCTTGATGAGTAGCGGTACTACCTCCACACTTATTTCTACGGTGAAGCGGGTCTCGTGATTCGGTAAAAGGATGTGGTTGCCGACTCATTTTCACTCGACACAATCTTAGTCCTCGGATCAGATAAAGCCCCTTTATTATACGAAGTTGCGTACACATGTCCATGGGTGGCAGTAACCACGTGGACTGAACTAGTTTGCTACTTCAATGTGCGAAAAAAACAGTCGCTGCAAAAACTATAAGAACCAACTGTCCAAGTAAATGATTGATAGCTTATAATTTTTGTTGTTTCAATCATTCTTGCAATGTTAGTGACAGTCTGACGAGTGTAAAGTGTTGCTAATTGATACCTCGTTTCAAAATGACTAGTGAAATTAGACGCTTCATTGAACATAGAGTTTTTAAAGTCCCTGTTGTTAGCAATAGGCGGTAAATTCAATTATTAAGTGGCTTTATTTGTGAATTAAAACAGGGAATGTGAAATACCTATGTCAAGGTTAAACATATCTATTAGATAGATCTTTTACATTCTCCATCAAATAATAAGTTTGTCTGAAAAAGAGAGAGCGTAATCTATTGTACTCATATATTATGGTCTATTTTTTGTTTTCGAGGGGGAAATATTCAAAAGATACCCGACGCCGTAGGAGCGACGCAGTTATGTGGCATTATTCTCGTCAACCCATTATTGTCCCACTGCTGGGCACGGGTTTTCTCTCAGAATGAGAGAGTTTAGGCCATAGTCCACCGCGCTGGCCAAGTGCGAATTGGCGGACTTCACACGCCTCCGAGACCTTTTTTTTTTTTAAGAACTCTCGGGTGTGTAGGTTTCCTCACGATGTTTACCTTCACCGAAAAGCAGTGATAATTAATTTATAATACGCACATAAATCAGTGGTGCGTGCCTGGGTTTGAACCTCAGACCTCCCGATCGAGAGGGCAAGTTTCAACCATTAGGCTATCACTGCTCTACTGTATACTGTGGCATTATTACCGCACTAAAACTCCCCGATGGCCGTCCTCGGCGCTATAAAGAGGACTTCGGGATCTCGAAACGACCGCAACCGGGATCCTACTCAAACCTTCTGGGAGAAGCCAGGAGTCCATTAAAAACCCAGTGAATGAACCTTGTTAAAAATCTTCATCAATTGTTGTCCAATAATAATAAACGGGATCAGAAGCTTAACGCACGAAATCGCACTTATTCAACCTCTAGCGGTCACCAATCCAACTTCCGACTGCGGCCGTCGTTGCTTAACAATTTAAATCACATCTACACAATCTACTTCAAGTATAAGGTAATAAATCCCATAGTTACATGAACACAGGAAATTTTAATAATGTTTCACGGTACAGAGCGTTGACGAACAAAATGATCATTTTCATTTTTTACTTTTACTTTTCATGTACGAGTGATGACTTAATGACTTGCGTAATGATGGTTTAATGACGTTATTCTGTTACGCTGTGATTACAAGCTATTATTCCGTGAGTAAATGATAATTTTATGACTAACCTAATTAATGATGGAAGTATTATTCTAAATACAGTACTTTATATGGAAATGATGTGTTGAAGATGTTTGAAATACGGATTCTCGATGTGGTTCAAGATTCGATGCTCAGTCACGTCAACGCCATATGAAGCCAGCTATATTTATTGTTAGACTAGGTTATTTCCGCGGCTTTGCCCGGTTTAGGCGCGTCTAGTATGGTAATGCATACTAGACGTGTCCAAACTGCCACCCATTGACAAATAACACGCTTTCTACACTGATGGCCCCCCACACACTAAGATTTTCTGCTGTGTCGTGGGCGCCATGAACACACACAAGACAAATACACAAACACCTAGACCCAGAACATGAATCTAAACTCATCATTCAGATACCTGTCTGGGCGGGAATCGAACCCGAAACCCATTGCGCGTCAGACCGATATGGTAACCAATTCCACATAGAACAGTGAGTTTATATGAAGACAATCGCAAATTCGTTGCCACTCCTGAGGCCTGAGAAGATTGTTAATAGTTTTCTTTGACGTCCCCGTTTTTTTTTGTTTTTTCGTGGGGGGAAACCTTCAAAAGGTACCCGACGCCGTGGGAGCGACGCAGGGTTATGTGGGATTTTTACCGCACTAAAAGGGTGGCCGTCCTCGGCTTTGAAAAGGAGGACTCCGGGATCTCGAAACGACTTCAACCGGAATCCTCCGAGCACGCTGCCCCATCGGGCTCCTCCCAGATGGGCGGCTGGGCCCACCGCTCCGTCTAGTCTTTACGACGATCTATTCTGATCCCAGAGCTACAGGGACTCCCCTACAATTCTAAAATCATTGTGTAAGATCTTAATTAAACACGTCATAAATTAACCTTCGCAGACAATATTGATTGGACACTGGGATATTTTTATTATAGTTACAGAAAGAATAACAAGTCAAAGGCGTAACAGAAACAATACCAAATCCAGACCAAATCAGTGTAATTTTATCGTGCATGCGTGTGCAACTGCTATTTACTTCGGATCTTAGACTAAAAATATGAAAGTTGTCGAGTATTTTTTTGTTAAGATTGAAGTGGTTCTAATAAAATAAATAAATAAATAAGTAGCCAACAAGCATGCAGTCAATTGCAGTTTTCCAGGTTCAGTGTAGTTCGACCGGGGAGGTACCAGCGGCACACTTATTTCTAGCGTGCGTTTTTGCGGGGTTACCCGCTCTTTTAAAAGCTTTTTTTGTATGAGGCGACAATCTTAGTCCTTGATAGTATGAATGCATCTATGATTGACGTCTGATAGAACTCCTGTTCTATGTTAAGTTGCTTACAGATGTCCATGAGTGGCAGTGACCACTTATGATCAGATGGACTGCATTCTCGTTTGGCAGTTTAATCGGATAAAAAAAACCTGATGGTAAGTAGTCACTGCCGCCCAAAAACATCAGTAAGCAACTTCATATTGGTTGGTATAAACGGGTATTTATCTGAAGTCGCAGATGCTTTGCTACTTTGGATGTCTAAGACGGTCGCTTATGTTAAAGTAAGCCGGCAACCCGCGGATATTTAAGAATCGCATCACGTTAGGAATAGATGTGGCGGTGGTAGAGGGTTGCCAGACGTCCGGATTTTTTAATCAAAATCAAATGTCCTACGCGGGACAGTCCCGCTTTTTGGGAAGGACTGGACTTTTCGCGGTGCTTCAGTAGCGCGAATACCTCATAGCGGCCTCGTCGATGCGATGTTTGTGTGAGTGTGCCGTTTTCGAGCGGTTATAGGCAGTTTCCCTGCTGGTCTAATATGTCTACTGTGGCTTTAATGTCCCGCTTTTTTCACTCAAAAAAATACTAAATCCCGACTTACTAAAAAAACGCTGCAGTGGTACCTGCCCGGTCGAACCATAGACGTACATACCATGCATTTTTATTATGAAAATAATTCTTAGCTCGAAGTTAAGAAATTGTTTACAAAGTTGTAGGTATTTAATTCAGTTTAGTAAGGCGCTGTCTTTCGGATATTTTGATCTGAGTTTGGAATGCCAGTCGTGTCTGCAATTTGCTGGCTGATTGCATAGCCTGCTGTCTGAACTACTACTGATTGGTGGAATCAAGTCCGCGTGTAAAAAGATTTTTTTTATTGTTTCCTTCTATATCTTATTTTTAATATCCTTAATGAAGTGATAGAATTAGGATACAAAACGCGCAAAATACATTTCTTATTACGAAATCGAAACGAAAAGAAAATCAAATTAATCATAAAAAGATAATGTTAATGCTTGCTGAGATATAGCAGAATAATAATAACAATATTGATGATGGTGAAATAATAAAAAATCGACCCAAATGGTGTATTTCTAGATGTGAGAGACGTAGAATACCACATTTTTGTAACGGAACATATTCGAATTTAGGAATTGACGTAGCCAGTTAAATTAAGAGTAATAATGGCGCGGGTCGAAGAACAGATTCTATACAAGTGCCATTTTCATAGACAAGAACGCTACAGATAACAATTTTTCCAGATAATATGCAGTCACACATGTAAGTAGGTATCTAATTTAAGAATTGGCGTAGCCAGTTAAAATATGAGTAATAATTATGGCGCGTGTCTAAGAACAGATTCTATACAAGTGCCATTTTCATAGACAAGAACGCTGAAGATAACAATTTTTCCATCTAAGATATGCAAACACACATGTAGGTATCTAAATCCATCTTATTTTAAAACATCTGATATTTAGCTGTTTATCCTTTGAACACTTGGGAGAGACAAATTATTTGGTTATGCTTAACTATAATTAGGTCAGGCTAAACCTTTAAAGGAAATAACGTTTTTTTTGTTTGTACAGCCTTGTTCTTGCCGTTCAGGCAAATTTTATTAAATTGCATAATTTCTTTAAAATATTTTTTGTCTCACGTTCTTAAAAACATTGGACACACGGTAACACAATGTATCTAAAAATACACAATACGCATGAATGTATAGATTAAATTTCTTTTCCTAAATAGTTCTAATAAATCTTGAGGGCCTACATGTAGAAGATATTTTTTTTTTATTTGACTGAAGTAGCAAACGAACATGCAGTCCACCTGATGGTAAGTGGTCACTGCTGCCCGTAGACATCTGTAATCAACTTCATACAGAACATGGGTTCCATGTGAAGTCAATCACAGATGCGTTGCTACTCCCGAGGACTATGATGGTCGCCTCATGTGAAAGTGTGCCGGCAACAACACCCTTCTATTGGAACGCAAGAAATGCTTTACGTTAAAAATAGTATGAAAGAAAGCGCAAAACAGGCCACCAATTAACATTTATTAACAGTATTTGGGCATAAAGCTCTCGTTTGAAACATCTTTAGCACTACACTCATCGGTACAAGTAGCTCACACGTGGTTTTTCGGTCACATAGCGGTGCTTGGGTCGCGTTTCTTTCAATGGTTCATTGGCGACTTTTATCTTTATGCGCGTAGATCCGTCTTGACGATTTAGCGTTTTTTTAGATATGCCGTAAGATTAAGTATATATGTAGTTTAAAGAAATGTTCCAACACAAAATATATGTATGTTATCTAGAAAATATATTTTTTTCTGTAAAGGTTATGGATTTTGTTCATTTGGTTATAGAAAAGTGTCTATAATATTATCATAATACCTATCAATCTAGATATGATATACGAAATTAGTACTAAAAAGTGTAAAAAACAAATCACTTAAAAAAGCTTTAAGATAAATACTTAATTATTTAATGGCTTAGGAAGTTTGTATATATTTTTTATTTAATTATTTAAAATTAAAACGTAAGATTCGGTCTCAATCACAGTAATTACCTATTTAATTTAATAATAAATCCATACAACTGAACTTTACAATATTCACGATAAATACTGTAAAATATGTATTTAATAAAAGTAATCCAAGTAAAGAGCTTTTTAACATAAGTAACAGTGTGTAAAGGTCAGCTTTCAAAGTTGTCGAACTTCGTGTAAGACCTTCAAGATGTTTGTTTATAGGTTGATGTTGAGACAGGATATTGCCGTGAATATTAACCTATTGGCTTCAGTGTTTCGCAATGAGTGAATTGTATGGCAGTAACTTCACGATAAGTAAATTTACGATCGTATTAACTTGCAAAACTATTGAACATTTTACTTATATGTCACGTATATATTGTTATATTACACTAGCTGACCCGACAAACGTTGCTTTGCCATATAAAAAAAAAACAAAGTTAAGGGTGGACAACCCTTATCACTAAGGAGTATGAAAAATAGATGTTGGCCGATTCTCAGACCTACTTAATATGCTCACAAAATTTCATGAGAATCGGCCAAGCCGTTTCGGAGGAGTATGGCAACAAAAACTGTGATAGGAGAATTTTATACATTAGATTTACATCAAATCAAGAACTTATATTAAATTCATAGAAATGAAATAGGTAGTTGGTAATACTTGTTTATGAAATTAGGTTTTTCGGTACCCATAACTTATGATTATGTCATAATGTTTTATGTAGATATAACATTCATCGGCCTATTACGAGCGCTTAAAATATTTGTATAAAAAATATTTTGGCATTTACAAAGAAGATGATTTATGAAGTCATGACATAATTTATTTCCAATGATTTATCTAAGTCATTTCGCAACATGTCGCATTCTGAACTTTACGGCAGAAAACCGTGGCATTTAAGTTTAAACAGAATACATATCTGGTAGAAATACCTGACGCAATTATTAGGACCCAGAGTTGTTAAAGTAACGTTTAAAATGGAAAATCATTGGAACTAAACAGTGCAGTTGCATACTTTTAGTTTATTTTATTTTTTAAACTTATCTACACTGGTTCTCGATCTTTTAACGCTATTTGCAGGTAGATATGTGCAAATAGAACGATAACCTACCGCATAGTACAACTTAAGCTCGTTTAAAATAACTGACCGCGAAATAATTCATATGTAACAAGTATTTTATGTGTATAGATCATAAAATGTTTTCTTATGATAGACATATATTAGGGACATGCAGGGCCCGATTAACCCTTAGGCTAACTTGGCTACAGCGTAGGGCGCAAAAATCAGGGGGCGCGCTGGTATCTTGTTTTTTTGGCATGCAGGTAGATGTAGTGCAATCATTTTTTTGGTCGACAAACTCCTATTCGATTTAATGCACAATTCTTTTATTAAATACGTGCGAATTTAATATTATCTTCGAATATTCGTCACATCACTAATCGGTAGTGTGCAACATGTTAAAATTGTCAAATTGATAAACAAAGTTACAACTAATATACTACGTTTATGCTAACCGTAACAGAAGTGGTGGAAGCACGTTCACATACTTAATTAGCCTAGATCGGTCAGGACTCATGATTAGTCGCTTGGTACATGTATTGTATACCTTAATCAAGCCATAATTTTGAAACACTCCGCTCAGTCTCGTTTCAAATTATATGGAAACTTTAGTAAAATTGGGTAAAATGAGCAATTTTTTTAGTTTGCATTCCTTGCTGCCATTTCTATTTGGTATCTAATCTGGAATTGACAGCTGTTTAAATACAGCCTTTCGCTGGCCGTCAAGGAATCTAGTCACCGCACCTGCGCGTCCTAGACTGCTCTACCGGATGTCACTACACCTGTATGATACTTTAGATTCTGTATTTATTGGTATTGAAAACTGATAGAAAATAAAGTTGATGTAAGAGAATTTATAAAGGGATTTTTTGAAGTGAAACTTCTTTATCGACATGTGATTGAAATTTGCCGTTACGCGTCACATTTAGATGTTAGGTACCTTTAAAGTTCAAATCAAATCATTTATTATTTGTGGAACATGGGTACTATGACAAAGATTTTGAAATCCTCCATATTCCCGCCCCAGGTTATACCTACCTGCCAAAGTTATATTTTTATATTTATAATATGTAATTATACGCATAGATATAGGTAGTATATTTAACCGAACTCGAACAAAAAACACGTTAAGAATATCGTCACATAAAAAGTTTGGAAATTAAAGTTACAGTGGATTAGCTTACTTAAAATTTACATTTTAAGACGTCTAAGTTAAATGTCAAACTGTAAATAAAAAAGTGATTTCGATACTTAATGTACGTTTTTTCGTAGACTTTTAGTATAATAATGTGGGCTTCGTTCACATAACTAGGCATTTAATTTTTAAATTTATAAATACGTATATGCAAGTTCTTGATTTTGTAGTGCTTTTGTATACTTTGTTACAATAAAAAAGTGACAGATACAAATGCAGTTTCGTATCTACCTAGTTGTGTATTGTTGTATCGTATTGATCAAGATATTGCAAGGTCAGTAAGTATCAATAATAAAATATGAGCACTTTCACTTTTCATTTGTCGAGGAATAACTAGTTCCAGTAAAAAGGAACTGCTGTTAAATCATATTTTATACAACACAAAACAAACTAAAAAAGAAGAAGACACTAAGTCTGTTTCCTGTTCAAGACAAAGAAAAACGTTAAACAGTAAACCGCATGTTTCATTCTCGTAAGACATAGCTTTAAGTGTAAATTGATTTGTCACTCACCGGACAACAACTGTAGCCAGCCGCAAATGTGGAAAACGGTCGTGGATTGGCAAAAGAAGAACAACAGCATTGCACATATCGTGAATAGGGCTAAGGCGACCGCTAGCCCCACTAACACCGTCGCCACTTTGAACACAAAACCGTTTATCGAGAGAAATTCATCCAGTCTCCCTTTACAGTCCTCGGCGGCCTCGTCTATCCTGCAAATCTGCCACAGACCGAACTTTCTCGGAAATTCGGTTTCCAAATCGCCGATCCATTCTGGAGTCACAAACGCAACAACGGCGATAATCGCGTAACAGATAGTGAATATAGCCCAAAGCACACCAATAGCTTTCGAATTACGGACGTAGTTCGTAGCGTACAAATGTGACGAATCCACGTATTCGATTTTCGAGCCCATCTCGTTGAATTTCAAACCACGTAAACAATAACACAGATCAGTTACACATTTTTATTCGAACTTCGATTTCTCAAGAATATTTGTTATATTACACTCATGTCTGTAAGTATTGCGGACGAGACGAGGACACGAGAAACTCGACACTATAATGTAACATGAACTAAGAACCCACACTACCACAGCCCTGCCTCTCGCTGCGCGCCATTCGGCCGAGTGACCAGAGTGGGGATAAGTGATGAAGCTTGAAGCATGAGTCGTATGACCTATGCTTAAACCTATACCATTCACTCAAGGAAAGTTAAAAACGCTGCATATCTTACAATGTTTCAAATTATCTTAAACTACTCAGTTTTAAATATTAATGAAATACATACGGAAACACAAATATAAAAGAGCTAACTATAAAAAGACCCATGTGTAAGTTACAGTAAAAGTAAAAACAGATGTTGTTTGTTTACTAAACGCTACGCCATCTGGGTGATGGAATTTAATTTACAAATAGTTCCTGACAGCGACATCTACTGAGAAGTACATCAAACAAAACAAATTATTATAAGAATAAAATTACAGAATTATATTTTTATACGGTTGCATTATAAGGGTTAACTTAATAAGAGTTAGTTCAACTTATTATTTGTAAAAAATATTTTTCAATCCTTGCAAGATTAACGTTTTGTACATTGTAATTCAAATAAAACTCAAAATACTCGAAGTTACAATGAATACATGACTCTCATTAAGAATTATAAGACTACAAAATTATAATAGCCAATGCAATAGGGCATAAGGTAAGAATTTCTATTGTAGAATCGTATACTTTTAAAATTACCTGCATTACACATATGGCAACTATTTTGCAATACCCTGTCAGCTGTCAATTTTTATTGACTGTCAGACTGTCAATATTTTATTACGGTGTTGTGTTCTTGTATATTTTTTGTTGCGATTTTTTCGATCAATGTCACTATTTAGCTTAGTAATTGAGTTTAAAGTTCTACATTATCGATTGAAATAAGTGTGTCTGTTATCCAAGCTACTTTTTGCGTATTTAATCATGTGTCGTGTGTAATAAACGTTAAAATAAACATGTCCGTTCGAGATAAGTGGGTACGCCGGTTCTCCATAGACGAGACTGCGAAACATAAAAATGGATTTACTATCTATAAAATAACTTCAGTTGTAAGTATTATGTATGTTAGTATTTACTATGCCTATGTGAAAGTGTAATGAGATTTACAGTAAAATTAATGGAAAAGTAAGACCAAATGGTCAAATATTTAGTTAAAATGACCTTAGGCTGAAGTAAATGAACATAATACACGATTTCACCTTGGCTTTAATTTATTCCACAGTACAATTAGTACCTACGATTTTGATATTTTTTTATGTCAGATAAGAAGTCAGAATTTTCCTGTTAATAGGAAATCATGCATTATATTATAATATTTGATATTGCATCACGTTTTTGTACTATTTATTTAGTTATTTATCCTTTATCTGATGGCATAAAGAATTAAGTAGTTAAACAATTTAATATGTGATATTTTCATAACCTCCACTGAAACTCCGGTAAGGCTATGTTTAACTCCTTATATAAAACACGTGGACACAAGAGCACAAATCCCACCTTCGGCAGGACAAGGGCATTTAAATATGCCAAAGTGCTTTTAACATCATAGTGTCAGGTAGAGCAAAGTCGGCCATTAAGTTTCATTTTAATTTCGGCAGAGAATGATCATGCCTTTGTCCAATTAGTCCGGTTTTTTGAAGTGAAACTTCTTTATCGGGGTTGGAAAAAAATATAGTGTAACATTTTTTCGTTACGCGCCATCTTTTTCTTATCCCTACCACGCGTGATATTAGATAGATTATTATAGATTACATTATTAGATAAAGTTTAATAAAAGCCTTTTATTAAACTTTACCTAATTTAACTTTATTTAACCGAGTGCCACCGAGGATGCAAAATGTTGGTACAGGGAAGCATTAAATATAATTATCAACATGTCATAAACCACACTTGTAAAATGTGACAATTCCAGTATTAATAATCTTAAAGATACCACCACACTTACCTTTAATATAAATCATGTCTATGGGCGGTGGTAACTACATACCATCGGGTGGACTGCATGCTTGTTGGCTACTTCATTATTGTAAAAAAAAGATTAAAGTATTAAGTTCTGTAATAGGATTAGTTACAAAAAATCAACTTGGTTTTAACCAAATTGATGCCTATCATTGTTTTATTTCAGTTATTTCCCCTGGAGTCACCAGAAGCGGTGACGGTGGTTTCCGTCTGGAAGAGGTACAGTGACGTCCAGAGGTTGCACAAGAGTATGAGATCCTTGCACTCCGGTCTGCATCTGCGTGGAAACTTCCCTACGCTGGCTAAAAGCAGCTTCTTCAAGAGATTCCAACAGGAGGTATTGGAAAATTAATCATGTGATTGATCTGACCCAATCTTTATATTGTTGCTTCACATGGAAATGAAATGTCTTTATTTTGTATAGGCCTGCGGGGGCACTTACAAATTGTCAGTTACATTTTTTTTCTTACACTACCACCGGATCGGAATACGATCTCAACTGAGAAGATAAGGCAAGAAACTCAGCGGGTTTGTCTTATTTCTTATTTATATCCATTCTACCATTTTTTTTATATAATTACAATCATGTTTTTTTACATGGTAATGAAAGTTAGCTCCAATATCTTGCCTTACAGTTCAGTAAAAGAGAACCCATGGATAATCCCATAATGTAAAGTTGATCAATTTTAAGTCATAGACTTAGTTTTTACTCAAAAAGGCTTAGAATTAAGGTCAACAAGACCTCAATTTTACTTTAACTTCATGCCTTTCAGTATATTTCCACTATTTGAACTTCATATAAAAAAAAGAGTAAGTAAATACAAAGAGGATTGTTTTACTTTTTGGCTCACTCTTTTAAGTTTGCGATTTTGAGTTACTATTTAATCCTGCTTTTATTACCATGTAAAGAGAACGTAATTGTTAATATATTTAAAAAAATAATATAAACAAGCAAATCAGACAAACCCACTGAGTTTATCGCCGGAACATCTCAGTTCAGCCTACCTATCATTTAAAAGTAAGCAAATAAGTAAGTAGCTTTCTTACATTGCGAATTACGAAAACAGAAATGTATAAGCAAAAACAAAAACTATGCTTGTTTTGAGGAAGTATTATAAACTCATACTAAGAGTACAGCACACATTAAAATATGTTATTAAAATATTTAAGTTTATAAATGTATGTAAGTAGGTATTCTAATTAATTGCAAAGTGTTCAACATCGCCACTTTCTATAACACTACACTCGTTGAGTCATTATTGATTGCTTCCTTTATTGCATAAATTGATAAGATATACCTAATTGGTGCTGAATTGTTATTGTCAATATAAAATTACATACTGCTATGTTTCTTGGGCTATCTAAACAGGTTTTGTAACATAATTGTTATGATAGGTACAATTGTATATGTATATTAGCGGTGTAAAATATGTTATTATAAGAACATTCGCAAATGCCAATATCACTTATTGATATTTGCGAATGCGATTTTTTATTTATTTTTGGGTGTAGGGGACCGAAGGATGTAGTGTAGCAGCGACCTTTTATTTTGGTCGACAAAATGCGGTTTGACTTAAATTTGTATAGATTTAACGACCTTCTTTTTTGCAAATGTGCACAGGCGATTATTTAGTAACTATTACAGATATTAAAAAACTTTAAACTGATATCGAAAGTCCTTTACCTAATGAGTAAAATGACAATAATATTTTTTTTGAATACAAGGAAAAATATCCAAAATACTTTACATTAAACACTCCCATACATTAAGTATGAGATAGTAGAAAATAGAGTAGTAGAAATAAAAATAAAAAAAAACGCTTTCTACACTCATAGCCCCACAGTAGGATTTCCTCCTGTGTCGTGGGTGCCATGGACACACAAGACGAATACACAAACACCCAGACCCAGAACAAGAATCTAAACTTATTCAGATACCTGTCTGGCCGGGAATCGAACCCGGAACCCATTCCGCGTCAGACCGGTATGGTAACCGCTGCGCCACGCGGGTCGTCAAATAGTACATTGTGGCGACCTTTTTTTGCTCGACAAGCTGTAATTAATACTTTTAAGGTACTGACACACATGCTCATTAGTAGCACGAAAGCATGCTAGTAATGAGCATTTGCTCATTAATGGCATGTGTGTCGTAACGTTGCTAGTAATGAGCATGCTTAATTCTAGCATGCTCACAAATCAACCGCCGTTCTATTTTTGAGCATGCTTCCTGAGGCGCGGGTGAAAGGGGGGTGTGCTTTGAGCATGTCTGAACAGGATTGCTTATGAGCATTCTTAATTTAAATATTGTCACTTCGATCTCGCTTTGGGCTGCTTATTTTGGCTGGAATAGCATTCCGCATATGAGTGTTTTCTTTTTGTATGACATTCTCAATTTTAGATAGTAGCTCATCAAACTTCTGCGGGAGCATGCGTAAATGATTTTTATAGCCGTTGATATCTTCGTTTCGCATCTCTAACAACAATCGATTGCTTGCTCCAAGCGTTTCTCTTCTATTTATCTAGTTACGTACCCAGATTCTCCTTTTTATTGTCCTTTTATTTTTGCCAAAATTTTCTTAAACAATTGCAACGCAAGCAAAAATATTATTTTATTTAGTTCGTTACGAATAAAACAAGCGTCCATTTTATACAAGAACTTGCGTTTAAATAGCATGTGTGTTCTGTTGTTTGCTTCGAGTATGCTTTTTCGTGGGCATGCCTAAAATAAGCATGCTTATAATAAGCATGTGTGTACAATGAAAGAGAATGCTCGTTTTGAGCATGCTTTTTAGCGATCAATTAGCATGCCACTAATGAGCATGTCTGTCAGTACCTTTAGGCCGACTGTAACACACCTGGTGGGGGCGCGTCATTTTATTAGCCTACAGCGGTCAGAATTTTTGAACAGTCGCTGGTTGAACCTGAAATCATATTATGCTCATTGATATGTGAACTATGAATAACCGGTTGCATTTTTTTTTATTTACAGATCATAGAGGAGAGAGCGAAATCAATAAAAACGTTATTGGAATTTGTAGCAGAACACAGATTGCTGTTCACCAGTACAGATTTCGTCAATTTTCTGCAGGTAAGAAATAAAAATAATAGATTCGATTAGATTTAATAAAATATACGGAAGAAAACTGGGTTCGAACTCCAGACCTCTCGTTCCTAATCCGCCCAACTTCGCACCAGAGCTATCGTCATTTTACAGATAGATGCGAAATTCATCTTTCCATTCGGTTAAGTTTTTCGTCATTATATTTTGTCTCAATCACACGTTCCTATAGCATGACCTATTATTATATAGCCTATGCTACTCAAGAATAATGTAGCTTTCCACTAGTGAAATAATTTTCAAAATAGATTCATTAGATCTAGAGATTCTTTTCGTCCCTGTAGTTCCGGGATCAGAATAGGGCTACGGCATCCTCTGCCTGTCGTAAGACGCGACTAAAAGGGGCTTCCGGGGTTGCAGGCGGCTAGAGTGAGAGCTCGAACCGTTCGGTCAGGCGATCCCGGGAAGGACGGCGGTATATGTGGTCGCATACCATCGTAAAGACAAGACAGAGCAGTGGGCCCAGCCGCCCATCTGGGAGGAGCCCGATGGGGCAACGCGCTCAGAGGATTCCGGTTGCGGTCGGACCGAGTACCCGGAGTCCTCTTTATAGCGCCGAGGACGGCCACCGGGGAGGTTTTAGTGCGGTAAAAGTCCCTCATAACCCTGCGTCGCTACCACGGCGTCGGGTACCTTTTGAAGGTTTCTTCGTCGAGAACAAAAAAAAAACATCCAGAGATTACTTCCTACAAACTCGCCAACTTATAAACTTTACCTCATTTAAACATTAGGAGAGACGAGTAAGTTATTTAATTTAGTAAATTTGTTTCAATTTTAGACTGGCTACCCCGAACCGGAGCCTAAGACAGGTGTAATAAACGCTATAAGGTCCTCTCTGCACCTGCCCATAGAGGAGACCCCGCCCTTGGAGTACCAGACCTCCGATGACGACACTAGGAGCCCCACACATAGTGGTAAGTGATCACTTAATTATACCATTTTTTTATAACTGAAGTAGCAAATAAGCAAGCAGTCTAGCTGATGGTAAGTGGTCATTGCTGCCCATAGACATCTGTAAGCAACTTCATATAGAACAGGGTATTTATCTGAAGTGAATCACAGGTGCGTTACTCCCGAGGACTAAAATGTGGATCAGGGTTGCCAGACGTCTCGATTTTGACGGGACGTCAGGATTTTTTCATCGAACTTAAATGTCCCGCACGGGACAGACTCAGTCCCGCTTTCTTGGAAGGACCGGAATGTTGCAAAAAAAAGGTTGCCAATTGCAAACTTATAAAAATTTAAGTAGATCTGCAGTTTGTCGACTAAAAAAAATGTTACCAAATATTCCGGCCTACACCAAGGAGAGGCGCAGGGCCCTTTGTAACGCTAGGACTGCTATCCCGCTTTTGACTATGAAGTCACGCGTTTTTCACCCAAAAAGTTCCCAAATTAGTAGAAAAAATCTGGTAACGCTGACGTGAACTAAGAGAAATAAGTGTGGTGGTGGTACCTACGGTCGAACTACATATATTCTGCCACCTGGTAAGTGGTCACTGCCGTCCGCAGAAACCTTATATTCAGCAGTGACCACTTACCATCAAGTACACTGTAAGCTTATTCACGACTTCAATATAACAAAAAATATGTGAAACAAATTAGAATTTAAATTTATAATTTTAGTTAGAATGGGGTTGTAAATATTTTAATTTGTTTAAAATCTTAATATATGGCTATAACTTTTTAACTAGTTTTTTAGATATTTTTGCTAATTTAATTTCCCTCATTGCATACATAATTTACGAAGACTTACGACAATGTAGTTCTTATGTAATACAATTGGATACTGAGCAATTTAGATGAAGCCTTAGTACTGACGTTAGGTAAAGTGTTAGGAAATGTCAGTCGCCTCGATACTCACTTGTATAGTTGACGGATATATAACTAAATAAAATATTATAATAATACAATAAAATATAATAATAATACAATAAAATATAAACAATAGTTTTAACTTGGATTTAAAGTTTACTAGTCGACCCGGCGAACTTCTTTACGCCAAAAGTCAAAAATCGAAAATTATCAGTGTTTTTCCACTATATTGTGCATGTGTTATACATAAAAAAACTTCATCTGGAATCACTCTATCTATTAAAAACTGCATTAAAATCCGTAGCGTAGTTTTAAAGATCTAAGCATAAGTAGGGACAGACAGCGGGAAGCGATTTTGTTTTATACTGTGTAGTGATAATAAATATATTTTGTTAAGTCCTAAAAAGGAGGTTTATATCCAGCGCTGGCGTTTATAAAGCTATATTTATGGATATATTAATAAAAAATCTTTTATATAACATTAAATTATTTAGTATTATTACACAAAGTTAACGTAAATTTAAAAGTACAAATATATAGAAAATGTATACACAGTAGGAATTAGTGTTGAAGATAAATGTGTGATGACTTTGAGATTATGTTGTTAAATTCAGTGATTCATGTATTATTTAAATTCCCTTTGTAAATATTCAATATGCAGTGTCGTGGAAAGGATTTCATACACGGTGCGTAACTTATTGTTAATCATTAATTTAAAGTTTGTAATTTTGAAGCGGGGTACTTTCGAAAAAGATTATATTTGATTTGTCGAATTATATTTGACTAGGCTATTTTCGCGGCTTTGCCCGTCTCGTGGAAAAAGCCACATAGTTTGTGCCCTAGATAAACCTAGAAAAATAGTGGGTGTAAAATTTAGCGAAGTAATTATGATTGGATGTTTTTTGCGTGAAAGAGTAACAAAAACAAACATTCACACATAGTTACACGTTTGTAATATTAATAACATGAATTCCAGAAAAAAATGAACTGAAGTGTTAAGAAAGTTATCATTTAGTAGGCAAATAAAGCAATAATTATGGGAGTATAAGGTGTGATCAGGGCTTTATTTAAATATTAAACAATTATTGAAATAAGAATACCAACAGACTAAAGTTTTTATTTCGTCCCTGTAGTTCCGGGATCAGAATAGTGCTTCGGTATTCCCTGCCTGTCGTAAGAGGCGACTAAAAGGGGCTTCCGGGGTTGTGGGCGGTTAGAGTGGGAGCTTGAACCGTTCTGTCAGGCGACCCCGGGAACGACGGCGGTATGTGTCGTCGCATACCGTCGTAAAGACCAGACGGAGCGATGGGCCCAGCCGCCCATCTGGGAGGAGCCCGATGGGACAACGCGCTCAGAGGATCCCGGTTGCGTTCCTTTTTTTTTTTTTTTTTTTTTTCAGCTACGCCTCCACAGACATATCGTCCGTGCCCTTTGTTAGCATGGTTTTATTTTTGTCTTTACGTCATTTTTACAGCTCCACTATGAGCCTTCGGCGTCGACATCGCCCACAACTAGGTAACAGTGTAAGCTGTGTGCGGTGGCGGCAGCGGCGGCTTTACAGAAAACCTTATCTATGCTTACTATATAGGACCAATTTTTTTTTTTTATTTATTTATTTTTTTTTTATTTTTTTTTATTTTTTATTATTTTTTTTTTTTGTTTTTTTTTTATTTTTTATTATGTTTTGTTTTGTTTTGCTTTGTTGTATACATTTTGGGACATCTTAGGACTTGCTTTCTTTATAATTTATCGCACGTCAAGCCATTGACGGTTTCGACTCCAAAAATATTTTAAATTCACATCGAACGAGTGCTTGCCGATGTATTGAATTTTTTTTTTTGCCTTTTTTTAATAAAAAAATACTTTATGGCAATCTTCTCTCTCTCCCAATGTTGAGCCGTTGCTGTCTTGACGTGGCGTGCGATACACTATAATTGTATACCTTTTAGTCCTTTGCGGAGGCCATTTCGAGCTTGCGGTTTGTGGCCTTGTCTATGAGCTTCGAGTCCCCGCTACGGATGGCCATTGAGATGTTATAATCCTCCAGTCTTTCGTCAGTGGCGTTCATAGCTCTTGAAATGAACTGAGCTATGGCGTCATTGCTGCAGTCGGTGTAATATGTGCAGCTGATGGTATGGCGCGACACTGCCACTACTGCATGGGGAACACTGTCGTGCAGTTGCGTTCCTTTGGAGATCTAGGAGTCTTCTTTATAGCGCCGTGGACGGTCACTGGGGGGGGGGGGGGGGGGGGTTAGTGCGGTAAAAATCCCACATAACCCTGCGTCGCTCCCACGGCGTCAGGTACCTTTAGATGGTTTCCCCCTCGAGAAAAAAAAATAATAACCACTGACAAGTCAGTTATTGGTTTATTTTTTTTAATAACAATAATATTGATTTAAAAGTTTTATTACAAACTTTTGCATTTATAATATTTAGATGATTGATAAGTGACAACTTTATTTAAATTGGTTTCATTCGTTTCAGCCCGCAGTGTTCAAGAAACGCCGGTAGATGGCGCTCCAAGCACCACCTTAGATACCCGCATAGAACTAGACGTGTCACAGATACCCATATACGAGGCAGCGGACGTAGAAATACGCGAATCGCCGAAACCAACCAAAAAGTCAATTTCTGACAGTTTCGAATCAATCCATTCGTTAATCAGCGTTGATTTTGACTTTTACGACGAACTGAACAAAATGACCATAGAGAAAAGTAAACCGTGTGTCAAAAGTAAATCAATGTTGCCAGATTTGATTAATTTCGACGCGCCATCCACTTCTAAGTTCGAAGATTACCACACTATGCCGAAGACTGGCAACACTGACGCAGAATCTGTTTCATTGAATTCCACCACATATGACTCTTCATACGATGACTCTCATAGGAGTGGTTCGCGTCTATCGCTGTACAGCAAACGCAGCATGCCGTCCCTCTCTAACATAGAGAGTAAGACGAAGACAGAAGACAGTTATATCTTCGAAGCCGGTTACTTATTGAACCTGGCAGCGCGCTGTGAGAACACGGGGGACTATCAAAGAGCCTTCGAGTACTATAAATCTGGTATTGAGAAAATGCTGATTGGTGTACAAAGTGAGTAGTATCTTTCGTCTTCTTAATAATATGAATGTATGTCTGTATGTCCTCTATAGATATGTATTAGTAGTATATCTCTATATATTAGTTCACCGGGGAAGGACCACCGCCACACCTATTTCTAGCGTGAAGCATTTCTTGCGTTTCGATAGAAGGGTGTGGTTGCCGGCACACTTTCACATGAGGCGACCATCATAGTCCTCGGGAGTAGCAACGCATCTGTGATTGACTCCAGATGGAATCCATGTTCTGTATGAAGTTGATTACAGACGTCTATGGGCGGCAGTGACCACTTACAGGTGGACTGCATGCTCGTTTGCTACTTCAGTCAGATAAAAAAAATAGAATCGTAAACTATTTATTTGATCATTTGTATATCTTAAGCAAAGTTGTTATTCATGAGCTCGCGAAGGTTTCTGGTGTATTTTTTTTTTTGTGATGGCGTAGCAACGTGCGCAGGGTTCAGCTAGTTAAAGTGTTACTATTTAATTTCAATTCTGGGGGAACCATTGTCATCTCTACTTTTGACTAATAATTAGCGTCTGACCCAAGCTACTTTAGCAGTCAATTTTTAGCTGAAGCTTAAGCGATTTGGCATACCTAGTAACATTCTTCATTATGATATAACTAGCTCTTACCTGCGGCTTCGTCCGCACGGTCAAAGGGAATTAACATTAGCATTTGATAGCGTGATTCAGAACTTGCAAGTGAATTTTACTAACGCCATCTATTAACAACGTCTGGAACTACTAAATATGCATCAATTAACAAAACATCGATATTCTCATGGTAATGAGAGAGCGCGATAAAAAGTAGCCTACGTCACTTTCCGTCCTCCTAACGATCTCCCAGCATATAAACCATATCTTATAATAGCTATGTGGAAACGTGAAAGAGGAACAAACAAACACACTTTCATATTTATAATATTAGTATGGATGGATAAACGTTACAAATCGGCATATTAAGCTTTGTGGTGCGAGTCTTACGATATTTCGTATTAAATAAACTTACAAAATACCAGATTTCTATAAAACCCAAAGTTTGTTTAATACAACCCATTACATTATTCAAAATCTGTTCCCTATAGTTAAGTTATTATTTGGAATCTGAAAAGAACTTTTATTCCTACCAATACTGTTAAAAAAGGGAGTTCTATCGATAAATGTCTTCTCCGATTTATTAAAAAAAGGCGCGTCTCCGACACAAAAAAGCTCTTGTTTCGCTTCTGTTAAACTGCTTATTGTTAATTCTCTCTTCTCAGTGAAGGTAGTGAGTAGGGACATTACTTCTAATATTTGTCTTATATAAAACTAGCTGACCCGGCGAACTTCGTTCCGCCTAAAAGTCAAAAATCTAAAATTATCAGTATTACTCCACTATATTATAGCATGTATTATAAATAAAAACCTTCGTCTTGAATCACTGCATTAAAATCCGTAGCGTAGTTTTAAAGATCTAAGCATACATAAGGACAGACAGCGAGAAACGACTTTGTTACACTACACTTTACACTTTATACTAGGTAGTGATCGATGTTTATATTTTTACAATTCTGTTTTAAAAGTAAATTCATTTAAAAATTATAACGGCTGTCGTTACCAGCTTTCAACACAGCTATATTATTTTACTTTATTCAATTTAATTCCATTCAATGTATTTTAAATTCTCCATTTTGAATTACACTTGCGTCTTTACATCTATTGAGGGTAGTATTAGTATTTGGAGAATTTACGCCTAGTGTTTAAATTCAAAGTGGAGCTGTTTATAAATATGCTATGGCTTGAGATATGGACTTGCCCTGTTGACATATTTTTCTCATGTATTTTTAGAATTTGATAATATAAAATTATGTAGAAGGCGCTTTTGATAAGTGCGAAGGTATTTAAGGTGGTGCAAGAAATGCATAACATGGCCATGTGTTTAAGAGGGGCTGTCAACAGTGGCGGTCGTCGAAAAAAAAGTTTGGCCAGTCTTTTCTAGATGGTTTTATTCACCTTATAATATAGAAAGGAGGGTGTCATCGTTTTTTCTTACCTTTGACAAGGGGTGGAGGGTCCGGAGCTCTATACCCCCTGAATATAGGTTTAGGCATTTTGGGCTGACCAACATAAATTTTCTGAAAATATACACAATTTTCAACAGCAATTACTTAAAACCTGCCTTTCTTAATTAGGGATATACTGTATTAAATAAATAAAAGTCTATCAAATTGTTGATTTCATATGTTTTGTTTCAAAAATAAAAACTCTGTACCGTCCTCCTGCAACTTTTACAAAATGTCGCTTAGATCAAGTAGCCTTTCAACCGTCGATATGCTAATTAAAATAAACTAATTTTAACTAATTAAAATTAATTTAATTTTACTGGGGTTTAAATGAATTCCATTTTGAAAATCTATAGAGATCTTTTCTTCTGGGAATTAATAGCCTGAAATTTGATTCTAAATATTAGAGATAATTTAATATGTTATGTTATGTGTGTTTTAAATGTCATCGAGCAATAGGTACTGAGTTAAATTCAAAAGTTTTTTTTTAACTTATACAGTCCATATTTTGACAACTACTATCAAGTCTTCATTTGGATTAAAATTCATCTATTCTTCCCAATTAATTAAAAACATCATAATTATATTTTTAATTCATTGGGCAATATATATAATTAATTAGTTTTAAGCAATATACATTCGCTTGAATGTGAAATGTTTTGTGTGATTTTTTTATCTCTCGCGAAGTAGGGTAACCTTGTGATAAAAATATAATTGCCTAAATGTAAGTGACTCGGAAACAGGGTTTCGTATCACAATTATTTTCATTATTTTTGCATATGTTTTTATTACAGCTTTAAAAGTACATGCATTGTGAAAATAATAATAACAATAAATAATTTATTTGCTCTCACAAGGTTACTTAGAGCTAAGCAAAACTTAAACGCTAAAACTATGGTCGACCTTTGTTGTGAGAGCCTAGTGCCTGATGTAGATATGTGTAAATCTGTAATACAGGTCACCAGTTCACCAGAAAATATAAAGTGAAATGCGGTTTAATTGATCTCCCTGTATTTTTTTATTTCTTGTCTTGTAGCGGTCAAAGTAATATAAACTCTGCAAACGTTTCAAGGTCATTTTTATACTTAAACCTAACGATAAGGCAGACGGGCTACCTGATGGAAAGTAGTCACCGTCGCCTGTGGACATTCGCAACACCAGAGGAGTCGCCAATGCATCGCCAGATTTGAAGGAGAGCTCTTTTCGCACCTTTCTTGAAGAACCCCATGTCATAGCGCTCTGGCATAGGTATGCTTCATAAGACCGAGCCCGGTGATAAATGGACGAGCAACGAAAACTTGGGTTCCGATTTTACTATTTAGTTACTTATTTACGGAACCCCAAAAAGTCCACCGGAACAGAGTTCGCAAACGGTCACACGATCCCTCAGCGCTGTCTACATTTCTATATTCCAAGTAACAATATTATCAACAAACATTATCGGTCAACCTATCGAGCAGTCGTCGGACAGCACTCGGGTGGTGTTATCGTGTTTAATAAGTATTTGTTTATAATTATTATCGTTTTAATGGATTTCTTGTACATTTCCGCGTATTTGCAAGCGTATGAACATCGTGAGCGTAGAGGTATTTACTTCAAAATTATGTTTTTTTTTATCTGACTGAAGCAAACGAGCATGTAGTTCACCTCATGATAAGTGGTCACTGCCGCCCATAGACAAATCAATCACAGGTGCGTTGCTACTTCCGAGGACTATGATGGTCGCCTCATGTGAGTGTGTCGGCAACCACACCCTTCCATCGCAAGAAATGCTTCACGCTAGAAACACGCTAATAATAGACCACCTTGATCTATGTTATACTAGGTTAATCCTGCGGCCCCGATTTTGATCAAGTTTAGCACAGTTATGAGTTATCCTATGTGGTTATCTAGGTCATAAACTATCTTTGTGCCAAATTTCAGCGAATCGCATGATATGTAGTTTTTACGATATCACTACATAATATAAAAAGTCGCTTCCCGCTGTCTGTCCCTCTGTATGCTTAGATCTTTAAAACTACGCTACGGATTTTAATGTTTTTTTTAATAGATAGAATGATTCAAAGGGAAGGTTTCTGTGTATGTATTATACATGTGTTATAAACATGTATAATATAGTAGAAAAACACTCATAACTTTAGATTTTTACTTTTAGGCGGAACGAATTTCGCATAACTTTCGCATTTGATACTTTAATAAGAAGTAAGATATCATCATTTCATCCATCCATCCATCAGCCTCTGAATGTCACTGCTGAACATAGGCCTACCCTGATCTGCGCCACTTCGACTGTTCCTGAGCCATCTGAACCCAGCAGTTAACCGCTGTCTTCTTCAGGTGCAGATCCTTGAAGTCTGATAAACTCTCATTCCCACTATTTAGTGGGTAGATATTGTATACTAACGAAGTTAAACAATATCAGGTGTTACTTTGCGGAAATACTTAGATGAGTAGTTAAGATAAAAAATACTTCGTTAAAATTAATAAAATTACATAAATCTTATTTAGGTACGTGCAAAAGATAAAGAATCTACTATTTCAAGCGTTGTACGGACATACGAAATCAGATTTTTCATGTGTAAAAATCTGCATGTTTATATTACCTATAGATGTGACGGATCGTCAAAATCATAGATCCGCGGATACGGATATGGATTATTTCTGTCAAGATCCGCGGATACAGAACTTAACTTTCTTACAAATTTACATACTTGGTGCACGTGTCCTTTTTTTCCCTAATGCGCCAAAAGAAATATAACCTCAATATTAGCTATAAAAGATCCGTTTGAGATCCGTCTAAAAAGTAACGGATACGGATGTTTCTTCTGCCGCGGATATCCGCGGATACGGAGCTCCGGCACATCACTAGTTTATATGTTTTGCAGGTTTTTTATAAAATGAACTAGCAAGTAGTACACTTGAGGTAATCCCCTCCCATCCTCCATTGGCGAGATTGAGATTTGTCTGGATCCGGCTCGAAGGATCATTTAATAATGTATGCTTTCTTGCTACATACACTATTAGATTGATAAATAAAATATTCTTTCTAATCTGCGCCACCTTCACCGGTCCTGAGCCATCTGAATCTAGCGGTTACCCGCCGTCTTCTACTAGTCCACCTAGTCGGGGGGAGGGACGTCCTTATTAATTAATACATACTAGTCACCCGTCGCATCGGTTGAAATTCGACCGTAATTTAAATTAAAAAACTAAACTTCATATTGTCCAAAGTAGTACGAATATTTCTTTAATTTAAATAAAATGTAATATTTTTTAGGTAATTTTGAACGCGCCCGTTAAATATAAAAAGAGGTTTTAATATCTATCTATACCTATAGCGGTATTTTGTCGAAGATATCTGAAATTTTTGACGTTATGTGTTTTCATAGTAAGACATTGAATGTTTTATTTCGTTTACTATGTATTTGTTTGTGACAATTGCACGGTAGTGAGTGTAATGTGTTTGATTTTATGTATGATATATGCTTTATTCGCACTTGGCCAGCGCGGTGGACTATAGCCTAAACTCTCTCATTCTGGGAGAAGACCCGTGCCCAGCAGTGGGCCAATAATGGGATTATTTGAAAATTATATTAACATTCTGCACTCCTTCTCTACGACCACTATAACCGTGCAAAGTTTCATACTAATTCGTCCGCGGCATATTGCTTAAAAATGCGTCACAAGTTTTTGCTTCACGTATTAATATAATTAACAAGACAATTAATAAATTATACATTTTGTCTTATTTTCAGTGGACAGTAATCCGGAAAGACGGGCAATAATAAAGGGGAAAACCAACAAATATCTGTCTTATGCGGAGACCATTTATAATAACTACTTGTGCGATGCTGAACAGAGTGTGAGTATTAATCTGTGAAAGTGTAGAACATTGTAGTCCGACCGGGGAGGTACAGTCAGCAGCATATAGTTAGTGGCGTTCAAAGTGTCCATATTGTTAGATACAATCAAAGTGTCCAATAATATCGGCACAACCTACGTGTTCTAATTGTTCGCAACATCTTAAACTTCCAAATGACAGAACATTCATAAATTCATAATGAACCACTCAAATTGTCACAATTTCAGCATCTGTTACGACGCCAGCGGTAACCTAGCAACGAGACTGTTCGTAAATATAGGTACATTTTATAATATTATACCTTATGTTGCGGATATAAGGTTCCTGATCACTTACGGTATAGGACATGCTAACAATGACTCTTCTCTTCTCTCTTTTTTATATTAACAACTATCCTTTTCATATCTTGCAATGACGTCATTGACTGTCAAAGTCATAGAATCGGTCTAGGGGAACAAGAGGCATGATAAGACAAGACGAGAGGACGGACGAGTAAGACGGGTCATGCACACATACCGGAAACGAAAAAGCGTTTCGTTGCGAGATGTTGCTGCAGCCCATCAGAACCTGCTTTCAAACAATACTCAATGGACCATGACAGTTGATTTACAATCAAATTTAGTTTAAATGCATAATTGATGTAATATTTTTTTATCCTTAATAACTACAGAAACGAGCAAGAAATAGTATTGAATTGATGATTATGTTCTCCTTTATTTTACGTTTTCCTTGAAGTTGATGGGCAATTTTAACACTGCTTTAGTCTTACCGTTATTTCATATTTTCTTTTAACATAGTAATTGGGGCAAAATGCGTAAATGTCACGGGGCATAATGGCATACACCATTATATTGCATTCTAATAATTCCATCGACAGAGTTAGTATCTCATCCGTGCTCAATTGCGTCAAGTGTTGTTAATGTTCTGTATATGGAAACATACACATATATTGCACCTGAAATACTTACCACGTCAAGTTCTACAAACCTACCTTCGTCAAGAAAAAGAAGGCCTAAGTGGGTTCATAACACACTTGAAAAAGAACAAGTTCAATCGATTGAGTCTTCTTCCTGTTCTCTCCGGAAATCAACGTTTGCCAGTGACACTATCTGATGCTGATTCACCACAACAACATTGTTCACAATTATTTGACGTACAAAAAAGAAGTTCCTCAGAAATTCGTTTTCACATACGAGCTTAAAGTTATTCGATCGTTACTAGCAAGGATGTTCAAAGGGTTTCAAAGGATGTATATTAAAAAAAAATAAAGACTGATGTATATTTCACAAACAATATATTTTAGCTAAAATATAATAGTTTTTCTGTAACCTCTACGGTTTTCTCATTTTTAAACTGATGAAAAGTATGTTCATTAAATTTTAAAACCCTAAATGAGATAAACATATGTCAATATTATCATTGCTCGCACAGTAAGTGATCCTTACAACATATTCGCAACATAAAGTTTAATATTATAAAATGTACCTATATTTACAAACAGTCTCGTTGCTAGGTTACCACTGACGCCGGAACATTTGTGACAATTTGGGTGGTATTAACATTATGAGTTTATGAACGTCCTGACATTTGGGAGTTTAAGATGTTGTCAACAATTAGAACACGTAGGTTGTGCCGATATTATTGAACACTTTGATTGTATCTAACAATATGGACACTTTGAACGCCACTAACTATATGCTGCTGACTGTACCACCACCACACCTATTTCTAACGTGAAGCATTCCTTGCGTTGCGATGGAAGGGTGTGGTTGCCGGCACACTTTTATATGGGGCAACCATCATAGTCCTCGGGAGTAGCAACGCATCTGTGATTGACACGCGCCAGTGACCACTTACCATTAGGTGGACTGCATTTTCGTGTGCTACTTCATTATTATAAAAAAAAGTGAAAATGGGTGTAAAGATTTGTAGATAAATTTCCGTTTTTCAAATATCGGTTTCTGTTAATAGATTTCGTTTAAGAAGAAAATGAAAGTGTGTGTACTTATGTACACGCGTTAGAAGTTATACTTCTTTGGCGTAACAAGCTATTGATGAAGGTACGCCGGTAACTGCCGTGCTATTAGACATGACCAAAGCGTTTGATTTTGTTGATCACAATCTACTCATCTATAAACTTGAAAAATACGGCATTAGAGGGAAAGCTAACGACTGGCTCAGAAGCTACTTAAACGATCGACAACAATGCGTTGAAATAAGTAATTTTGAAAATGATAATAAAACTAAAATTAAAACAAGATCAATGTTTTTAACAAATAAATTTGGAGTTCCCCAAGGTAGTGTTCTGGGACCATTCTTATTTCTAATTTATATAAATGACATCTCAAATGTTACTGACCACAAAACTATATTGTTTGCCGACGACACTACGTTATTAATTAAATGCAAAAACATAAACACTTATGAAGAAGAAATTAATTTAACAATTGACAATATTACCAAATGGCTTAAAAATAATAATTTAAAATTAAACGTAAGTAAAACTAAAATAATGCAATTCCAAACTCATAATAAAAAACATATTGATCTTAATATAGTTCAAGACAATATTCCAATTGAAGAACTAGACAAGACCAAATTTCTAGGAATTATTCTTGACAATAACTGTAACTGGAAAGGACACAGAATATATATCTGATAAATTAGATAGGTTTGTGTTTGCAATAAAAAGAATAAGGCTTATGGTATCCAAGGAAGCAGCACTTAGTGCATATCATGGATATGTCTCATCAGTGTTGTTTTACGGTATCTTATTGTGGGGAAACTCGGTAGACATAATTAAAGCCTTTCGCATTCAAAAAAAATGTGTAAGAGCCATCTGCGGTGCTTGGCATATGGACTCTTGTAAACCTCTATTTAAAAAGTGTAGAATCCTGCCACTGACCTGTATGTACATCAGAGAGGTCTGTCTATTTGTCAGGCAACACCCACAGTATTTTAAAATGCAACCCCATTATGGAAGCAGAATTGCAGAACAAAAGAAATTTAAACTGGACGTGCCAAAATCTCGACTAGAATTATTTAGAAGAAATGCTTATCCTATGGCTTTAAAAATTTATAATAAGTTACCAGACGCGTATAAAAATTTGACATTAAATATTTTCAAACGTAGAATTACAGAATGGCTTATGCAACACTGCTTTTATGACATAAATGAATATTTTCAATATATAGACTAAGAATGACATGCATGTAATAATTAACTAAGATGTAATTTAAATATTTTTATGCCAATTATAATAACAATTTATTTAATGACTATAATTTCACAATTGACATGATTGCACACCATTGTCATGGTAGAATGTACGATCTTTCTTACTGTAACCATCTTTGTACTACATTCTTGCAATAAATTAATTTCATTTCATTTCATTTCAAATTTCAAGATACAAATCTTTTTAAAAAATATATTTTTTGCCTTATTCTACGTTAGTAAGAAAAAAAGCACTAACAATAGAAACAATGTTATGAACCTCAATTCTAGACTCTTGAAAAAACTGTTACGTATCCCTGTTCACAACTTATGAAAAAACTGTTACGTACCCCTGCTCACAACTTACGAAAAAATTGTTACGTATCCCTGTTCACAATTTAGAAAAAACTGTTACGTATCCCTGTTCACAACTTAGAAAAAACTGTTACGTATCCTTGTTCACAACTTACGAAAAAACTAGCTGTACCCACGGCTTCGCCCGCGTGGAAATCAGTGTATCGCAAAGTTTTCCCCTACAAATCTCGATCCCGTAGACATTCTATGTTGAAAAGTAGTCTATATGTTTTTCCATAACCTTTTCTATAGTGAAAGTCCCAAGCAAATGGGTTTGCCGTTCAGGGATTACTCGTACAAACACAGAGTGAAGAAACGAATTTAAAGAATGTATTTGTGGGTAGGAACATAATTGTTACGTAAAACTATTTTTAAAATTAGACGAATTAGAAAATTGCTAACCCACTTTCTTTAAACTATTTACAGTCTTGTTGGTCACATTAACAATATCGGGTAGCACCTTTTCAACCAACTTCTCCACATTAAAACCAAAACGCATCGATTATAATATAAGATAATACATTGATTTTAAGTTTTCCGAATTGGAAAATGCTATTTGAAGTCATTTTGGCGGACTTAAATTTCAGAGTAAGTTGAAAGAGACGGTGCACCCACCCATCAGGCTATTTCCGTGCGTAAATCCTGCATTGTTCTTTCTAAAGAAGAGAGAATTCTTCATCAAAAAAAAAATAACAATCCCGCATTAACTTTCCAGTATTCCTTTAATTTGTAATATTACAAATGGTACAGAAATCGTCGCTACAAATCTTGAGTGGACGCTCAAAGGTGGAATAGGCAATTTCATTTCATTTCATGGGCGGCAATGACCACTTACTATCAGCTGGACTGCATGCCCGTTTGCTACTTAAATCAGATAAAAAAATCCCTCCGCAGGTACTACCCTCGCAAGAAGACCCCAGGAGGACCCACTGGCCCCTCCCTCTGTCCATGGTTCGCCGGGCCACAGACGAGCTGGCCTGCTACCGGGTATTGGGAGTGCTAGCCCCCGCCACTATGCTGGTGTTGCACGATGGAGACCAGACCTGCTATGCTATGAAGGTATACCACCCATTTGATTGGTTGAACTAAATTAATATTTTTGAAGGTGGTAGAACCAGTGTAATTCGACCGGGAAAGTACCACCGCCACATCCATTTCTAGCGTTAGGCATTCATTGCGTGTCGATGGAAGGGTGTGGTTGCCGGCACACTTTTATGCCCGGCAGCCCTCGAGAGTAGCAACGCATCTGTGATTGACTTCAGGTTCAGGTTCAGAACCCACGTTTTGTATGAAGTTGATTACAAATGTCTATGGGCGGCAGTGACCACTTACCATCAGGTGGACTGCATGCTCTCGTTTGCTACTTCAGTCAGATAAAAAAATAGACCACATTAGAAAACGTACCCGAACCACCCATTTTTGGCAAGATTTGATCCCCTTACCTCCCTGGTCTGACGCGCAGTGGGTTCCGGGTTCAATTTCCGGCCAGACAGGTATGCGAATGAGTTTACATTCTTGTTCTAGGTCAGGGTGTTTGTGTATTCGTTTATGTGTGTGCCCATGGCACCCACAACATAGGAGAAAATGTTAGTGTGAAACTATGAGTGTAGAAAGCGTTAAAAAAATGTCTTTACTTTGTATAGGCCTACAGATACAGATTGAGTGTAGTTCTAATTAATCATTTATATGTTTTTTTTATGAGTCAATATTAATAATCCTCGTTTTTACAATAAATTTAATCAAATCCCTTTTCCATAATTTGGAAATAAAACCTTTGTTGTATACTTTGCTGGTCACGTGAAAATAAAATTATGATTTGTATTAATTTAAAAACACCTCTATTATATTTAACACAAATAACATGAAATTGACAGAATATTTTTATTTGAACTTAACTAAAGTTCTTCATTGAAATAATTTCTCGTTAACTAGTTATTGTCCCACTGCTGGACACGGGTCTACTCTCAGAATGACAGAGTTTAAAACCATAGTCCACCGCGCTGACCAACTGCGGAATGGCAGACTTGAAACACCTATGACAACTTTTTCTTCTCAGCTGTGTAGTTTTCCTCAAGATGTTTACCTTAGCCGTAATGTACTAATTACTCAATTTAAATTCTAATTAATATGATTTTAGTAAAATCAACGGTACGTGCCAGGGACTCGAATCTAGCACGCGCGATTAAGAGATCGAATTTTACTAAACTAACAATGAAATGAAATGAAATGAAATGAAATGTCTTTATTTCGTATAGGCCTGCGGGGGCACTTACAAATTGTCAGTTACATTTTTTTTCTTACACTACCACCGGATCGGAATACGACCTCAACTGAGAAGATCCGGCAAGAAACTCAGCGCTCTTCAAGTGCGGTAATATTAAAATAATATCATGAACACAATGTAAGTCGTCGTCAACCCACTGGCTGGGCACGGGTCTTCTCTCAGAATGAGAGAGTTTAGGCCATAGTCCACCGCGCTGGCCAAGTGCGAATTGGTGGACTTCACACACCTCCGAGAACTTTTTTTTTTAAAGAACTTTCGGGTGTGTAGGTTTCCTCACGATGTTTTCCTTCACCGAAAAGCAGTGATAATTAATTTATAATTCGCACATGAATCAGTGGTGCGTGCCTGGGTTTGAACCTCGGACCTCCCGATCGAGAGGGCAAGTTTCAACCATTAGGCTATCACTGCTGTCAATTTTCAATGTAAGTAATTATATTTAATGTTGCAGGTGGTACAAAAAATACCAAACAATCTCACAGAATTTGACGACTACTTCCTTCAACGGATGAGCGAGACCCGGCAACCTGTACTACCGACCGTCATACCCTACATGGTACCCTTGCACGCCTTGATAGAAACCAACCACTTATACTTCTTAATACTATCGTATGCTCCAGGGAAGAAACTCTTCGAATATATCAAAAACTACGCAAACTCTATACCTAGCACGCCAGCCAGAGAGGTTAATCTTGAGAATGTATTTTCTGAACCGATTGCTAAGAAGAATGACATAGAAAATAATATAGAGGAAGTAGAAACAGTTGGCAAGGTGAATTACTTGGACAGTGTCAATGAAAATGTTACGTTGGACAATGTAGAAGTATCGACTAATGAGTTGGTGATAAATTCGCAAAAACTACTGTTGAATGTGGATAGGGTGTTGAGTGAAGTGCCTAGTGTTAGTGTGAGTGTGGGTCTGGGTGTTGAGGAAAGAAGAACAGAAGAGACAAGGACGGAAGAATCGGAGAGAGTTGCAACGCTCGGATGTAGACGGGTAAGTGGATTATTTGATACATATGTAGACTTAATGAATGCTAATACTAGTTTGTGAAAACGGTATGTTTTCAGAGCAGGATACTGGAGCCTACTTTTATTACCCATGTAAAAACAAGATGGCAAATAAAATAAAAAGATGTACAAAGAAAAAAGACAAACCCGCTGAGTTTCTTGCCGGATCTTCTCAGTTGAGGTCGTGTTCCGATCCGGTGGTAGTGTAAAAAAATATATAAATGTAACTGACAATTTGTAAGCGCCCCCGAAGGCCTATTCAAAATAAAGATATTTCACTTCATTTTGTTTTCTTTTTTATAAGATTGGAATTGCAAACGGGCATAGGTATGTAGGTGGTAAGTGGTCACTGCTACACTGGGACATCTGTAAGCCAAATGCGTTGCTATATGTGATTGACTTCAGATAGAACCTTTGTTCTATTTAAAGTAGTTTATAGATGTCTGGGCGGCAATGCTGACCACTTACCATCAGGTGGAATTCTAGTTGTTTTTTAATTTTTCTTTGTGTTTTAGAAATCGCATCGCAATTTTTACGACTGAAAATATGTGTTTTTTTCCCATGAATATATTGTAGTTGTCACCAAACCGTCGGGACCTGTTGCCACCGTCGGCGGTGTGCAAGTGGGGGGCCGAGATACTCACGGCCCTGGAGAGCTTGCACAACTGTGGAGTTGTATGTAGGTAAGGGTTTGCCCTATTATTTATTTTAACTTTTGAAACACCTTACACTAAGGGTTACAAGGAACTTAATCAACACTGGGCGATGGCGATAATTTGTGGTAGGCATATAATATGTGGTAGGCATGTGATAGCCTAATGGTTGAAACTTGCCCTCTCGATCGGGAGGTCCGAGGTTCAAACCCAGGTACACACCAATGATTTATGTGCGTATTAGAAATTAATTATCACTTTTCGGTGAAGGAAAACATCGTGAGGAAACCTACACACCCGAGAGTTCTTAAAAAAAAAGTTCTCGGAGGTGTGTGAAGTCCACCAATTCGCACTTCTCCAGCGCGGTGGACTATGGCCTAAACTCTCTTATTCTGGGAGCAGACCCGTGCCCAGCAGTGGGCCAATAATGGGTTGATGTGTGTGTGGATGGATGTAAATATATTTTTTTCATAACGCGCTTAAAGAAGTATAACTTCAAAAACGTAATTTTTTTAAACTATGTACGTATAAGCTACACACTGGCGAGTTCTGTAACAAAAAGTTCTCAAAGTGTATGAAGTCCTCCATTTCGTACTTGGCCAGCGCGGTGGACTGTGGCCTAATCTGAACGATGAGTTTAGATTCCTGTTCTGGGTCTGGGTGTTTGTGTATTCGTCTTGTGTCCATGGTACCCACGACACAGGGAAAAATCCTACTGTGAGGCTATGAGTGTAGAAAGCGTGTTTATGTTTATTCCCAGGGATTTGAACCCCTCGAACATCCTCCTCGGCGACCGCGGGCAGGTCATCCTCACGTACTTCCTGTACTACCCCGGAGTGGACATGGCGCTGGCAATGATACACAGACGGACGGACCACCCGGACATGTACATAGCGCCCGAACTGTATATGACCACGTGCGAGGGGGACACGGCGATGGAGAAAGTGTGCGACTTCTGGAGCTTTGGGGCGATTATGTATGAGTTGCTGTGTGGGGTGGTGAGTACGCAACGTGCATACATTTTGTAATAATCTAATTTTATAATTTAATTTTAATTGACGATACCTTACATTTAGTAATTATTGTTTTGTAACTCTTTTCTATTTTATGTATAGCTCAATTTAATTAATCTATATTAGTTTGCATGTTTTTAAACTACATAGTACATCTCCATGCATGACTTGGTCACCTGTAATTGTAGGAACAGTTAAATAGTATTATGTATGTAATTTTTGTTCTGCAATGTAAGTTTTATATTGTTAAGCTGTATCTTATGTTGGTGTTCCAATTAAATAAATAAATTAATTTAAATACTAGGTAATTAGATTAGTTAATTCTAGTTTATATAATTGTAGTAGCAATCAAACATGAAATCCACTTGTTGATCAGTCACTTCCCGTGGACATTCATTTCTTATTTTGCTCACAGGAGTACTCACAAATAGATGCAACATTTTTTTTAATACAACTTCAATTGAAAAAATTCAGCAAGAATTTAAGATTTATCTTTTTTTCTGTATATCGCCTATTTACTACAACAACATGGCAATGATGACAAGTACAAATTAACCTTTTTTGGTAAATTTCATAAGTTTTGTGTCCAATTTGCCGGTAAGTCATTAGGTAATTATTAATTTATAATTATGGACTTACACAGACATTAAGTCTGTGTAAGTCCATAATTATAAATATCCATTCATTTTAAGGAATTTTATTTTGTGTAACTCAACAATTAGACTCCAATAAAAATTGTAGTGTTCAAGATAACGCGTTGTTCTTGTAAAGAGTCGATATACAAATAAAGTTAATTTTTTAGAGTTCATACAAAAAGAACTAAAAAATTAACTTCAATATCTGGCCTTCAAATTTACTAAACAGAAGCCCTGTTTGGCGAGGCTTGCTACACTTTGGCATTTATAAACAGTGGATATGTATTGTAGAAATTTAATAGTATATTTGTGTTTTCCAGCCCCTGTCGTACTACCACCGCAGCGTGTTCACCAGCCACACCATCCTGCAACTGCCCGATGGGTTGCCCGTAGAAGTACAGTCCTTATTGACACAGGTTAGTTACTTGTTAACATGAATATCGACCAGGGAAGTACCACCGCCACACCTATTTTTAAAGTAAAGCAGTTCTTGCGTTTCGATAGAAGGGTGTGGTTGCCGGCACACTAATATACGAGGCGATCATCGTAGTCCTCGGGAGTAGCAACACATATGTGATTGACTTCAGATAGAACCCATGTTCTGTATAAAGTTGCTTACAGATGTCCATGGACGGCAATGACTTACTATCAGGTGGACTGCATGATCATTTGCTACTTCAATCAGATAATAAAAACCTCCCGAGGATTAAAATGCTTGCTAGTGAGCCAACTGCCATCATATAACTACAATTGTAGACCAACGGTACAAGAACGGTGGGTTCTTGCATCTTATTCAATTCTTGTTTCCCTTAAGCCACTAAATTTGTTTTGAAGAGATCGCTATTTTGATAAGATCGCCTGATCTTCTTTAAATTATGTGTCTTTTTTTTGTTATCCATGTTTTGTTGTTCAATAAACGTATCTTCGGGTGACAGAAAAAACTCACAAACTACAGAATATGCAACATGAAGTTATCAGCTTTTAATAATATTTTGATCCCAAAATTTCATTTATATGAAATGTTCTTAAGTTATATCTTTAAATAAAATATCGTACAGGTTATTGTATCCATATATTACTTACGTAATAATAATGTATCGTTAAATAATAGTGTATTAAGTGAATAAATCGGGATTAACCAATTTTGTAGTTTGTTTTTCTTGTCACCCGACGATACTTTGTGTAGTATATAACCATCCTATCACAATAAATGTTCCAGCTGTTAACATACGAGCCATCAGAGCGCCTGGGGGCCGGCAAGGCGGGCGTCGCGGAGATAAAGCAACATCCGTACTTCAAACATATCGACTGGCAGCTGGTGTACGACTCGTGGGTCGCGCCGGCCTGAGCGTTGCCGCGCGCCGATAGATGGCGTTGTTATACATGCTTATGCTCCACAGCGGGTGACATTTGTAAAGTTGCCATTACTTCGCAATAGATGGCGTTGTTATACATGTTCTGTTTTACAACATGACATTTGTAAAGTCATTACTTGGCAATAGATGGCGTTATTATACATGCTTTTGTTCCATAGCGGATGACATTTGTAAAGTTGTCATTACTCGGCCGTAGATGGCGTTATTATACGTAATTTTATACCACAACAGATGACATTTGTAAAGTTGTCATTGCTCGGCAATAGATGGCGTTACTGTATTTTGTCATAGAATGAAGTTTGTAAAATCGTCCGTACTCAACGATAGATGGTATTGTTACAGTTGTAACGATGGATGGTATTTGTAACTATTTGACAATAGATGGCGTTGTTTTCTAAATGTTTGATGTACGTTGATGTTACTCGGCTACAGATATCATTAATAAAATCATTTCGCAAATGGATCATATTTGTAAAGTTGTCTTAACACGGAAATAGATTGCGTCACTATGATTGTAGCAATTACTACAGTGGATTATATTTGTTGTTGCAGCTACCTATCTGACCGAACATAGGTAGGTACCTAATTTGACTTAGATGTACAACATCACGTTATTTTGTATGGTATTGCTTTAGAAAGATGGCGCTACGTGTAATAAGAATCTTGATGTTGAGGTTCTTTTAAACGTTGAAATGTATTCACTGAAGTAAACAAGACGTAAAAATATGTTGTTTTAAAATCAAATGCATTATTATGCATAAAACCATATTTTATTCGAATTGCATTTATTCTTAATTAATTTATAAAGGAAAAAAGGATTCGTAAGTCATGTATCATTCATTTTATTGGATGCCACATGCCAATAATTCGCCTACTTGCCAATCCCAGGCAATCGATACAATACTGTAATAATAAATGTGGTATCACATTTCTTTATTCCATTAAAAATCTTAAATAATATATCAATTTTACATTTTTCTAAACCAAATATCAGTTTACCAAGAAATTGGTAATGTTACAAATCTTGTTATAATACCGGATATGTTTGTTAAATAACAATAATTTATTAGAGCTTCTGAATATAGTGAGATATTTATATAAAATTCCTAGTACGTATAGAATAGTTATAGTAAATGTAGAAATATAGTTTATTCTAAGTGGAAAAGTGTTTTATACCGAGTATTCTAAATTTATTACGTACACGGCAATTTGTCGGACTGTATAAAGCCAGACTATCCTTCGGGAACCACAGACTTATACGAAAATAATAATAAAAATAATAAAATACTTTATTGCCCTAAAATTAAAACATAAAATCCCTAACTTAACAAATTACAAACAAGAGAAAAAATCATACATACAGTATACAATGAGAAAGCAAAAAATAAACAAAATTATATCCTTAACGAGGGCAAAGGAAGCGGCTCAGCATTTTGCTAACACGAGATCTTGATCCCGAACAGCGCTGTTTTTCAGCCTCTCCCTACTGAGATGGTATACGGGAGAGCTTGTGAGCTCCCCAATCCCGGCCAATACAAACGAAAATCAAGTAGAAAAGATTAAATCAAATCAAATCAATTTATTTGTGAATAAGGTAACATAGGTACAGTTGGTATTCAAACATTTTTGTTTAATCGCTTATTCTGCCATTGAGTGGCTTACAAAAAGAAACTGAGTGGCTTAAAAAAGAAAATCGAAAATAAGTACACAAATATCGTAACTAAATAATAATACCGCATAATTTAAATGTCCTTTCGTTTCCTTAATATTACATTCGTGCGAAGTTTCTAATCATTTTCGGAAGTACTAAATTTGGAAATAAATTCAAAATATGCGCTAGTAAACAGTATAGGAATGAAATGCTTTTCTTATGCTATGATTATGAAATAATTAACCAACGCCAGAAATGATATGACTCTTAATTAGTGAGACTTTCATTTAACAGTGGTTTCACCGAATAACCGAATACCGAATACTATTCGGTTGAACTTGTACCGAACCGGATATTCGCCGAATTATTCGGTGTACCATTTCGTATTAAGAAATAGCTGCAAAATTAAATTTATTAATAACATTAAATGTTGATTTGAGGTTTAAAAACAAATGTTGATGGGAGAGTTTAGAAAAAATGAAAATTTGATTGAGGTTCTAAAAATATTGTTTAATTAATTTAATTTATTATAAGCCAATAATACAAATTAATTTGTATTATTGGCTTTATTCAACACACTCTTCACAGGATTTATTTGGTTAATAACATAAATATTACGTAAAATGGTTTTTCTCGACCTCGAACCGAATACGAATAGTGAAAAATATGCCGAATGCACCGAATACCGAATAACAACCGAATATTCGGCGCATCACTAATAATAATATTAATTTGTATAATACCAAAACCTGTTTTAAACATGTAATAAGTTTTTTTTTAATTATAGAAAGAAAAACATTTAGAATTTGTGTTTTGGAAAATTACGGAAAGACTGAATTATTTAATTCCTTCTTTCCTCAATATTTTTTGAAATAATTTAAGAACCGCCTTCGGAGACAGATCTTTATGCTAAATCTTTATTTATGTATTAATTAAATATTCAATTAATTCGCTATGTTATACCTTTTACATCCTTGTTTTTGTGCTTTATCACTTTATAAAGCAATGTACAATCATTATGTATAATTTATTTAAATTTAAATAAATATTATAATCCAATGAAGGATATTGTTTTTACAAGTTTTTGCCTTCTCAGCTGCCTCCTTTGTATTGCATGGGGCTTTACAAAGGCAGCAGAGAAACGCCTATATTCCGATTTGAATTACAATAGTTAATTAAACAAATCAATTAAACTATACAATATTTGTGCCCCTAGTGAAAACTGTAAGTCTGATCTTTGTCAATATGCTTTTCATACCAATAATCTTCATGTTAAAAAGAACGTAGAATTTTCAAAAAATGTTCATTCTTCTTACAATTTTGCCACAAGAATTTAGCTAAAATCGTCAAACTTAAATCCATGTTCACTGCGGGCACAATTAAGACTTGTATGATTCCATTCAATTGAAAGTAAACGAATTATTGATGCAATAACATAAGTTATTAAAGGTTTGTAAAACTATGAGGCATTTCTGTTATGTGTGATAATATTTTATGTAAGAATTTGTGTGTTATTTATGTAGTCAAAGTATAGTTTACTGTTTAGTTATGTACTTAATATTAATGCGTGTTCTATCTAGTCGTATTTTGGAAATGTACCATTCAAAATTTTATTTTATTATGTTTAATTAAGTTAAAGTTAAGTACAAGTATTATAATTAAGAAATTATATTGGATAATTTAAAATTTACTTATAATTTATTCCTTTTCCTTCAAAAATACGATTTACTGAAAAAATCTGTGCAAAGTTATACTTTTTTGCGTTTGTAACATAACACCCTTAAAGATTATAGGTGTTATACAAAAAATCTAGACAGATATCACATTTTTAGTGTTCTAAATTAGATCCTCAAACAGAATAGGTTGAACCTTTTGTAATTCGACTGTTGAAGCAAAACCACCACACCTATTTCTACCTAATAAAAAGAAATAATGTTCTGCTGTTATGATTTGAAAAGTATGGTAAAAAGAGATTCACTTACGCGTTTCAACTTAGTCCTCAGAAGTAGCAACGCATCTGTGGTTAACCTCAGGTCAAATTATATCTTAGCCGGGGTTGATTACAGATGTTCATGGGTGGTAACGACCACTTTTTTATCTGATTGAAGTAGCAAACGAGCATGCAGTCCATTGATGGTAAGTGGTCACTGCCGCCCGTAGACATCTGTAAGCAACTTCAGCAACTTCAAATAGAACATGAGTTCTATGAAGTCAATCACATATGCGTTGCCACTCTCGAGGACTATGATTGTCACCTCATATAAAAGTGTGCCGGCAACCACATCCTTTCACCGAAACGCAAGAACTGCTTCACGATAGAAATAGGTGTGGTGGTGGTACTTCCCCGGTCGAACTACACTGGTTCTACCACCTGCAAAGGGTCTCACCTTCTGTGGACCACACGCTCGTTTGCTACTTCTGTATACATTTTTATTTGTCGTCAGTAGAAAGTATTGAAATATAGTTTACGAGTATAAAGACTTACATTTTCAGTAGATATTTTTATAGAATGAAATAGACGTTTCGAATTTGTAAAACATATTGTATTGGAATAAATGAAGTATGGTAAAATAATCTGTTTTTGTTTTTATTGGTAGAACTCTATCCTTTATTTTAGATATTAAGAACTATATATAAGACTAGTTGACCCGGCGAACTTCGTTCCGCCTTCCGCCTTCGGCCTAAATAATGTAAACTTTTTAAATTAGGGATGACTGAGAGTGTTATAAACGTAAGAGTTGACAAATATAATCGTAAAGCTTCGAACTGCTAAGCTATCGGGAGTTACAAATGTTATTGTAAGTCAACCATAAAAGATACACATATGCTGACGGGAAATATTTTTTATATAATTTTAAGGAGAATATTTCCGTCATACATGATTTCTGTGTTGCTTTAACCATTAAGGTTGCACACGCGACGGAAACTTAAAAAATGGAGTAACTTCTCCCGTTTTCCCAACATTTCTCTTTACTGCTCTGCTCCTAGTAATTGTAGCGTGATGAAATGTATACTACCACCAGCTCAGGAGTATGAAGAATAATCGTACCAAGTTTCGTTAAAATCCGACGAGTAGTTTTTGTTTCTATAACGGTTATACAGACAGACAGACAGACAAAAATTTTACTGATTGCATTTTTGTCATCAGTATCGATCCCTAATCACCCCTGATAGTTATTTTGGAAATATATTTCATGTACAGAATTGACCACTCTACAGATTTATTATAAGTATATAGATGAATTGTAGACTCGCTGCAAATTGTACGGTAGCTGTTGTTTTATCAATATATTGTAGTAGCAAATGAGTATGAGAGCAGTGATAGCCTAATGGTTGCAACTTGCCCTCGATCGGGAGGTTCGAGGTTCAAACCCAGGCCAACCACTAATTTTGCTAAAATTATGTGCGTATTAGAAATTAATTATCAGTGCTTTTCGGCGAAGGCTTTGGCCTATATCTCTCTCATTCTGAGAAAATACCCTTGCCCAGCAGTGGGACAATAATGGGTTAGCCACGAAATGAGTATGCAGTCCATCGGATGTCAGGTGGCCATTCTCTTCCAAGAGCATCTGTAACCTATGGCATAATAAGATAAAGAGTTTTGTCACAGATGCGTTGCTATCCCTGAAGCCTAAGTACCGACTGACGACCCGCGTGGCGGAGCGGTTACCATACCGGTCTGAAGCGCAATGGGTCCCGGGTTCGATTCCCGGCCAGACAGGTATCTGAACGATGAGTTTAGATTCATGTTCTGGGGTCTGGGTGTTCGTGTATTCGTCTTGTGTGTGTCCATGGTACCCATGACACAGGAGAAAATTCTAGTTTGGGGCTATGAGTGTAGAAAGCGTGTGTGTGTGAAGCCTAAGTAGAAATGTCCTTGATAACTATGTCTCCCTTACCACACCATTCAAATTAGAACGCAGCAGTGTTACAGCTATTAGAGGGAAGATATAAGGGTGACAGTGTTCTACCACCTTTAATGATAATTATAATAACGCTGTTATATTAAACTACAACATTTCCACACAATTAGCCTTATTTTGATCGAAACATACAAAGCTGACTTTTATACATTTATACTTTTATACTTAGAAGTATGAAAGCGTTATTTATTCGTCCACTTGTCCGTAAACAAGTAACGAGTTATTACAATACGACTTGCATCATTCATTCTCAGTGAATCAAGATTCTGTGGAGTAGGCAGTGTGGCTGCACATACCAACCAGGGTCATAGAATTTCTTCTAAGGTGATCAACTCCATACGTACAATCCCAAATTAAACTTTATTTACGTGTGATATAAGGTAAGTTTTCAGCATAATGTTAACACCATTCATCGCGTTCACTGCTTGACGATAAAGTACTTTACTGGAGATTTGCTGTGAATTTAAATTCTATCAACGTTTACGATACTAATTTTATCATATCATTATAAACTTTACTACTTTAAGTTTAAGTTGAAAAGGTATTGTTGTTTTCAGAGCTGTCGTTATAATCCGGTCTTACAAGAACGTGTTCTCAAGTTCGCTTATTTATGATACCCAATAGTCATTCCAACTTGTTTGTATAATAGCTCCGTCTAAGAGAATGCAAGACTGCGATTGGTTGCGTCCTTTCAAGCACTCAACAGTCGTGTATTTGACAATCGAACGTTTGGTTGTGTCGCGCATGCGCAGTGGTTTTAAAAAAAACTATTTCGGATTCGCGAATCGCGCCATAGTTTATAAATTTTATCGATAAATTTCACGAGACATCGATTTTCGTGTTTACATAGTGAGCGAAGAAAAATAATTTCCAATACGAAAACGAGTTCTGTCCAATAGTATTTTTTATATTTTTATAATTTTCTGATAAAATACATTTTGTTTTTGAGTTCGAGACCTTAGTGTTATTTATTTAATTCGAGCATCATTCTATAATTGGATACAATCTGGAAAGGTGAGTCCTTTCTAACAAGTTTGTGCATTCACTTTGTATATTAGTCTTCTACATATATAAGAATGCTTACCGTGTTATTGTGTTCAATTCGATTTTAAATATTTTAAATCTATATCTGTTAATTTATAACTTATCTATGTCTGTTCTTTTTTCAAAATGATTTAAGTTTCATTGCAATGTTGATCTTTACGGCCTAACAATCTTAACATGTTTTCACAGAACTACTTAAGAGGCAAACAAAATAAAGTTACTGGGAGTGACTTTAGTGAAATAAGCTACTTTTACTACAAAAATATACTGGATTTACCAAAAACTAGTTTTTCCATAATTGCGTTTGATTAAATTCTAGTCATGCTCTTATTATTTAAATAAGTTTACATAAACAGTGGTAAATTATACTTTAAAATATTTTATGAAGCCCGCATCCGCATTTCAAGGCGTTTTCTATTTTAGGAAAACCACATTTTCGATTTGTTTACTAATACGAGTATTTATTTACGAGTATTTTCTAAAAACTAACTGTATTAAATAACTTATTCACTAACGTAATTGTAAAGTTACTAAGTAACTTAATAAAGTATAATAGTAAATGACTTAGCTATGTATGGGTTGACCTTCAAGTAAATGTTGTAATTGAGATATTTCATCGGTAAACATCTCGTCCATGGGCGGCAGTGACCACTCAGGCAGTTTTCACATTTGTTGCTTCCAATACTAAACATTTTGCTTATGTTTTTTGAAGTGAAACTTCTTTATCGGAGTTGAAACAAAATTTAGTGTAACATTTTTTCGTTATGCGCCATATTTTTCTGTTACGCGCCATCTTTTTCTTATCCCTACCACGCGTGATATTAGATAGATTATTATAGATTAGATTATTAGATAAAGTTTAATAAAAGCCTTTTATTAAACTTTATCTAATTTAACTTTATATAACCAATTTCTGTAAAGTTGCATATAGTAAATTATTTTTTGAAAAATAACGTCATAAAGAAGTTTCACTTCTTACGAGTGTACGCTAGTACACGCACACATTTTTTTTTTAATTGAAGTAGTAAATGAGCTTGCAGTCCAACAGATGGTAACTGATCATGAAAAGTTACGTGTGTGAAAATTAAGATGTCCGTATCGTCGAATCGTAAGATTTTTTTCTATATGATTGAAGTAGCAAACAACAGTCCACCTGACGGTAAGTGGTCACTGCTGCCCATGGACATCTGTAAACGACCTCAAATAGAACATGGGTTCTGAAGTAAATCACAGATGCGTCGCTACCTCGCTACTCCCAAGGACTAAGATGGTCGCCTTATATAAAAGTGTGCCGGCAACCACTGTCTTCCATCGAAACGCAAGAAATTACGCTAGAAATAGGTGTGGCGCTGGTACTTCTCTGGTCACTACACTGGTTCTACCACCTGGTAAAACTTCCTCACGCTAAAATAGGTATTTTATGAATCTTCCCAGATGAATCCATACTTCCTTTGATCACACGATTTACTATTAAATACTTATAACAGTTTATAATAAATCTGTTCACTAGATGTTGACATTCCTGAGTCAAGATGTAGCAACGCATCAACATCCCTTCATTAGCCAGTCTAATTGCATCCTTTGCCTATCTCATACCGCTTGGAATCTTAATCATCTGCACGTATATAATTATTATGTACAGTATATAATTAAACATCTTACATATAAATATATTATATGTACGATGTTTGTGTGCAATTTATCAGTTGTTTTATAATTGCAAAATATGCGTCCATTCAAAACAACTAAAATGAATTTAAATAAAATATATTTTTAATGTATTTAATATTTTTATCTTTTTTAAACATTGTACACGAGCTAAATATATAATTATAAGTCGGGTTACTTAAAAAAATAAATATTGTTATTAATATTACTATTATAAATGTGAAAGTTTGTGAGGGTGTACGTTACTATTTCAGGCAAGAAATACAGATTTTGCACAACTAGATATTGATCATTTTTTGTGATTTTTACCCACTAAAATCTCCTCGGTGGCCTTCCTCAGCGCTTGCAGAAGACCCGGGGATCTCCAATGGAACGCACCGGTGTTCCCTAGCGCTTTGCCCCTCACACGCAACTCCAGAGGAACCCTTAATCGCCTTACGACAGGCATGGGATACCGTAGCTGTATTCTACTCCCAGACTACAGGGGAATAGTTAATGACCTCGTTTAACACATGGGATATTCTTTTCCCTAGTAAAAGAGATCAAAGCGGGCGAAGCTGCGTGAATAAGCTAGTATAAAATAAATTACCAGTTTAAAACTTACCATTGGGTGATTTAGCCATAAATAGGTAAAATTTCTAATTTTGAACGTATAGTAACTTTATTTAGGGCACACACAGAAGTCGCACGCAACGCTGCACTCGACACAAGGTCAATAAGTCATCAATCTTCTAAAGGACTTCTAAACAATAGATACCTAAGATTTAAACATAGGAAATAGGCGAAAAAAGGTTGACTAGTCATTGCTACTCGGTTGTTGGTAATCTTATGTTTGGAGGGGGGGGGGGGGGGGGGGCGGAGTAAATAGAATAAAATATTTTTCTTTCCTACTATCAGGGAGGGGGAATTGGGTACTTGTAGATATGTCCATGACGAGATTTTGAACAGATCGTAACTCTCGGTTTAACCATATTTGCACAAGCAGTTAGAATCGACATAAGAGTAAAGGTTACTTTGTGGAGAGACGTTATAAAATCCTTTATTTTGTCGTGTAACTCTTTTTTTTCTGATTAAGTGGTCACTACCGCTCATGGACACCTGTAATCAACTTCAAACAGAACATAGGTTCTATCTGTAGTCAATCACAGATGCGTTGCTACTCCCGAGGACTATGATGGTCGCCTCATATAAAAGTGTGCCGGCAACCACACCCTTCCATCGAAACGCAAGATATGTTTCACGTTAGAAATAGGTATGGGGGTGGAACATCCCCGTTCGAACTATACTGGTTCTTCAGACTACGCTCAATACTGCACACTGCACTTCTTCTCTGCAACATCCTTTAGTCACAGAATTCAGGTTTTACCTTTACAGCTTCACCTAAAGTTCGCATTTTAAAGAATTTGGAGGTAAAAAATTCAACAACCATTTCCGAAATTAGTGGGTAGATTGAAAACAGCAAAGTGCATTCCCTTTGCTGTTTGAACAGGGATTGATTGAAATATGATTGAACAGTATGAAGTTCTGGTACCTATGAATGGAAAATAAGTAAGTAAAACATATTTTTTTTCGTCCCGAGTTACCTCATAATCTAATTGCTCATACATTTTGCGTTGTAATTCATTTAAGCGTGATCAAGATACAAATTTATTTTGACTCCTTCCGACAACCTTACAACTGAGATTTAGAACAAAGTTATGAACAAAAAATATCGGCAAATATTGCGAAAATTAAACGGAAATTGTAACTCTATTAAGAAATAGTGGCCTTCTAATTTAAATAATTAACCTTTTTCAAGTTGAAAACTCTCTATTGCAAAATTAATTTAGTCTATTTATTTAAATGTTTACTCTAGTACTAGAATCGGACGTCATTACTGCCTGACAAGGTAAGCAGGAGTATACTGTATTTACAAATTGCGAGTTAATTGGGCCATATTTTTAAGCGATATTATTTAGATGTTTGACAATATAAAATGTATGGGCGTCTCTTAGTGGAGAGTTTAGGGGGTCTGGGCCAACCCTTTTCTCATCGCAGGTGAAAAAGACAAAAATCTTCAGAAACTATACTCCTCCCTAAGTATAAAGTCAATGCTAAGACATTTGCCGATCTCCCAGAACTTCCCTGTCCCTTAGCAAAGCTGTACCTTGACGACCCGCGTGGCGGAGCGGTTACCATACCGGTCTGACGCACAATGGGTCCCGTGTTCCATTCCCGGCCAGACAATTATCTGAATGATGAGTATAAATTCATGTTCTGGGTCCGGGTGTTTGTGTATTCGTCTTGTGTGTGTCCATTGTACCTACGACAAAGCAAAACATCCTTGTGTGGGGCTATGAGATTAGAAAGCATATATCTACGTCCTCTTTACCATGGACGTAGATATATGCTTTTTTTTTTATCTGAATGAAGTAGCAAACGAGCATGCAGTCCACCTGATGATAAGTGGCCACTGCCACCCATGGACATCTGTAATCAACTTCGTACAGAACATGGGTTCCATCTGAAGTAAATCACAGATGCGTTGCCACTCCTGAGGACTATGATGGTCGCCTCATGTGAAAGTGTGCCGGCAACCACACCCTTCCATCGAAACGCAAGAAGTGCTTCACGCTAGAAATAGGTGTGGTGGTGGTACTTCCCCGGTCGAACTACACTGGTTCTACCACCTTGTTACGTTACAAATGAAAATATACTAATCATCTTTTTTGTTTTGTGACACTTTCGCTAAGTGCGCGTTACACATTGATTTCTTGTTTTTAATTGGCAACACCAATTGTATATTTAAACTTCAATTACATTTTTTTAAATCTACGGCAATCTTTACATCAATTGAAATAAGTATTGAATTAGACTACAATAAATTAGACTTGCTGTTCTTATAGTAGAGCATATTTGTAAAATAGTTCAGTTCAATGGTACATTTTTTGCTAGATAGGTAGGAACCTAATTTGTAAATAATAATGAAAGGCTAACAAGTTAAGAAGGTCAGTGCCATACAACTGTTTGTGTGAAATAAACCACTTTCCGTCTTTGGTACTACGTCAATGTTTTATTGTATTTACCAGAATTTTGTAGTAAGTACAATGAAAACGAATGAAAATAAATAATAATAGAGCGTATAGAAGAAAAAAAAAGATTGAAGACGGCGGGTAACCGCTGGATTCAGATGGCCCAGGACCGGTCGAAGTGGCGCAGATTAGGGGAGGCCTATGTCCAGCAGTGGACTTTTAAAGGCTGATGGATGGATGGATGGATAGAAGAAAATTAATTATAATAAAGGAGCAAAATTGTAACTATAAGATGACAAGGTTTACAAAAGAAAAAAAAAAGAAAACTGGCAGAAACTGTACAAAAAATGTTTTTAATTTCATTGTTCTTATCATGTCATCAAATTTGTAATATCAGCTGATTATTGTCATTATAAATTCATAGCATTAAAATATTAGCTGTTAACTATCAACGAATGTTTATAATCTCAGATCATGTCACCAAAAGTTTTTAATTATAATAATTTAGTACCAGTGTAGTTTGACCGGGGTGGTACCACCGCCACACTTATTTCTAGCGTGAAGCAGGTCTTTGAAGCGTGTGGTTGCGGGTTCTTTTTCATAGGCTTTTCAGAGGCGACAATCTCCTTGGGAGTAGGAACATATCTGTGTCTTTAGATAGAACCCCTGTCCTATAAAAGTTTCTTACAGATGTCTATGGAGACAGTTACCACTTACCATCAGGTGAACTGCATGCTCGTTAAAGTATCAAATACTTTTTGTAACGTCTCTTGGTTTAAGCCGCATAAAAAACCTTAATATTTGTAAAAATTGATAAATATAAATCCACGAGCACCCAGCTGCACCTGAAAAAATCATACCTATTGCCAGCGTGAAGCGTTTCTTGCGTTTCGAGGAAGGGTGTGGTTGCCGGTACACTTTTATATGAGGCGACCATCATAGTCCTCGGGAGCAGCAACGCATCTGTGATTGGCTTCAGATAAAACCCATGTTCTATATGAAGTTGCTTACAGATATCCATGGGCGGTATTGACCACTTACCATCAGGTGGACTCCATGCTCGTTTGCTACATTAATCAGATAAAAAAAATCAAGAGAAAATCCCGCTTAATATATTTCGCAATAACTTTCGTATGGTTAAATTTTTCGCTGGCAATGTTAAACAACTTTCGCCTTACATAACCCCGCTCTTTATGTAAATGTTCACATGTTAATCACAACCTGTTGGTCTTCTGACCACGCCTTTTTCACGTGTTCTGCTCGCAAGATCTTGATTTTTACGTAAATATTTGGCCAAAAAATATTGTAAATACTAGATGAACCCAGCAGCTTCGCCCGCGTTAAAACAACGATGTATCGATTGTCTCTTAGGAATAAGATATTTTACCACACTGAAAGGTAGCCTAAATGTTAACCCAGAGTGTCAGATAACTCTCTACGAAATTTTATGAAAATCGCTCCAGCCGTTTACATGTGAAGAAGTAACAAACATACACACTCACAAACTTTCGCCGTTATAATATTAGTATGATACGCTAAAATTACGAGGGCGATAAATTTTCTAAAGACAATATGATTAATTGTATTTATGTTGAGGAAATCCAAACATTAGAGTTTTCTGAAATGTTAAGAAAGGTGTGTAAAGTTTACCAGTATACAATTGGCCAGCGTGGTAGATTATGTCCCAATCGTGGGGACGGGGGACGTAGATAATATTTTTCTCTTATAATAAGAAATAACAGCGTACCTATGTTTGCAATTGTCGCGGGGCGTGCGTGCCGTGCGCCCCACGTGCGTTGTCGTGAGTGCGCAGGCGCGTCCGTCGGCTAAAGCGCGTCCTCACCGACGGCTCTTACCGCGACGGAGGGGTGCGGGCGTGATGTAGATACGGACGGACTTTCGCTCGTCCGGCGCCGGAAGCCCGCTCGTGTGTGTACTTCGCGTCGGGGAGTTGCGCCGTTCTCTTGCCGCGTCGATGTAGAGGGTGCGGGGGGTAGGTGCGGGGGGAGACGTTTTCAAAAGAAACAAGAATGACGTTATCTGTTTAAGCCGTAGTGGACCAGCCAAAGCCTAGCCCTAATCCCCCTTGCCTAGCCCTAATCTTCTTCGCTCTTCTTTCGCGGAGAATCTTCTTTCTTCCTGCTGCAGAAGGTCCTTCCGTCCTGCAGAGTTTCCAGTCTTCAGTCTTCAGTGTCTTGAGTCTTCTTTCTTCTTCAGAGTCTTCTTTCTTCTTTTTCTTCTTTTCTTCTTGGGAGTGCTTCTCTCTGGAGGCCATGTTCGCCGCTAAAACCCAGTTCGGTCCGCTGCCCTTCGGCTTTACCTTAAAGAGAGCCGCACGGCTCTAAGCCCATATTGCCTAATATTTCGACATAATTTTCACTTTGGCTGACCCATGTCCGGCTAATTCTTTATTATTTCCCAAAACTTTACACATACGTGTCATATATCATTACATTCGTCTTCAAAAGTTCTATTAAACCATACAATCCTTATTCTTATATCTAGAAAGACAAAAAAGTTATTCATAAAAAACATCGTAAAAACATAGCAATTTTGTCCTATCTTACACTTATTTTCCATAATAAATCCTAAGTTCTAAACCTTATCCCTATGAATTGTATATAAAAATGTAGAGAAATGCTTAACCTATCGATCTACACTAATTATAACAATATATCTTAACTAAATCTATTAAAAATTACAATGAACATATAATTTACATAAACTTCCATAAATCTTACGTAAATCTATTCTCTATCTCTTATCTATATCTTGCATCTCTTTCTTATCGTGTTATAATCATAGCTTGAGTCTGTTGTGATCCTATAGTAATGAACACTTCCGAAATATCAAATTATCTTAGCTAAATTCTTATCATACTTCTTAAGACTTATTCATAATACAATTATCTTATTCTTATCATACATAAAGGAACTTAATCTAACTAATTAGATGAGTCGCCGACATCCTCCCCCTCGTGCGTAGCACCAACTCCTGACCCGGCGACTCCGTGCTGCTGGCCCGATGCGATGACCGCCTCCCCGCAGTCTGGCTCGCTGTCCGCCGACCCGCTGCTCGGCTCGACGGCTGCTTGCTCCTCGTCGCGTTGCGCCGGAACCAGTAGCACCACCTTGGAGCTGGGACGTTTCAGGACGCCCCCTGCCGTGCGCACCTCCAGTACTCTGGTGCGCCCGTCGGGTCCAGGATAGGTTTGGACCACCTCACCCCTTGGCCAGACTCCTCGCGGCAGCGTGGCGTCCACTATGAGGACCGTATCCCCACACTGCAGGTCTCTCTTGGCAGCTCTTGCGTCGACTCTTCTCGGGATCAGAGTAGGAAGGTACTCTTTCACCCATCTGCTCCAGAAGTGGTCGGCTTGTCGCTGCGCCGTCTTCCATGTCCGCTGGCCGGTGAGATCTTCGTCGGTGAATGTCCCCAATCTTGTGCCGCAGGATCTCCCAATGAGGAAATGATTGGGAGTAAGGGCCCCTTCTTCCATGTCTTCGTCGGCTTCGATGAGAGGTCTTGAGTTCACCAGGTGCTCCGCTTCCAACAGGTGAGCGTGCAGGACTTCTTCCTTGGGATGCCTTCTCTGGAGGATTGCCGCAAGGGTCCTTGTTAGGGACCAGACGAGGCGATCCCACGTGCCCTCCCTGCTGGGGGCCCCAGGTGGTATGAGTTCCCACCTGATGCCCATCTTCTTCGCCGCGGTGACGATGTCTTCCTTGTTGAGGTTGGTGACGGCTTCTTGGCTTGAACGGTTCTCCCCCTCGTGAGGTTTCCAGCGGGAACCTCCCCAGCTGCTGGAACTCTTGCGTGCCACGGCGCTCCCTGCACCATTGACACCGATGAACCGTCGACTTGACCGCAGACCGTAGTCCCAGGATCCAGTAGCGTCGCCTCAACTCGTCTATCACCGTCGCGTGATTACCATGACCCAACTTCTCATGGTAGTACGTGATGAGCAGCCCGGTGATGTGACGCTGGCTATCCAGCACCACAGGTCCCTTCTCTTGCCGCGTGTGTACTGCTGCGTCGATTCTTTCCCGGAGTCGCAGTAGTCCGTCTTCCATCACGACGTCCAGTTGCTTAAGCCGGCTTTCCTTCTTCAACGGCTTTCCTTCTCTGACGCAGCGTACTTCTTCTTGGAAGCTCTCTTCTTGGCTTCTTCTTAACAGGATCTCTTCGGCTTCCTGTATCTTGTCGTGTTCTAGGGGAATGTATCTTCTCTCTTGGGTCTTCATGTGCTTCGTCTGCAGTAACCTCGCTGTTGCCCCCACCAGTTGCGTCCATCTTACGAACTTGGCTGGGTCTGGATCCGGACGCTGATCGACGGGCTGGGCCCCCACAGTCGATCCCCCTTTCTCCATTCCCGTGGGCTTCTTCTTGAAAGTGCGTGGTTTCTGCCAATCTTCCTTGTTGCTTCCGCTGTAGAGAAGATTCCCCTTCCGTGTGATGTCCTTGCCGAATTCTTCTTCTCTAGAAGATAAGTGCGCGCTGGTCTCGAAGTTCACGGGTCTCGACGTTGCTCCGTTGGACCCGTGTAGCACCCACCCCAGATAGGTCAATGATGCTACGGGTTGACTTCGCTTCCCCTTGCGCGTGGCTCTGGACACGATGAGCTCCCAGTTGTCTTGCCCAATCAGTAGCTTGGGTGATTCTTCTTCGTAGTATAACTGGTCAGCCATCGACTTGAGGTGAGCGCATTCTTCAATCCTCTTCTTATCCAATCTCTGAGGCGTCAGGTTGATATCGTCGATCGTGCGTGCCCCAGAGATGGTCCTCTTCTTGTCCTGGTGCAGTCCCTTGACCTTCATGTTGAGCTTCATCGAGTCTCCCTTGGTGATGGTCTTCCCTCCTACGGTCTCCAGGGTGAGCGCTTCCACAGGTCCTCTGAGGCCGAGTCGTCTCGCAACCGTTGCATCGAGAAGCGTGACAGTTGACCCCTCATCCAGCAACGCTAGCACCTTGGCAGCCCCCCTTGGCCCGTACAATTCCACTGGAACCATCTTCAAATACGCCCTTCCTGTCCTTGCCGCATTCACCGGGAGCATGACGTTGTTCGCTATTTCCCTCATCTCTTCGGGCTTCGGGCTAGGCCCCCGTTCTTCATGAAGCACGAAGTGATGCCACCGGTTGCATGCCTTGCAGGGAGGACGCCGACATGTCTCCTTCTGGTGCCGCCCTCGCAGACACCTGAAACACATCCGTGACTTCTCAGCGACGTCCCACCTCTCCCTTACCGGCAGCCGTAGGAACTTGCGACACTCGTAGAGGTGATGCTCGTCCCGGCAATGTGGACAGGAGGTCTTCCTTTCTTCCTCGATTCGATCGGACGTGGTGTGTTCGGATTGACGCCAGGGAGGCTGCCTTTGATGCACCGTCTCCTGCGTCGCGTAGGGTCCACACCGGTCCGCTTCCCTGTTGAGAAACTTCATCATTTGCACCAGGTCTGGATCTTCGTCTTCCTTGTCGGCGACATAGTCGTACCACCGATAGCGCAGCACCGCCGGCATCTTGTCCACGATGGTCTTCACCATCTCCGGCGAGTGTAGGTACTGCGGTCTTCGAAGCCCCCGAATTGTCGCGACAGTGTTGTTCACCCGGCTGGCAAACACGCAGACGTCGCGCGCACCTTCCGTGATGCGTGGCAGGTTCTTTACCTTCTCCAACTCCATCAGGATCAGGGCTTCTGGTCTTCCGAACCTCCGACGAAGAGCTTCCAATACTTCTTCCGGTGGGCACTCCGAATACAGGAGACTCTTCACCGCCTCCCGTGCCGCACCCTTGATGGACCGCCGCAGCCGCGCCATGTTGAGGGTATCCGTAAACATTGGCGCAGTGTCTTCGTACACCGTCCTGAAGGCGATCCATTCTTCGCTCCTCCCGTCGAAATCCGGCAACTCGTGCACGTAGCTCGGCGCACTCCTTGGCGCCGCGCTGATTGCCTTGATGATGGCCTCCGCTAAATCCTTGGTCCCGTTTGTTGAAGGTTCCTCTTGATCCTCTGGCTTGACGGCGGCAATTGGAGGTTGGATGGCGCGCCCCTCCTTGGACGTGCCCTGCTGGTGCCCCTCCTTGGGCACCTCCCCCCGACGTCCCTCTTCGGACATCCGACCGACCGTCGACTGCACCCATGTCTGGACGTTGGCGTCCCATGCAGTATCAGCCTCTTCAACTTCTGACTCTTCATCTTCCACCTGGGCCAACTCCCATTGGGCCCGGGCAAGTTCCGCTGCTGCTTTCGCTTCGTCTAGTTGTCGGCGCGCCAATTCCAGCTTGGCTTCACGTTCCCGACGTCCCGTGGACACGACGGAGCGAGTCTTCTTCTTTGCTGCAGGTGCTGCCGTTGCAGCAGCTGGAGCAGCAGGAGCAGCAACTTCCGTCTCTGAAGTGACTCTTGACTCGTACGTAGTTAACGTTCCCTCTGTAGTTGTGCCCGAGGTTCCCGACGTTCCCGAAGAGTCAGTTGTCCCTTGTGCCTCTTCTTCAGCACGGGGCGCAGTCGACTGGTTCGGCGGCGAGGTACCCCTTTGGCTCCTGGTGACAGGCATGACGACGTCAGTAACCCGATGTCTCGACGAAATACACGAAGATCCGGCTCGAAGGACCAGCAGATGTCGCGGGGCGTGCGTGCCGTGCGCCCCACGTGCGTTGTCGTGAGTGCGCAGGCGCGTCCGTCGGCTAAAGCGCGTCCTCACCGACGGCTCTTACCGCGACGGAGGGGTGCGGGCGTGATGTAGATACGGACGGACTTTCGCTCGTCCGGCGCCGGAAGCCCGCTCGTGTGTGTACTTCGCGTCGGGGAGTTGCGCCGTTCTCTTGCCGCGTCGATGTAGAGGGTGCGGGGGGTAGGTGCGGGGGGAGACGTTTTCAAAAGAAACAAGAATGACGTTATCTGTTTAAGCCGTAGTGGACCAGCCAAAGCCTAGCCCTAATCCCCCTTGCCTAGCCCTAATCTTCTTCGCTCTTCTTTCGCGGAGAATCTTCTTTCTTCCTGCTGCAGAAGGTCCTTCCGTCCTGCAGAGTTTCCAGTCTTCAGTCTTCAGTGTCTTGAGTCTTCTTTCTTCTTCAGAGTCTTCTTTCTTCTTTTTCTTCTTTTCTTCTTGGGAGTGCTTCTCTCTGGAGGCCATGTTCGCCGCTAAAACCCAGTTCGGTCCGCTGCCCTTCGGCTTTACCTTAAAGAGAGCCGCACGGCTCTAAGCCCATATTGCCTAATATTTCGACATAATTTTCACTTTGGCTGACCCATGTCCGGCTAATTCTTTATTATTTCCCAAAACTTTACACATACGTGTCATATATCATTACATTCGTCTTCAAAAGTTCTATTAAACCATACAATCCTTATTCTTATATCTAGAAAGACAAAAAAGTTATTCATAAAAAACATCGTAAAAACATAGCAATTTTGTCCTATCTTACACTTATTTTCCATAATAAATCCTAAGTTCTAAACCTTATCCCTATGAATTGTATATAAAAATGTAGAGAAATGCTTAACCTATCGATCTACACTAATTATAACAATATATCTTAACTAAATCTATTAAAAATTACAATGAACATATAATTTACATAAACTTCCATAAATCTTACGTAAATCTATTCTCTATCTCTTATCTATATCTTGCATCTCTTTCTTATCGTGTTATAATCATAGCTTGAGTCTGTTGTGATCCTATAGTAATGAACACTTCCGAAATATCAAATTATCTTAGCTAAATTCTTATCATACTTCTTAAGACTTATTCATAATACAATTATCTTATTCTTATCATACATAAAGGAACTTAATCTAACTAATTAGATGAGTCGCCGACAGCAATATAAATATCTCAATACGTACTGAGAGCCCAGTACCTTACCTAAGTAAAAAAAACTGTAGAAGTAAGGTACTAGGATATCTAAATGATGAATAAAGATTGGTGTTCTGGGTGTTTATGTACTGATTTTTCCTGACATTCAAAACAGGAAAATCCCTTGTGTAGGGCTATGAGTGCAGAAATCGTTTTTTATTTAATTAACGAATCAGTCGTCATCTAGGGCTTGGTTATGTAGTAGTGACTATAGAACTGTTACTTCGCTAGAAAACGCTTCTGTCTTTTCTTTATATGTTCCACATTATTGCCTTCTTAATCCTTATTTACTGGTGGGACTAACAAATACATGAAATTACATTGCGCACGGATTTATAATTGTGATCGTTTCGTAAAATTTTTCACCTGGTGATTATGTCCCCTTTTCACTGTAGCTTTCGCCGAGCGATGAAGTTCCATTCCAACAAACTGAACGCGTGGTCCCTCCACTGTTTTTGTTATGTTATGAGCTCCTATTTAAGGTTCCTAAGCGCTATGACGTAGGACTCTTCAAAAAAGCGAAAAAAGAGCCCCTTAAAACCGGTGATGCATTGGCGACTCCTCTGGTGTTGCAACTGTCCATGGGAGCCAGTGAATACTCATATTCGGTAGTTCGCCTGCCTTATATTAAGCTTATTCTACTTTTATCGTCATAGTAGTATGATGGACCAGAAGACGTGAGGTCCTTTTATTTGTTCATCGTCTTTTACATTGACGGATGAAGGAATATTTCTTGTCTAGGCCACCACAGAGGGATCAGAATAGGGCTACGGCATCCCCTGCCTGTCGTAAGAGGCGACTAAAAGGGGCTTCCGGGGTTGCAGACGGCTAGAGTGTGAGCTCGAACCGTTCGATCAAAGGCAATCCCAGGAAGGACGGCGGTATGTGTGGTCGCATACCGTCGTAAAGACTAGACGGAGCGGTGGGCCCAGCCGCCCATCTGGGAGGAGCCCGATGGGGAAACGCGCTCGGAGGATTCCGGTTGAAGTCGTTTCGAGATCCCGGAGTCCTCCTTTTCAGCGCCGCGGACGGCCACCGGGGGGGTTTTAGTGCGGTAAAAAATCCCACATAACCCTGCGTCGCGCCCACGGCGTCGGGTACCTTTTGAAGGTTTCCCCCTCGAAAACAAAAAAAAAAAGGCCACCACAGAACTTCCCAAGCTCAACGTCTATCATCGATCAGTCATTTGAAAGTCAATTTATTACTTCCAGGCAATCAATTGAATAGCAGATTGGCGGCTATTCACACGTTCCCGTAATGTTATTGTTACAATGTTTACACGATTGTTTATTCAACCCTTCCCACGGCGTAGAATAACAATAAAATTGTTTACGTTGTACTGTAAGCACTGCCGGTGTAGGAAGCGGTGAGTTTGATTGGAATATTAATATCCAAGGCTTGAAATCGTATGGTTTGATAAGGGAGGTAGCATAGTCAAACCTGACGACCCGCGTGGCCGAGCAGGTTACCGTACCGGTCTGACACTCAGTGGGTCCCGGGTTCGATTCCCGGCCAGACAAGTGTCTGAATGATGAGTTTAGATTCTTGTTCTGGGTCTGGGTGTTTGTGTATTCGTCTTGTGTGTGTCCATGGCACCCACGATACAGGATAAAATCCTACTGTTGGGCTATGAGTGTAGAAAGATTTTTTAAACCTTTTCTCGTGTCAGTACATGCGTTTCGTTGGAAGTGTGTGGTACTACCGTCACACTTATTTGAAGTGTAGGCTGTAACTCATGCTAAACATAACACGATATATCTGAATCCTGTAATCGCATGTGGTTCTATCCATTTTAGGCGGGACGAACGGTCACTGACTCTATATGACCAGTTATTGCGAAGTTTCAAATTGGTTTTAAATAAATAAAAGTTTTAAAACGAAGTTCTGTGTAATTTGTCTCAACCTATTCTTGAGACAAATCACACAGAACTTCTTTTTTATCTGAAAGTATAAGAGCATTCAATCCACCTCATGGTAAGTAGTCACTGCCGCCAATGTTCATCTGTAAGCAACTTCTAACAGAACAAGGGTTCAATCTAAAATAAATCCCAAGGATTATGATGGTCGCCTCATATAAAAATGTGCCGAAACCCTTCCATAGAAAAAAAAAACATTGCACTTTTACGTTTTGGTTATAACTTTCAATGTACTTTGGAATAATGAGCAAAAATAAGGTGTAACTTAATGCGGTGTTACAACTTAAGCCTTACAGCAGAGCTGGCAACGTAATTGTTAGAGTAGGTTGGAGGAATTTCCTTTAATCAAACGAGAATCCAGCCGAAGGGTATAAAAAGTGGTTATATTCAGGAATCCTGTCCTTTCTAGCGTTTACGAGCGCCACTGAATGGATATAACTGGCTTTATGCTCGTTCGTTGCGTTTACGTACAAGTTGTGTGTCTACATATTTCATCAAAACTTTGATCTGTGATTTTCGATGTAGAACCCTTTTTGGTTCGATTCAGAAGGCACAACCATACCTCTCGCCAACCCATTATTGTATCACTTCTGGGCACGAGTCTTCTCTCAGAATGATAGAGTTTAGGCCATAGTCCACCGCGCTGGTCAAGCGAGAATTGGTGGACTTCACACACCTCCGAGAACTTTTTTCTTTAAAGAACTCTCGAGTGTGTAGATTTCCTCACGATGTTTTCCTTCACTGCAAAGCAGTGATAATTAATTTCTAATACGCACATAATTTTAATATTGCATCCCAGAAAACAGCCGAACCAACAATCTTTGCTTACCTTGCCACCTTGCCACCTTGCAGTTGGAGAAATCAAGTGTCGTCACGGCGGACCATCGGAATCACAATAGCTGGTAGCTCGTGTCACGTGCGGGGGCGTGAGGGAACGCGGGTTTCTCGAGCGTAATGCGCGCAATGGAATTCTTCAGATAAACGTTTGATGAGATTATCATAAGTGATTGTTTAGTGCTGAGTTTATGAAATTGATGCAATAATCGAGCATGTTGGCCTGACGGTAAATGGCCCAACAACAAATCTTGCTTCCCTTTTTTTGTCTCGAGGGGGAACCTTCACAAGGTACCTACCCGACGCCGTGGCAGCGACGCCAGGTTGTGTGAGATTTTTACCGCACTAACCCCCCTCATACCTCGGCGCTAAAAAGAGGACTCCGGGATCTCCAAATCCAACCGGAATCCTCTGAGTGTTGGCCTGACGGTAAATGGCCCAACTTCTTGTCTCCTTAGTCTGGTTTTGGTGAACTGTATGGAGATTAATCTCAATCCCAATCGCGTGAGATATTAAGGTACATTTTCATTTCATTTAATTCGCAATATCGAATTCTGTTTCGACGGCATCACTTTGCTCTAAATGAGATAACATGAGTATTTAGACTTTAATCATTTATAGAAGGCCTATACCGTTTGGAGTATTTCTATGAACGGTTGTAAATATTTATTTGCAATTCTAGAAACTCACAAAAGGTTACCACTCGTACATGAAAACGATAACGCTAATTAGCACAGTCTCTGCAATTGATTACAAAATATTGGTACTTACACCGCAAATTAGTCATAGCAGTGTCTGATTTCGGTTACTGACACCGACGAAATGTAATCACAGCTACTGGTATTTAGCGAATTGGATCTTAAATCTAAATATTAGTGTTATTACGTTAAGTACCTTCCTATTTGGACTATTTAGAATTTTTGAAGGTGGTAGAACCAGTGAAGTTCGATCGGGGAAGTACCACCGCCACACCTATTTCTAGCGTGAAGCATTGCGTTTCGATGAAAGGGTGTAGTTGCCGGTACACTTCCACAAGAGACGATTATAATAGTCCTCCGGAGTAGCAACGCATCTGTAATTGACTTCAGATAGAACCCATGTTCTGTATGAAGTTAATTACAGATGACCATGAGCGGCAGTGACCACTTACCATCAGGTGGACTGCATGCTCGTTTGCTACTTCAGTCAGATAAAAAAATGAGTGTGTTACCCACTGCTTTTAACTAAATGATATAGATATTACTTATATCATCCCTCTACTTTCAAGATTAGAATTAGGGCCTGCCATGAGGAGATTAAAAGGGACTTCTGGGGTTGCAGGCAAGAATACGAACTAAAACCGTCCGGCTAATGTACTCGTGAAGGATGGCGGTATGTGTTCTTTCATACCGTCGTAGAAACCGCATGGTGCATGCCCAGCCACTCATTTGGATGGAGCACGACGAGACAACGTTCTTAAAGGACTCCGGTTTAGTTCTTTTGCGGATTCCTTAGTCGTTATCACAGCGAACATGGTCACCTTTAGTGCAGTAAAAGTCCCACATAGTCAAGCATCGATCCTTTTTTTTTTTGTTTTCGAGGGGGAAACCTTCCAAAGGTACCCGACGCCGTGGGAGCGACGCAGGGTTATGTGGGATTTTTACCGCACTAAAACCCCCGGTGGCCGTCCTCGGCGCTAAAAGGAGGACTCCGGGATCTCGAAACGACTTCAACCGGAATCCTCGAGCGCGCTGCCCCATCGAGCTCCTCCCAGATGGGCGGCTGGGCCCACCGCTCCGTCTAATCTTTACAACGGTTCGCATACACCACACATACCGCCATCCTTCCCGGGATTGCCTGACCGAACGGTTCGAGCTCCCACTCTAGCCGTCTGCAACCCCGGAAGCCCCTTTTAGTCGCCTCTTACGACAGGCAGGGGATACCGTAGCCCTATTCTGACCCCGAGGCTACAGGGACGCAGGCATCGATCCTACGGTCTCGGGTATCGTTTGAAGGTTTCCTCGAGAACAAATTATATTTAGCTGCATCTTACGACTGGGAGGGGATATCGTAACCCTATTCTGATCCCGAATTGCAAGGACCTTTAACCTATCTAGTTGTCGTTTATTAATGTTTCTGGATTGTTAATAAAGTTGTCAACAACCAGCGAACGTAATAGCATACCTATAATTGTAAATAGGTACGTATTTCCATATGTCATTGATGTCGTTTAAATCCGGAAGATAAATGCTACTAAACCTATAACAAGTTTACACTTCCTGAAGTATCTTGGCTATGAAATACCTACATTGTCAACCTTTGAAGTAGGGATGGCGATACTCGACAATAATAAGAATCGATTTTGAAATAGATTTAGTTCATAATTACAAAGTTTACTCTCGCGGCTTTATATCTTTGATTAAAAATCGATGTTCGATATTTTTTTTTGCAACACTGGAAATATGTCAGCAAAAAAGTTGAACTCTAACTTCCACGTTTAAGTCTATCTTCCACTCAAAAATTAAGTTTAATAAAAACAAAAAAACACAAGGGAAGTATCACCATCACACCTTTTTTTCGCGGAACGCAGATCATTTCAGAGTAGGTGCCGTTTTATTTCATTTTTATCATTGATTGACTTCAGATAAAACGAACAAATGTCCATAGACGGCTATGACCACTTATCAAAAGGTGAACTGCATGCTCGTTTACTTTACTGGGATATAAAAATTTGCAAATCATAGCAACTTGTGTAATGATAACCGAAAAAATATCTCACTTTTGGGGTTCCTGAGCATCATTAGGGCTATTTATTGCGTGATATCGATATGTACAAGGAGGTATATATTTATAAGGTGGTAGAAGTAGAACCAGTGTAGTTCGACCGGGGAAGTACCACCGTCACGTGAAGCATTTCTTGCGTTTCGATAGAAGGGTGTGGTTGGGCGCATACTTTCACATGAGGCGATCATCATAGCCCTCGGAAGTAGCAACGCATCTGAGATTGACTTCAGATAGAACTCATATTCTCTATGAAGTTGATTACAGATATCGCAGAGCGGCAGTTACCACTTACCACCAGGTGAACTGCAAGTTCGTTTGCTACTTCAGTCAAAAAAATCGTCTAAAATAGATTTATCGATTAATTGACCCCTAATCGATTGCTATGCAGTTTACAGATACGACAGTTGTGAACTGCAATCCTCAAGGGTATAACGGAAAAGAGACTTGGTTAGAGGTTATCTGTGCTTTAGAATATATAATAGCATACGTAGCCCTGGGGGATTTTTATACAGCAAATACGAAGGTTTGAAATAGACTCCTAATGTGATACATGCTTGGTTTGTCACTATTTTTTCTAGACATTAGACAAACTTATGTACAAAAATAGATTTTATACACAAATAGACAGATAAAACAGTATTAACAACTGGTTCATGTTCAGAATTCTTACAAGTACGAGTGAAGTTAATGTCAGTTATTATTTTGAAGTCACAGCTGTCACATTAAACGTAATTATGTAGATCTAGAGTATTTCAATTTATGTAACGGGCACCTACTTATGATACTGGATTTCAGTTACCTCGTTACGCATTAAATCTTCTAAAGTTTGGTGCGTAAGCATATATCAATAATTAGTGTGTAATATGGAACCTAAAAAGGAAAAAATAACTGTACATTGGCTAAATCTATACTATAACACTAAATATATTAATCTAACACTAGTGTTTGTCAACGGCTCCTCCCCGCCACCGCAGTTTCGTCGTGAGCACTGTCTCTGGGTTGAAATATTTTCATAACAATTCAAAAACGGCATATCTTGAGTACCTACCCATTAGGTTAGTTAGTCTTAGTTTAGTTATTAGTTAGTTAGTTAGTAGTAAATTTAAACATGTGGTAGTCTATTAGTGTTTCTTCGTCAACGCTCGATGTGGATACCGTTAGGTGTAACGTTCGATGTGGTATCGGTAACTGTGTTGAAATGATATAAGGTTAAAGCCAATTAAGCCGAAGAATGGTCACAATCTGCTTAGACTTATTTTATTTGAACACCAACATAATGTACACCAACTACAGCATAAGCAGAAGATAACATTAGGAAAACGACAAGTGTCATTATAATTAAAGGTGTAGACTGTATGCACAGAAATCGAGTGTAAACTAATGAGAAAAAAATACAAATCATTACAAATTATTACAAATTGCTAATTATATCAGCTAATTCAAAATACAATTACAATGTCAATAGTAAAACGGTGGTAAATGAAATCATCGGTATATAAAAATAAAAATATACTAATTCTTTATATTGCCTTCAAAGCAGTAGCACTGCTTCTAGAACGTTCTAGTATTTACCTTTCCAAACTTCGCCTTTATTGTGATTCCAATCATTTTAATGTTTTATGTTTTGACGTGTTTAGGAAAACAGATCTGTATTTTAGCGTGGATCACCGTTCGTAGTCAACCCATTATAGTTTACGACCCCAATTAACACTTATTACCATGGTAATATGATCACAGGGGGGAGGGGGGCGCAGGAATACACTAGTAAAATATAATTTCATACTACTTAAGTAGGTACCAAATGTATAAAGAGACTTTAAGGCCTCAGTGCGAATTGGTAGCCTTCACACACCTCCAAGAACATTGTTTTTGTTAAACTCTCAGGTGTGTAGGTTGATTTCCTTCACCGTAAAGCAGTAATACATAATTTCTTAACGCACATAAGAAATTAATATCAGGGTCGAAGTTACGAGCCAAATACCGAAAATTTAACAATCACAAAATTGCCAATTATAAGTCTACAATATAAATAATCAGACTCGGCCCAGTCCCACAACGATGTGTGAACTGATTAACGTACTCACATTGTGTGGGACAGTGGTTCCCAAAGATGCGAACCGAAATTACTCTTAATATTCCGTCAAAAAACCGAAATTTTAACAATCACTCCAAAATTGCCAATTACAAAGTCTACAATATAAATAATCAGACTTGGTCCCACAACGATGTGTGAACTGATTAACGTATCTACTCACATTGTGTGGGACAGTGGTTCTCAAAGATGCGAATCGAAATTGCCCATAATGTTCTGTCAAAATCATATCTATCTGTCGTCTATCTTGTGTCTATGTGTCTATTTATCGAAACCCATACTTGGAAAGAGCATAAATATTTTAACGGGACTAACGAAACGAACGGCTTTAGTATTAGTATTTTGTATCAATTTAATATTTTTTGTCACATGATATCCATATGACGTCAAAAGGATGAAAAGATCCCAGAAATTAAAGTATCCCCAGGGTATATTAATTAGATAAAAATTACATGAACTATTTTTACATTACCAACTATACTTTCTCTAGACATCAGCTATATTAATACCATTTCAAAGTAAATGTTTTAATAGAGATCCTGAATTTTAAACTTTGTAAAAAACCTTCACGAAAAACATCCTGTTTTGGCCAGTTTGAGAGCCGCTGAGCAGACATTGTTACTAAGATTCATCTAATACCATTGTATTCTATTGTTTCGCGTAACCCAAACGATGTAATGCAATATTACAGACAGACGGACAATGGTCCATGTATCGATTGAGGATTGAGATGAGCGATGGGATTTGAGTGGTTATACTTAGCCTTGGGTGAGGTTAGTCAACTTGATAAATCATCATTAATGTACAACTTAGTATAGACTATATATAGACCGTATCAAGAAATTCCGTAACGAAAAAAAACTAACACACTCGTACACACAGTACGAAGCTCGCACGGATCGACACGAGCTGCTAAGAAATCGGATGAAGATGTAAGCACGTAGTTTGTGAGAAAGTATATAGTATACGGCCAAACTCCCGGCAGTAGGAAACGGCAGAAAGATATTCAAAAATTGCATATAGTATAGTATACCCGTTACATAAAAAAATGTATAAATTCCGCGATAATATTAGTTTAAAATCATATAAAATAACTGTGTCTTTCTACTACAACCGGTTCTGGCATACCGTAATGTTGGGAAAAGGTTACACAATCAGCTATTGATTGTCTTAAGTTTTTTATGGTTTTCTGACACGCCCTATGGTTGTTCTCTTTCCAGGTTTATGCAATAGAACATTGTTTACTTTCACTTTATTACTATATAAATTATTTTTTTATGCTGGTTATAAGTTATGAAATAATTATTTCTGCGTTCGGTATATCATCAATAATGAGTCCTATGTTTTAATCTAATATAGCATCAATAATGAGTCCTATGTTTTAATCTAGGTTATAAATTATATATATGTGAAGTAAATTTTAGCAAAATGTTATATGTAGTTTATGTGTTTCAGAACTGTTTATTATTTTATTATTGATTTCCATTATTAAACGGTACGAGTTTACATAACGACATAGAGGCATACATATTCAGAAAAATAATAAGTAAACATCCTCACAAACTTTTATATTTAGGTATAATATTTATAAGATAGTAGAACATATGTAAAGGTATACATACACTAGGGGTCGGCAAGGAGTTACGCGTAGAGTTCGGATGCTGTTGAAAAATTTAATCGAGGTCCAAAAAACCTGATAATAAGTATATTTTGCTTTCAAATTATTTAACAAAGCAATTGTTAAACATAAGTGAAATTATTGTAGTTGTGAAGTTATATAAGTAGATACTACAGCTACTACTACCTAGTCAGATGAGATCAGAGATAACTTGGCGGTCCTAGATTCGTCCTTCTGCGGTCCAGACGCGGATAGGTATGGTTCGACAGAGGATATACCACCTCTATACCTATAGCTAACGTGAAGCGTTCTTGCGTTTCGTTGAAGTGGCAGTTTCGATTTACCATCAGATGAAAACATGTTGTGTACTTTGTTGTATAAAAAAATAATAAGATCGGTATATCAATGGGTGGCCACAGGTAGTCACGAGTTACGGACAGTTACACAATAAGTATACGGTAATTGCCAAATGTCACGCAGTGACCCAGATGGCTGACCCTTGCTACAATTTACACCAACACGAATATTAAACCAATGACAAGGTTAATTCCACGTGACAGATGTACTTTGAGATCCGCATGCAGAATAAATTCAATCAATTGTATGGCTATATTTATAATATCACAGTATTAATACTAGTACTGTGATAATACTCTACACTAGAGATGCGCCGAATAGTGGTTTCACCGAATTACCGAATACCAAATGTTATTCGGTGTAACTTTTACCGAACCGGATATTCGGCAGAATTAACAGCGAAAAATATGTTCATGAAAAAAATGTTGATATGAGGTTTATAAATAAATGTTAATTTAGGAAAAAAAACACACACTTTCTACACTCATAGCCCCACACTAGGATTTTCTCCTGTGTCGTGGGTACCATGGACACACAAGACGAATACACAAACACCTACACCCAAAACATGACTCTAAACTCATCATTGAGATGCCTTCTGGCCGGGAATCGTAAGAAAAATCGAGAGAAAATCCTAGTGTGGGGCTATGAGTGTAGAAGGCGTGTAGGTATCCATGGGCAGCAGGTCCACTTACCATCAGGTATACCCATTATTCGTTTGACTTCCATATTATGACGATCCGCGTGGCGCAGCGGTTACCATACCGGTCTGACACGCAGGGTCCCGGGTTCGTTTCCCGGCTAAACAGGTATCTGAATGATGAGTTTAGATTCTTGTTCTGGGTCTGGGTGTTTGTGTATTCGTCTTTGTATGTCAGTTATGTTAGTGTATGTCAGTTAGTTTGTCAGGGCTATGAGTGTAGAAAGCGTAAAGCGTTTAAATATTATAAAAAAATAAAAATATTAGATTATGGTACAATTCCCTCCTTATTTCTGAGAAGAAAACATTTAACATTCCAATTTCAAGATCAATACAACCCAGCAACCCAGCAACTCAAGGCACACTGCTCGTAAAATCCAAGTTCACTGTTTTAATTTCAATTTATTTTATTGAATCCGATAGAATTCTTGTTAGATTACATCTAATCTGAATATTATGCAGAATAAGTTATCCGAAGATGATAATAAACTGTAATCTATGGATATTTGTCGTTCGTCTTAATGGAAAACATGAGTATCATTGGAGAAATATTCAAATGACTTAGTACCTCTATTATAACCGTATTTTCTGTGGTCTCTATAAAAAGCTCGCTGGCTTTTTAACTGTCAATTTAGTACTGAATTGATGGTATATTTATAAGTGGCTAAAATAATGCGTGTATTAATACAGTAGCTATTAATTAGATATAAAGATTCCGTCTTTATTCAAGAAATTTGTTTCCAATTTACGTATGGTAATAACAACGAGAAAAATAATTCTATTATTTTCTAGCGTGAACGTGAACCATTTCTTGCGTTTCGATAGAAGGGTGTGGTTGCCGCAACACTTACACATGAGGCGACCATATACTTAGTCCTCGGGAGTAGCAACGTATCTGAGATTGACTTCATATAGAATGTTCTATATGAAGTTGATTACAGATTTTCATAAGCGGCAGTGACCACTTACCATGGTGGACTGTATGCTCGTTTGGTACTTCAGTCATATAAAAAAAAATAAAAAAAAGTTCTGTTTAATTAGTATGAGTCTATAACGTTATCTCACCGTTCCGTTACCGCCCATACGTGCGTTTACATCCACGTAAACGAAACCAAAACCTAATTCTAAAAAAGACAATTATGTCTTGGAAAAGGACAGTAATGTCCAACTCTCTCGTCAACCCATTATTGTCCCACTGCTGGGCACGTGTCTTCTCTTAGAATGAAAGAGTTATAGGCCATAGTCCACCGCGCTGGCCAAGTGCGAATTGGAGGACTTTACACACCTACGAGATTTTTTTTTTATAGAACTCTCGGGTATGTAGGTTTCCTCACGATGTTTTCCTTCACCGAAAAGCAGTGATAATTAATTTATAATACGCACATAATTTTAGAAAAATCAGTGGTGCGTGCCGGGGTTTGAACATCGGGCCTCCCGATCGAGAGGGCAAGTTTCAAACATTAGGCTATCACTGCTCTATATATCCTACTCCCTCTCATGTCTCGATGTCGGATGGCGAAACCGTAGAAAAACTAAGAAAAACACTAAACCCGGTTTTCAAATCCGGTTATTTTCTAAAACATCACACCTATCAATTACGATATTGATCCGTCGTAAACATGGCCACGTAATATTAGCCACATTAGGTAATCGCGGACTTAACTCGACAAATACTTCAGCCACCATTAAAGTTACGACATCGTTTGCTCGGGTCGCGGCCATTTTACGGTTTTTACAAAATTGCTCGTATGTTTTTGTGTATTACGTTATTTGGCGATAGGGGAATTAAATACCATTACTTGTTCCTATCTGTTGAGATTTGGATTTACCCGACAGCGTCAGAAAGAGGGTGGTGTTTTTCGAGCGTATGTGTGCCCATCTTTAGCTCGCTACAGCTCAAATGGCTAGACGGATTGTTAAATATGACATATTATTTGAAAGTCCGAGAAAAAGGGATATGAGGTACATTATTATCATAATAATGTGGATATGAAAGTTGGTTAGTAGATCATTATGCATATTAACAATCAATCTATAGACGTGAACAAAAACTTGTGATCCGTTTTTAAGATACTTGCCACAGACCCAGGAGTACGAAATTACGCACGGTTATAGTTAATGTATAGAAGTAATACGCAATGCTAATATTTTTTTTCAAATAATACATAAAACATACATTTAATTAACTAAAAACACATTACTCACACTACCTTGCACTTGACTCAAACACATACATAAAAAACGAAATATAACATTCTATGTCTTACTATGAAGACACGTAAGGTCACAAATGTCAGATGTCTTTGTCAAAATACCCGCTATTGCATTTGAATGCAGCTTAGCTAATTAAATCTCTTTTATCTTTAACCGGTGCCCTCAAAATAACTTGAAAATGATTTCAATTTATTTGAATTTGAGAAATATTCGTGCTACTTTGGACAATATGAAGTTTTAGTTTTTTAATATAATTAAATTACGGTCGAATTTCGACCGTTGTGACGACTGACTAGCTTAAACTAAAGCAAATCAATCGTTTTAAGCAGTTTGTTTTTTTTTTAATAATTTAATAGTGTTACTTGTCATTCTTTCGATGTCTCGTGTACCTACTTTACATATCTGGAAATACATCTAGAATATTTTCAAAACATTAGCATACATTTATATACTGGAATATACATTGACAGTGTTGTTAACTTTAAGTTTGTTTTAAAATATGTCTGACTGACTATTCCCGCGGTTTCGTTTCGGTCACGTCTACCACAGATATAGATATCCTATGCTTTAATGTAGGTCTTAACTATGTGAGGGCTAAATTTAAATGAAATCTGACCAGTAGTTTTGGCGTGAAAGAGTGTTACTCTTAACAATTACATACACATGCTCACAATTTTTGCATTTATAATGATGTATCCATCTAGTATCAACTAGTTGACCCGGCGAATTTCATTGCGCCTAAAATTACAAAACTCTAAAATTATCAATATTTCTCTACTATATTATACATGTATTATGCTTAAAATTCTTCCTCATGAATCACTCTATCTATTAAACAAACTGCATTAAAATCCGTAGCGTAGTTTTAAAGATCTAAGCACACATAGCGAGAAGCTACTTTGGTTTATAACATGTAGTGAAGTATATACATACATGTACTGTATCATTGTTATAAGTTATACATGTAGCAGATGTTTATCAATCACTACAGTATTTGATCTCAGCTAAGTACGAGTGATGTAAGGAATGTCGTTATTTGACATTCGCAAATGCAAATGCGAATATTCCGTATCAACATTCGCAAATGCAACTTTATAGGTGGTAGAATCAGTGTAGTTCGACTGGGGCAGTACCACCGCCACACCTAATTCCAGCGTGAAGCCGTTCTTGCGTTTCTATGGTAGGGTGTGGTTGCCGGCACACTTTTATATGAGGCAACCATCTTAGTCCTCGGGAGTAGCGACGCATCTGTGATTGACTTCAGATAGAACCCCATGTTCTGTATGAAGTTGCTAACAGATGTTAATGGGCGGCAGTTGCCACTTACCATCAGGTGGACTGCATGCTCGTTTGCTACTTTAATCTTATAAAAGAAATGCAAATGTTTTTTTTTTCAAGTTCTTGGTACAGGATACCGGAGTTGTCGACGTTTTTTGGTCGACAAACTGAAGTTCGATTTCAATTTGGATAGATTAGACGACCTTTTTTCGCGACGCAATACAATTCGATATTAAAACATTCGCACCAATTCTGGCGAATGCGAACTTATTTATTTATTTGGAAAACTTACAGCTTCTTAATAATACGGGTATGTGCTAAATATTACAAAAGAAAAGCCGATTACAAACTTTCACGTGTAGAATTAATGCTATCAGTATTTCACCTACAAATAATACTAAAGACCTTAAGATAAGAACATTTTGGCAAACAGTAATTTGTGTACAAACACTTCCAATCTTTTTTACAATATTAAAATTATAATTTGTGCACTATGCCTTGTTAAAAAAGTTACCAGTCATAGCCTCTTTTAGTTTAGGTATACTTGTATAAAATAGGTCTATATCACACTCCCGCGTAGTAGCATTAAGACACCTACTTACTCTTATGAAAAATGAATTTTGCTTATAGTTAGAATTACTTTTAAAAACATTCGCATATACCTACGCAAATAGGAATAATCGTTACATCACTACTAAGTACTCACGCGCTAATGACGTGTACTTCGCAACTTAGCCGGTGATCAGCTCTTAATGTACTGTATTAAAGACCCTGATTCATTGATCCTATGTCTTAGTCGTGCAGATTTTCGTGAAACGGAAACTTCACTGTTAAACGTTTTAAGTTTATTGTTTGTATTAAACACACGCTTTCAACACTCATAGCCCCACATTAGGATTTTCTCCTGTGTCGTGGGTACCATGGACACACTCAAGACGAATATACAAACCAGACCCAGAACATGAATCTAAACTCATCGTTCAGATACCTGTCTGGCCGGGAATCGAACCTGGGAGCCATTGAGCGTTAGACCGGTATGGTAACCGCTCCGTTACACGGGTCGGGTGTATTCAAATATGCCGGCCGGTGCATTCTATAGCGGACGTTAGCTACACTGTTAGAACTTTTAAGTTTTATTTTTGTTTTCAAATATGTTAAATGTTTCTATAAGGTTAATTACGTAAAGTACTATTCCTAGAATCATCGTTTACCTATTGAATCCAACAAATATTAAAGAAAGTGTCTACAGATAAAATTTTGAGTCCAACTCTACAAAAAAACAAAAATATTGGTGGAGAGTACAAAAATGTTTGAAGAAAGAAACATTTCTTCATATCGCTATAATTTAATTGTTAAGATGATTCGCATTAACCGATAAGCACTCTATTTTCTAAAGTTTTAGCAGTGACAAACTTGAATCCTAAAGAATACTATAGGCTTATTTTTTTTTCCTATGTATAAAATTAAGAAGGCGTATATTTATTGGTCATTGAATCAGGGTCTTAAGCCTCGGCACGCGCTGACGCAACCGCAGAACAGGTTTGGCGATGTAGTACGGAACGGACTGCCGTTGCCTCGTTTGTGATATAAAGTAATTCTTCGAAGGATCCGACCTTATCGAACGTTTTACGACCTTCAGCTAAGTTATGATCAGTCTTCCAGGTAGGACCAGTGTAGTTCCACCAGGTACCATCGTCACACCTATTTTATAGAGGTTAAAGAGGATAGGTGGAGGAGAAGTAGTGGAATTACACTTGTCAATCCATTTCTCCAATTTCTTACTAGGCTACAACCTAGTAAGAAATACAATAGCAATACCAGTAGATCATAGATAAGAGCAGTGATAGCCTAATGGTTGAAACTTGCCCTCTCAATCGGGAGGTCGCAGGTTCAAACCCAGGCACGCACCACTGATTTATGTGCGTATTAGAAATTAATTATCACTGCTTTTCGGTGAAGAGGAAATCATCGTGAGGAAACCTACACACCCGAGAGTTCTTAAAAAAAAATTCTCGGAGGTGTGTGAAGTCCACCAATTCGCACTTGGCTAGCGCGGTGGACTATGGCCTATAACTCTCTCATTCTGAGAGAAGACCCTTGCCCAGCAGTGGGACAATAATGGGTTGTCGAGTCGAGAGTAGATCATAACTACATGGTTTGACCGGGACATTCGTCACATTTATTTCTAGAGGGAAGCAATTGCGCAGGTGGTAGGATGTGGTTGTCAGCTCATTTTCATATGAGACTACCATTTGGGCCCTTGGGAGTTGCATCAGTGATTGATACTTCAGATAGAACCATTGTTCTATATAAAGTTGCTTATATATACCGCAGTGACCATATAATATCAGGTGGAGATAATTTTTGCTACTTCAATCGGATAGAAAAATCTTCAGTTAAAAAGAAATTATACCAAAATGTTTAAGGTCGTTGAGTCAAAAACTAACTTACATAAAACCTTAGAGAATTATCTTTAGAAAATAGCTTTTTATAGCTTCTAGAAGATAGCCGTAAAATGAGATTATTTCAAAATTGTAACTCAAAAAGCTGATTAATTCCGTTTTAAATGTTTAGTAACCGACAAAGCTGAAAAAGGTGGCCACTCAAGGTATTGATAAACCACAAGACTAGAGTTAACTTTCGATTAAGCTATTTTAGAATGTTGTTTTACCGTTGTCAACTAAAAAGGTAAAAAAACTTGATCAGCCGCTCGTAGGAGCTGGTCGCTTACTTTTTAAACAAAACCGGCTAAGTGCGAGTCGGGCTTGCACACGAAGGGTTCAGTATTATTATCTTTTTTTCATCCCTTTGTTTATCCCTAAAAATACCCTAATTTTTTTTATCTAACTGAAGTAGCAAACGAACATGCAGTCCACCTGATAGGTAGCGGTCACTGCCGCCCATGGACATCTGAGATCAACTTCATACAGAACATGGGTTCCATCTGAAGTCGATCACAGATGCGTTGCTACTCCTGAGAACTATGATGGTCGCCTCATGTGAAAGTGTGCCGGCAACCACACCCTTCCATCGAAACGCAAGAAATGCTTCACGCTAGAAAAAGGTGTGGCGGTGGTACTTCCCCGGTCGAACTACGCTGGTTCTACCACCTTGAAATTCTACCATCTAAAAAAAAACGGCAAAGACAATCACGTTTCTTGTATGGGAGCCCCCTTACACATTTATATTAACTTGTTTGTTTAGTATTTGTTGTTATATCGGCAACAGAAATACGTCTGTAAAAATTCAAACTGTCGAGTTATCGGTTCATGAGATACAGTGATTCATGAGATACAGCCTGGTGACAGACAGACAATCAGACAGCGAAGTCTTAGTTATAGGTTTCTGATTTCACTTTGGGTACGGAACCCTTTTGAAGTGAAACTTCTTTAGGCGCATGAGGGTAAAATTTTTATAGATGAAACGTCACGCCGGTATGCAACGGAAGTGTCGGAAAAGAGAGAGAGAGTGATCGAGACCGATTGAGAGAGAGTAAGACAGGGCGAACGTAGCATGAGCAACTAGCCGTGGAGTGAGAGTAGGGAGCAAGCGAGTGAGAAAGATTGAGAGAAAAAGTGGGACAGAGCGAACGTCGTATCACGCCTTTTTCCCTTCCTCTTAATCTTGGAAATTTAAAGTTTTAGATTTGTATAAATATAAACAAGATTTATAGATTAGTTTTTTTTGTTATCGAGGGAGAAACCGTCAAAAGGTACCCAACGCCGTGGGAGCAACGCCGGGTTATGTGGGTGTGGGTATTGTGGGTACGGAACCCTAAACGTTAAGAAACGAGACATACACTGGAAGCAGGAATTATGTCAAATTGCTTAGCCCTATGCCATAGATAGTTTATTAGCCGTCGAAGCATACCTTTGCTTACGAAATTATACCGATTGCGTTACAAATAATGTATCATTATAAGGCAATCAATATAAATTAGTTTTAATGAATAAATGGAAACGTGCTTATAATTTTTTTTAAGATTGAAGTAGCAAAAGAGCATGCAGTCCACCTGTTGGTAAGTGGTCACTGCCGCCCATGGACACCTGTAAACAACTCTATATAGAACATGGGTTCTATCTGAATCATTCACAAATGCATTGCTACGAGGATTAAGATGGTCGCCTCATATAGAAGTGCGCCGGCAACCACACCCTTCCAACGAAACGCAAGAACTGTTTTACGCTAGAAATAGGTGTGGCGGTGGTATTTCCCCAGTCGAATAACACTGGTTCTACCACCTTCAAAATGTTTTTCCGTATTCTTCACATTTGTTTCTATCTTAGTCGTGTAGAGTCGTGTTTTTTTCAAGATGTTTCCTTTCGCTGCGTAATTTAGGAATGATTTTTCAACTCATCTATACTAATATTATAAGGCTGAAGAGTTTGTTTGTTTGTTTGAACGCGCTAATCTCAGGAACTACTGGTTCGAATTGAAAAAAACTTTTTATGTTGAATAGACCATTTATCGAATAAGGCTTTAGGCTATATAATATCACGCTGCAACAAAATGGCGTGGACAAAGTCGCGGGTAACAGCTATAAATTATAAAGCATTTGCAAAAATAAATGACGCCCAAAATAACTATTCCACGCGGACGGAGTCGCGGGCACAGCTAGTTGATTATAAATTTTGAAAAATCAATCTTCTTGGATAAGAATTTGAGACCCCAAGATTTAGAGGCACTTTTACTCACTAGGCTGTTTATTTATTCAATGTCACTGCAGCCGCTTCAAAATGGTACTACATGGGTGTTGATTTTATCTCAAATACAGATTGCAGAACTGAACTTTACGCTCGGTTTATTGTTTCGTCATTTTGAAATAACACTTTATTTAGTCTTTTGAAATTATTGATTCAACGCCAATCGATACCGAGATGTTACAGAGTTAAATAATATCTCTTTTAGATTTTTCTTACGTTGCGTAAATTGTCTAAACGCGAAAATAGATTTGACACAATTTACAAGTTGTAAAATGTAATTCGATCGTCGATGTAACAATTTGCTGTGAATATTTTAACTTAGCCTTGAATTCAAAACTTATGTTAAATATTATGTTAAAAATATACTTTTTTCATATTTACGGAGTTAAGGAGTTGAGAAACTCTGTCTTACTTAATTCGTGTTAAAAACACACGGAAATAGTACCAACTTATCTGTGTTTTCCTCAGGAGGATTACAAATGTCTATGAGTATTATTGGCTTTTTCTTGAAGGTAGTAGGACCAGTGTAGTTCGACCGAGGAAGTACCACCACCGCACCTATTTCTAGCATGAAGCATTTCTTGCGTTTCGATAGAAGGGTGTGATTGCCGGCACACTTTCACATGAGACGATCATCATAGTCCCCGGGAGTAGCAACGCATCTGTGATTAACTTCAGATGGAACCCATGTTTTGTATGAAGTTGATTATAGGCGTCCATCGGCGTTTGCTACTTCAGTTAGATAAAAAAAACGGCCACTTACCTCCAAGTACATTAAGTTCTAGTTTCTAGTAAGTACGTTTTAAAATGTGTTGTGGGTGCTAAATAGCTCCGTACATTCGATATTGCCATAAAAGCCATCTAGATCGCGTTTGCTAAGGGCATGCGGCTAATTATCAACGACCTACACGCCTAGGACGAATAACGGAATGGAATAGTACATTATTAAATCAATATTCTTATGCAAATTGTGATAAGTAATTGCTAATGAGACTATTACTGACTATACAGACTTTCTATTGTTTGGAAATTTCGTTCTTTTATGAATCAATTAACTGGCATATTTAATGACTTATACCGATATCTCATTTTGACTCAAGAAATAAATGGTCACGTTTAGTTACCATAAACGGGTGTGGCGATACTTCAGAACGAAAAAGGTTTGCCAAGAATTTTATAAAACTTAACATACACGTTTCAATTCTGTCGATTATAGGGTAGCCACCTTTACTTTACTATAAAGTATTGCACTCTATTTGGGGCAATTGTACTTTATATTTTATGAAAAAAATAAATTACGTGGAAATACTATATTTTGAATGATCTGGGATTTAAAAAAGTTTGTTCATAAGTAGTTTTGTGTGAAACAATAATCCTATCATTTCTAGGTTTCCATAGCTACCTTATTTAGAAATTAGTAGAATATATATATTAGGTGACCTTTACTTTATTTGCTCGTCAAATTGAAGAAATATAGGAGTCTATTATTTTTGGCCCTGACCACCACCACGCACCGTTCTAAAAGTTTCCTAGAGCCAAAAATGAGGAATAAAATAAATTGTGCTTTATTTTTTTTTCTTAATTCCGTTTATACCCAATGTATTTTAATCGATGAATAAAGGTGACAACCCTAATTATAAATACTTATGTGATCATAACACCATATCATGAGATGACTTAACATAAACATAACGTCGTGGTAATGTTTAGTTAATTGCGTTTTTTATCTCACCCATTATAAAATACAATATGTATGACTCATAGGCTAAAGGATTGATTAAAAATATTTTGTGGTTTTAAATATTATTTACTGTTTGTTTTGGTAATAAAAAAATTATCTGTTGTAAAAACCTGCTATAATTGATTTGATCCTTGTATGTAACATAAAATGTAACATATTGTATGTAGACATGTAACATTCTATTACATTAAAGTAGCAAATAAGTCTGATGGTAAGTGGTCACTGCCACACAACATCTGTAAGCAACTTCACTCACATTTTCCCACTCTAAAATTAGGCAAATTGGGTTAAAATTTGTGTTCCTTTAGTAACCACATGCTTTAAGACAAATTATTTGAAAGAGAGAAAGACTTTTATCCCTGCTCTCTATTGAAAAAAAATAGACCAAATCGAAATATCTATAATTATATTAATACGTGAAGCAAAAACTTGGGGTACCTTTTTAAGTAACTTGCCGCAGACGGAGGAGTATGAATTTTTTCACGGTTATCGTTGACGTAGAAAAGGAGTACGGAATACCTACCAATATTTTTTTCAAATGATGCATAATGACATACATAAAATTATCTACCGTACATTTGTCAGCAACACAAAAATAGTAAACAAAATAAGGGCTCTTTCAATTTAGACGTTTCGTGTCGGACCGCTGCCGCACGTTTTCCGTGCCGCTGGTTATAATCCGCTCCGTGCCGCTGCAGTACGTTTGCCGTCCGACACCAAACGCCTAAATTGAAAGCGTATTTTATTACCGTGCGTTTGTATGCTAGTGATGTTATAAATTTATTCGACCGCAGTTAAGCCATGGACTCTGACGAAGAAACATTACTGTTAGTGCTCTTGTTGAAAAAAATCAAATGGAAACAAAAACGACGCCCCCGTAAAAGAGCATCACCGATGTTTTCATTAACATGTAATTTTGGTGATTTTCATAATCTTTACCCTAGGTTAAAACAAGATCCAAGCAATTTTTTTAATTAATTAAGAATGTCTATAGAATGCTTCGACGAATTACTTGAATTAGTTAAAAGTAAAATACAGCGGCAAGAAATGCGGCGGCTCTTATGTCTTGTCACCGCACTATTCAATAGCGAAATGAACACTCGGGGTTTGCGACGTTGCCGTCCTGTTGTCGGGCGTTTGCGGTACGGACGCCGCACTGTTGCCGCACCGAGCGTTTTGTATGAAAACAAACGAACGTCCGTGTGCCATACGACAAACGCACCGCTTACGTACCGCAGCGGTCCGACACGAAACGTCTAAATTGAAAGAGCCCTAAGACATTCAATATGAAAACACAGAACGTCAAAAATATTCAGATATCTTTGTCAAAATACCCGATATTGCTTTTAAATTCAGCTTTTTCAATTAAACCTCTTTTTACCTTTCGGTGTATTAAAATAACTTGAATATTAATAAAATTTAATAGAATTTGGGAAATACTTTGGACAGTGTCAAGTTTACTTTTTGAGTTGAATTATGGTCGAATTTAGACCGTTTCGACGGGTGACTAGTTAATTATATTGCAATATACACGAGTAATTTTAAAGCTATTTAAAAAAACGATTTTACTATCAAGTCTATAATTTACGCAAATGCACCTAAAAAGTAAAATCTATTAACATTTGTAAATTTTTAAAATAAAAACCGGATTACTTAAAAATGCTTGATTGACTTCTGTTTCAATTATTTTTTCAAGCAGCGGGTTTTTATGTTAAAAACATAAAAACCCGCTGCTTGATAATTTATTTAATCACACGCTTTTTTGGAATTTGTGACAAAATAATAACATAAAAGTGTAGTAACAAATTCACACATTCAGTCCACCAATTCGCACTTGGCCAGCGCGGTGGACTATGGCCTAAACTCTCTCATTCTGGGAGAAGACCCGTGCCCAGCAGTGGGCCAATAATGGGTTGATGCGTAGTAACAAATATATTTTTGTAATCTGGATACTAGCTTTAATTTCATAATCATATAATTATGATAAGAAAAAAAATATCATCCCTTTACTCTTTTACTTTGCTCTTAGGCGCCATATTTAAATTAACCTATGTCAGTCGATTCCAATATTATAATTATCGTACTAGTTGACCCGGCGAACTTCGTTTCGCCTAAAAGTCAAAAATCAAAAATTATCAGTGTTACTCCACCATATTATGTATTATATATAAAAACCTGCCTCTTGAATCACTCTATTTAGTAAAAAAACTGCATTAAAATCTGTAGCGTAGTTTTAAAGATCTAAGCATACATATTGACAGACAGCGACTTTGTTTTAAACTACGATGTAGTGATGTAAAATCCGTCAATTTTTTGGGCTGTAGCGCGTGCCAAAGACATGGACAAATATACATACGCTAGAAAAACCCTCTTTCTGACGCATTACGTGTTAACGTATACTAAGTATCAACTAATGTACATTATGCATTTAACACATGGCCTGTTTATTGCCTATTCGTAACTCCGTAAGGTTAGGTAGCATTCTTCAGAAGACCTTGTTCGACTTGCGTGACTTCGCGGCAAAAAGTTGCCGCGCTCAAGATGTCACAGATTATGAAATAGGCAAACGCACAGATTATGTAATGCCGAGCATAGAAAAAAAAACGAGCAATTTAAGTAATACTCATGTTCCTAGGACAGTAATTTATAGATTTTAACATTTATTTTACTACGTTGTTGTGTAATGTTTTTATAGGTCTTCTGCTAGTGTCATCATAATCTATATGGCCTTCGAAACATTAAACTGAAATTAAAAATCTTATAGCTAATCGATAGAGCGTCTCTCCTAACCAATAGTAATATTGAAACAGACCGCGTAACGTGGTTTCTGAGGCACATCGGTCATTAACGGTCACCCATCAAACTTCTAGCCGCGCCTGATGTTGCTTCACTTTATAGACCGATTAAGATCTACAGAAGCGAGGCTATATTATTTTTATGTGATATAATTTAAGTGAAAATGTGTATGTATAAAGCAAACAATTTGATTTATAATTAAAATGGGCACGTTAATAAAAAGGCTAATATCTATATAATACGTGAATCAAAAACTTGACCATTTTTAACTAACTTGCCGATAACGGGGAGTGTGAATTATTGCACGGTTATAGTTGACGTAGAGGAGTGCGGAATGTTAATATTTTTTTTAAATAACGCATACAACTTATAGAAAAATCAACTAAAAACACATTACACACACTAACGTGCATTTGTCACAAACACATAAATAATAAACGAAATAAAAGATTCAACATATGAAATCACAGAACGTCAAACATGTCAGGTGTTTTTGTCAAAATACCCGTTGTTGGTTTTAAATGCAGCTTTGTCACTTAAACCTCTTTTTTACCTTTCCGGTGTATTAAAATAACTTGAAAATTATTAAAATTAAATTTGGGAAATAATTTGGACATTATGAAGTTTATTTTTTGCGTTGAATTACGGTCGAATTTCGGCCGTTGCGACGGGTGACTTTAGAAATTAATACGAAATATTTTAAGTTAACCTTAACTTTTTGAAGTCCATTAAAACTTAAAATTATGCCGGTTTAAAAATTGGTATTCAATATAGCCAAAATTACTCAATAAAATTTTGTAATAACCATAAAAAATGATTTTGCACTTAACTACTTGAATCCAATTCGAATCTTCATTAAAAGTTACCCAACGACTCTCAAGGTGCAATAAAATTGGCATAAAATGCACTAAATATTAGGTAATCCTAAAATTATAAGAATTATAACGCTTATTCGTCGAAATAGTAGCCTATAATAATTAAATTGGATTAGAGTAATTTTGATTGTAAAAAATATCGAAAATGTAGTTGTGCTTTGCAATGTGGTAAAAAGTATATGGTTTGACCGGGGAGGTATCACCACCATATCTTTTGTATAATAATGAAGTAGCAAACGAGCGTGCAGCCCACTCGATGGTAAGTGGTCACTGCCGCCCATGGACATTTGTAAGCAACTTCATACAGAACATGGATTTTATCTGAAGTCAATCACAGATGCGTCGCTATTCCCGAGAACTAGGATGGTCGTCTCATATAATGTGTGCCGGCAACCACACCATTTGTTTCTAGCGTTAGGCATTTCTTGCGTTTCGGTGGAAGGATGTCATTGCTCGTTAATTTTATATAAAGCGATGATATTAGTCCTCGGAAGTAGCAACGCATGTGTGATTGAGTTTTCGAGGTGGTAGGACCAGTGTAGTTCGACCGGGGAAGTACCACCGCCACACCTATTTCTAGCGTGAAGCATTTCTTGCGTTTCGATAGAAGGGTGTGGTTGCCGGCACACTTTCACATGAGGCGACCATCATAGTCCTCGGGAGTAGCAACGCATCTGCGATTGACTTCAGATGGAACCCATGTTCTGTATGAAGTTTATTACAGATGTCCATGGGCGGCAGTGACCACTTACCGTCAGGTGGGCTGCACGCTCATTTGCTACTTCAAATAAATAAAAAAAAAGATAGAACTGCTCTTTGGTTGCTTACAGATGTCCATGAGTCTGAGCAGTAACCATTTGCAGGTGGACTGCATGCTCGTTTGCTACTTTAGTCTTATAAAAAATAATTGTTTTGCATTATAACAATGTTCTGTCGATTTGAAGGGTGTGGTAACGGTAAGACACCCGAGGCGTTAGTTCTAAGGTGTAGCAACGCATTTATTGGTGGTAAGTTGTTCTGCAATCCTATTTGATTTTATAATTAAAATCCATAGGTGGTAGTGACCACTTACTGAGGCGCAGTACTGAATGAGGCGCTTACAATTTGAATTTCATAATGGTCGCAGACGTCGTATTTTAAAATGTATATTCTACTAGCTGTCCCGGCAAACGTTGTTTTGCCATATAAAAAATAAAATAAAATGTTAAGGGTGGACAACCCTTAAGGGGTATGAAAAATAGATGTTGGCCGATTCTCAGACCTACTGAATAAGCATATAAAATTTGGTAAAAATCGGTCAAGCCGTTTCGGAGGAGTATGGCAACAAAAACTGTGACACGAGAATTTTATGTATATTCTATGTTACTCCTAAGGATTTAGTTGGAAGAGAATGCCTTCGTAAAAGTATGGCTTTACCTTGTGGCGACGCAAGACCGGAACTTAATGTGGGCAAGCTACAATTCGCGAAGCCTTTTGATTGAAGTCAAAAAAAGTTCGCCAAATCTAGATACTCCGGCCCCAACACCAAGGGAGGCCTTGTGTCTGCGAGCCGCGAGGCCCAAGACTTTACCATATGTAATATACACCGAAACACCCACTAAACAGTAAATATTTTTACATTTGTACATAATATTACAATGTTTTTATTAACATTGTATTATTATGTATAAATGTTAAGGATCCGGGAGGTATTCGATCTCCTAGAGAATTGCCCGGGTAAAGAGGGTACCCCTCGAGGGCCGAAATTCCCTACCCACCGCCCTTATGTTGACATTGCCTTAGCATATGAAAGTCCCGGAGGGTAAGACGTCCACTATATACATACATATGTAATAAAACATATCTTCTCATCACTACACATTTATATACCTTTACATGATCACACTCCATCTTAGTTATCAATGACCACACTCTTGTTTTTAATCCACACGTCATTGACATCTATTCAGCCAGATACTTTACAAAAGGAGGTTTATTGTAAAATAATTCTTTGAATCCGAAAATCATGTCACATATTCTAAAATATAAAATGAAGAGGCGCTTAACACTGTTGTTATTAGACTGAAATAGTAGTGTCGATGTTATCTCACGGCCACAACAAAGGATTCTACAACCTTCAAAACCTTTTTAGGGTTCCGTACCCAGAAGGTAAAATCGGAACCCTATTACAAAGACTCCGCTGCCCGTCTGCCTATCACTAGGCTGAAATGAAATGAAATAATTTATTTTTATTCATTTAATACTTTTCTGATAAGATTTTATAAAAAAAAATGTATTTATTTTTAATATTTTGTTTTGTATATACTGTAAATAGATTAATAATTATAAAGAAAAGTTAATAATAAATCAAATGAAATGTCCTTATTTTGTATTGTGGCTCCGTAGGCCACTTACAAATTGTCAGTTACATTTTTTTTCTTACACTACCACCGGATCGGAACACGACCTCAATGCTGTATCTCATAAACCTTCAAAGCTAGACAGTTGAAATTTTCATAGATGATGTATTTCTGTTGCCACTACAACAACGAATACTAAAAGCAAAATAAAATAAAATTAAGGGGGCTCCCATACAACAAAGATGTTTTGCTTGATCAAAACACGCGACGCCGTTTGTTAAGTTTTCTAAAAATTATAACAACCATACAACTGTGATTATTTATTTGATAAATATTTATACCTGACCTAGTTAACCCGGCGAACTCCGTTTCACCTAAATCCTAAAAGTCAAAAATCTAAAATTATCAGTGTTTCTCTCCTATATTATACATGTATTATACATAAAAACCTAACTCTTAAATTACTCTATCTATTTAAAAAAATGCATCAAAATCTATAGCGTAGTTTTAAAGATCTAAGCATAGAAAGGGACAGACAACGAGAAGCGACTTTGTTTTATACTATGTAGTGATGGTCCGAAACCCTTCGTGTGAGAGCCCGATTTGCACTTAGCCAGTTTTTAAATGTATATACCTGTGTCTATGGGAAAAGAAGACGCACATAATTACATCATTAGTTGCTACGGAGGGGCCGTGGGCGTTAAAACGATAATAATTGAGCTGTAATGTGTATTTTGGAAGCACAAAAACTTCTACGGGTTGTTTTGCCGTATTCGGCAGATGAGTGTCGGAGTGAAGGTTATACCACAGTAGACGTATTAGGCCAGTAGGGAAACTGCCTATAAGCGCTCGAAAACGGCACACTTACACAAACCGACGGTCCCTACGTACATAAGAACAAGTCAAAATCGAGGTTTTCAGGAGAGCGTTTTTTATGTTGAAACCGCCCTAGAAATAATTCTATAAACAATTATGAATATTTTTTTTCTGTAATATTTTATTACAATTAGGGACTTTATGATGGTATTTATAGATATGTGTATATTTGATAAGTACAGATATCCGCATATACGACACTTATTCCTTGTAATGATAATACTTGTTCTCTTATACGATTTGTATATTTAGTTAAATACATAATATTTAAGAAAAAATCGAATATAGGTATGAGCGTATGGACAATTTAAAGCCATATATGCAATAAAAAAAGGGCATTTTTGACTTCTCCTTATATACGTAGGGACCGTCGAAACATCGCATCGACGAGGCCGCTATAGCTTAAAGGCAGTTTCCCTACTGGTCTAATATGTCTACTGTGGTTATACAATGTTGTTTGAAACTAACAGCTTCCTGCCTGATTATTCGTACTAATGTAGGTATCTTTACATAAAAATGTAACTGAAATACTGAAAATATGTAGGTACTAATATGAGTGGGTAAAACCCATTATTGTCCCACTGCTGGGCACGGGTCTTCTGTCCGAATGAGAGAGTTTTAGGCCACCGCGCTGGCCAAGTACGAATTGGTGGACACTAATATGAGTATCTATATTGTTTTTATTTTTTCTGTGTTTATGTTCGCATCGAACTATATAACTGAATTTATAAAATAAATTAAAGACACATTAGATGTCTATTCTAGTCATGTTTTATAAAAAAAATAACCTTTATTATATTTGCCAATGTAAATAAAACCGAAAAATCATTACTTTTAAAAATGTATAATTAAGACAAACAAGTCGCAAGATTAACAAATACTTACGAACTGACACAGAATTTATAATTAAATCTAGCCAAAATACGTAAACGAAGATGTTCTCAAATTCCATTCCTTCGACCAAGAATGTGGTTTACCCCGAAACCATACACCACGAATCAAATGTACCGAATGATTCCAATAGAAATGCGAACACATACCTACCTACGTGTGTACAAATATTGTTCAACTGTCTGTATTTCTATGTATTTATTACTTTCTAATTTAGATTTAATTAATTCTGATTTAGAACATACTCAGTACTTAGTACATAGTTCTGAAGTCGGCTCATACAGAACAATGTTTCATCACCGTCATTCAGAGAAATATGTTGAGCGCCGACTTCGGAACTATGTACTAAGTATGTTTTAAAACATACTTAGTTGAAATTATTTTTTACTTTTTTGTGACATGGAAGTCCGTAGATATTTTTTGTTAAAAAGTTTTTATTAACGTATACTTCCGATTGCCTTTTTTAAATTTTATTTTAGAAGCTTGCGTCAAATTAGTAATAAACAAATGTTTAACTGTTTTTATGACTAATATAATTTACTATGTTATTTTATATCAATAACATAAGGATAAAAAAATGTTCATTCCCCTTTTTCCTATACGCAGGAAGCTTACTTAAAAATCATATAGGTTAATTCCAAGTTTAAGTTGAATCAAAACACAATCATGTCGAATTGCTAAAATCTGTCGTTGAGCCGTCGATTAAGCATCGCGAATTAATGGACATTCATATTAGCATACATTCATACGCCTCAATAATATACATTGTAGAAAAAACCAAAAAACACGCTATAGTGTAAAAAAAAATCATATTAAGTATTGCATTAACATACGTGCGTATTATACATTAATTATCACTGCTTTTCGGTGAAGGAAAACATCCGGAGGAAACCTACACACCCGAGAGTTTTTTATAAATATAATATATATAAGTTCTCGGAGGCGTGTGAAGTCCACCAATTCGCACTTGGCCAGCGCGGTGGACTATGGCCTAAACTCTCTCATTCTGAGAGAAGACCCGTGCCCAGCAGTGAGATAGTAATGGGTTGACAGCGACATTGCATTAACATTGGTCATTGACATATGTGCAGTTTCTGCAGTTTCAAATTAATCAGAATTCTGGATACCGGAAGATGAGCTCAAAGATTCCATTACATACATAGATACAATCCAAGCTATTATAAAGCGAGTTAAAACATTTCCTACCCTCCTAATGACGTGGCAGAAAAACATTTTAACTCCAGACAGAACTCGGAGTCTCAGCTAGCAACATATCTGACTATCAAAGCGGTCTAGAATTCGTTAACTGTTTCTTTATTTAGCATTATTTATTACCGAGACCAGACAGATATGGCGCCTTGATTTCGATTTAAAATTGAATTTGCGTTACGTGTCTCTTTCAATTTGGTATCGTTTATTTTCGAGAATTCAATGGATAATATCGAAGGTTAACAACCGAAGGTGCAATGGTTGGAATAGATCTTTTGAAGAAATGTAATAGCATTTATGAAATTGTAGAATACTGGGACTGTCAACCGAAAAAAAAACATGCGTGCGTACAAAGTACACATGTCAGAAGTGAAACTTCTTTGGCGAACTAATTTATAAATCTTGTTTATATTTATACAAATCTAAAACTTTAAATTTCCAAGATTATGAGGAAGGGAAAAAGGCGTGATATGACGTTCGCTCTGTCTCACTTTTTCTCTCAATCTTTCTCACTCGCTTGCTCCCTACTCTCACTCCACGGCTAGTTGCTCATGCTACGTTCGCCCTGTCTTACTCTCTCTCAATCGGTATTGATCACTCTCTCTCTCTTTTCCGACACTTCCGTTGCATACCGGCGTGACGTTTCATCTGTAAAAAAATTACCCTCATGCGCCTAAAGAAGTTTCACTTCAAAAATCATTATCAACCTCAGATAATATATTATATAATAATTAAATAATAACTCATCCATCCATCTATCAGACCTTTGAGGTCCACTGCTGGACATAGGCCTCCCCTAAATGAAACCACTCTAACCGGTCCTGTGCCTTCTGAATCCAACGGTTTCCCGCTGTCTTCTTCAGGGCATCGGTCCACCTGGTGAAGAGGCGACCTGTGCTTCTTTTGCCTTCATGAGATAAATCAGATAAATTTAGTCTTACCGTAAATTTTGTCTTACTTACACAGTTGCGTTTCATAGCAACGCAACTGTGTAAGTTGCGTTGCTATGAAACGCCTTGTTACGTGTATTTCCACGTGCTTCAGAGTCAGACCTAAACACAGCATTAGTTTTTTTATCGATTAAAGTAGCAAACGAGCATGCAGTCCATGGTAAGTGGTGACTGTCGACCTGCGACATCTGTACACTGTTTTTTTTTGGTTGCCGGCACAACATATGAGGCGACCATCATAGTCCTCGGAAGTAGCACCGCACCTGTGATTGATTTTAGATACAACCCATGTTCTATATGAAGTTGATTACAGATTTACATGGGCGGCAGTGACCACTTACCATCAGGTGGACTGCATGCTCGTTTGCTGCTACAATCAGATAAAAACAAACTACTTCATGTAGAACAGGGGTTCTATATGAAGTCAATCGCTGCTTTGTTACTGTGTTACTGTTAAGTGAGCAGGCAACCACACCATGCCACCAAAACGCAGGAATTGCTTCACGTTGAAATAGGTATTTTAGAGGTCACTTGACACATAATTTCAAATGGGGGGGGGGGGGGGTTATTATTTTAACATTGCCTATTGCATGGCAGAGCAATTACCATACCGGTCTGACGCGCAATGGGTTCCGGGTTCGATCCCCGGCCAGACAGGTATCTGAATGATGAGTTCAGATTCATGTTCTTGGGTGTTTGTGTATTCGTCTTTTGTTTGTCCATGGTACCCACGACACAGGAGAAAATCCTAGTGTGGGGCTATGAGAGTAGAAAGCGTGTTTTTTTTATTATTACAGTATTGATTATTAAAGTACAGGTTTTAATCCCCTTGACAATCTGCCCGGACTCTATCCAGAATATTCCTTATCCCTACACCGCTGACATACTCTTAGTATATGATATAGGGGGGTAAGAAGTCCCGATACATGTATTGGTATGTAATTTGTTTACAAAGTCCTTCCCAATGTCCGCATACCGATGGCAACCATGCCATAGCAAGTGCATGGATCACTTTCACCTAATTATACTAACAATGTTAGCGCCTCACGAGTCGGAGAAATGGTCGCTTTCGAACATTGCTCATATTTTATTTAATCTTTAGTTATAAAAACCCGATTCACATACGTATATTCCAGGTAGTTAGTATGATGCTATTACCATTAAGACCAATTATTTATTAATTTCTAAGATGGGTACTAATTATTTATCGCTTTATTTAATTGTATCTTAAATCTTAATGTAATTGTCTGATATTTATGTTGTGTGATAAAATAAAACAGATTGGCCATGGAGGATTTTATTCTGTGGAATTAGTTCAAATTTTAAAAACTCTACATTTGTTTGATCATGACATTGAGAAAATATCTTCGATCGAATAAAGATGGGTTTTAATGTAAAAGGCATATTAGAATGTTGATTTTACTTTTGTGTGAAATGATTTGTATAGAGACCTTTTTTTTGTTCTCGAGGGTGAACCTTCAAAAGGTATCTGACGCCATGGGAGCGACGCAGGGTTATGTGGGATTTTTACCGCACTAAAATTCCCTCGGTGGCCGTCTTCGGGGCTACAAAGAGGACCCCGGGATTTCCAAAGGAACGCAGCCGGAATCCTCTGAGCGCGTTGGCCCATCGGGCTCCTCCGAGATGGGCGGCTGGGCCCACAGCTCCGTCTAGTCTTTACGGCGAAATACGACCATACATACCGCCGTCCTTCCCGGGATCGCCTGGCTGGACGGTTAAAGCTCCCACTCTAGGCCTACGTGGGGCACTTACAAATTGTCTCGTACAATATTTTTCCTCACATTATCACCGGATCGGAACACGATTTATTCTCAGAAGATTCGTCAAGAAATAGTCTTGTTTTGCCTAATTTTGTTATATTTATTTATTATAATCTTGATTTTGACAAGCAGAATAAAAGTTAGGTCCAGTATGTTGACGCCCTGCCTCCCTCCAGGATCAGAATAGGGCTATGTCGTAAGAGGCGACCAAAAGGGGCTTCCGGGGTTGCAGGCGGCTAGAGAGGGAGCTCGAACCGTTCGGTCAGGCCGTCCCGGGAAGGACGGTGATATGTGTGGTCGCATACCGTCGTAAAGACTAGACGGAGCGTTGGGCCCAGCAGCCCATCTGGGAGGAGCCCGATGGGGCAACGCGCTCAGAGGATTCCGGTTGAGGTCGATCCGAGATCCGGGAGTCCTCTTTGTAGCGCCGAGGACGGCCACCGGGGGATTTAAGTGCGGTAAAAATCCCACATAACCCTGCGTCGCTCTCACGGCGTTGGTACCTTTTGAACGTTTCCCCCTCGAAAACAAAAAAAAAGTATGTTGACTTAAATTTGTCTAAACAGGATGCCTGTTTAAGAAACGCTACACGTTGACAATTAATAACCTATGTAAATGACACCTATTATTTATAGCTGTTCATGTGATATTTAAGTTCGTTCACACGTAGATAAACCTACATTAATAACGACATTCTACTTGATAAATATTTGTACCAGTAGCAACCCACGCCTTAAAGGTCTTGCAATAATATCAGCATGACTAATTTAATTGAAAAAATGTATCCGTTTATGTAATTATGTATAGGAAATGTGCCATTTATTTATAGCGGTTTATATATGGACCTAAATTGCCTAATGTTGTATGAATTGTATATTAATAGTCAAATTTATATTAGTTTTTTATAACTAAGCAATTATATGTAAGATTGTAGTTCGTTTAAAAGGTAGTAGAACCGACTTGTTTCATATTTCGACTAATTATACGTATATTTTTAACATAATAACAAAAGTGTAAGCTCTACTGTGTTTTAATTAGAAATGCGCCGAATATTCGGTTGTTATTCCGTATTCGGCGAATTCGGCATCTTTTTCACTATTCGTATTCGGCCGAATTATTCGCCTTTGGTGCCGAATATATTCGGTTCGAGTTTTTCTATTTTCTTGGCTATACGTCATGGTATAAAACAAAAAGACAAAACTTTTTAAGTAAGATTTATGTTATAAGTCAAAGAATTCCTATATAGAATGTGTTGAATAAAGCCATTAATTTAAAGCAAAGTACCTAAACCGCAAATCAACATTTTTTTTATGAACACACTTTCGCAGTTGTTTCTTAATAAGAAATGGTAAACCGATAATTTGGCCGAATAACTGGTTCGGTAAAAGTTAAACCCAATAGTATTCGGTTATTCGGTGAAACCACTATTCGGTGCATCTCTAGTTGTTATATAAAGGAAGTGTTGGAGAAATACTTTTTAGATGCGTTCCAACTTAGTTCTCAGGACAGCAATGCATCTGAGGCCGACCTCATAGACACATAAACCTACTGATTAAATATTGAAGTGAAACTATATCGGGGTTGGAAAACAAAAGCGAAACTTCTTTATCGGGGTTGGAAAAAAATTTAGTGTAACATTTTTTCGTTACGCGCCATCTTTTTCTGTTACGCGCCATCTTTTTCTGTTACGCGCCATCTTTTTTTTTCCGTTACGCGCCATCTTTTTCTTATCCCTACCACGCGTGATATTAGATAGATTATTATAGATTAGATTATTAGATAATGTTTAATAAAAGCCTTTTATTAAACTTTATCTTATTTAACTTTATTTAACCAATTTCTGTAAAGTTGCATATAGTAAATTATTTTTTGAAAAATAACGTCATAAAGAAGTTTCACTTCTTACGACGCTACTGTACTACTGTACGCTGCTAGTACGCTAGTACACATTTTTTTATATGTACCTACTGCAAGCCTCAGCATAACGGCATGTTTCTTATTCCTATAATATAAACATGTATAGTGTCAAAACAATATACGACCATAATTTCACTGTACCTACATTCACAAAAACGTCATATTGATTTAAATTGCACTTAATAACTTTTTACAGAGTAAATACATATTTTAAAGACTTAAAGACTAATTGTCACCTATTTAATCACTTCCGACCTACTTATAACACCTTTAAATTAGATCTTTTAGTTTTTTTTATTAGTATTTCAGTCTTTCAATATGTTACTTGAAATTTAATTATAATTATGTAAAGTAGGACACCTATACTACGTAACTGTTCCATATTTTTACGGTCAGCTATCAAGCCTCGGTAGCGCAGTAGGCAGCGCGTAAGTCTCATAATCTTAAGGTCGTGAGTTCGATCCTCACCCGGGGCAATTCTTTTTTATCTTTTTCATTTTTTTATCTTAATTTTATCACCAGTCAAACCTTTCAAGTTGCGTCGTTTTGCCTTTTTATATGAGAAATTTGATCAAATAAGTATTTTTCTACGCGATTTTCTTTCACCTTCCAAGTCTCTATTGTTAATAATAAACCTATAAATCCACTATGTTTTAAGAGAATATTTAATTACAATATGTTGTAAAATTAGTAAATAAGATATTTTACGTGAATTAATAGACAATTAAATATCCGTAGGCAAAGCGTTAATTTCCGAACGTGTTTATTTTTTATCGGAATGTCATAGTTTCTTACGTATTTTTGAACGGAGTTATTACCTACTACAAATTATGAAAAAGTTAATAAAAAAAACTCGAACTACATAAACCCGGTGATACGCAATCACTGAACCTGAAGGTTACTTGTATTCTCGTTTCTCATTATATGATTCATTAATAAAGTTGTAATTTTCTCTCAATGCCAAGCGAACCAGTAACTTGGACACCTGTTTGGTGTCGCAACTATCTTTGATTATGAAAGTAGGTGCGTATGCAAATACATCGCTTCTGAACAATACATGGTTACCCACATTTCAAACCGTTTTATCTGATTGTCTTGAATGCGGCAATGTACTTGAAGCTTAAAAAGCATTTATGAATACATAAGGGCTAGATGACATTACGAAATTAATATTTTTGGTTTCAGCGCCATCTAGTGTTGAGGAGCAATAACTGAAAGCTTATAAAACGTAACCAGTTTTTCTATACGAATATGTTACTGATTTATGGCAACACATTATAACAATAAAAAATCTCTTTCTTTGTGCACTTACTTTAAAGTTTGTTTTTTGTTACAGACATTTTGGTGCTACAAAACACGTAAGTTTATTTTTGTTACAAGTATATATTTTTTAATTTACCTACTCACATGTGTTCTCCTGAGATTTAAATAATGTGGCATAATGTAGAGGAAGATACCAATTAAAATTGTAAAACGGAATCTTTAAAACAGACACAGCAGAACCACAGTACAAATAAGGAACAGTATGGAAACTAAGCCTTGTTTATGAAATTATTACCTACTCTTTGTTGTCTCTATATATTTTTTCGTAAAAGTGTTATTAATAGGTTCTTATTTTAGCATTTATTGTCATGTAGTCATCAATCAATCGAATTGTAATATATACGCAGTTTACAAATAATATAAGTAGGTCACAGCTATCTTACAGCTTCGCATCTTAATCCCAGCATGACGATAATTAATAATTATTATAAGATAGTTATACTTAGTTTGAAATACGGAAAAGTGATTTAAACCCTTTAGCGGCCCCGTCACTGCGTATGTTTGTGTGTGCCGTTTTTGAACGCTTATAGGCAGTTTCCATACTGTTCCCAATATTTCTACTGTGGCAGAACCCTTAGTACGATTTCATTGCATTTTCTCAACAATAATGGTCTATGTTTTCCTTTTTGACCATATTTTTCAATGCACTTTGCAGGAGAATGCGCGAACAATGATCGTTTTGAAGATACATAGGTAACACTTGTATTGAAGGCACAATACTACAATTTTATTTACGCAGCAATTTATTACCTATTTAGATGAAATCACAATATGCATCGATAACACGTGACAGCTAACTAATTTACATTACGTTGCTAAACAGCCATGTTGCATATCAATCAACTTTACTATAGAATACACCAAGACAATTTTATTCGGCCTTACAGTGACCTTACCGGTTACATAATTCTTAAACAAACGGATACTTCTAAAACAAGTTACGCAAATACAGGCTGTATTACAAGGCAATATGAGTTATAGGATAATTAGGATATAACTTTGTAGTTTGTAAGTAAATTGCTAAAACAACGTCCGTTAAGATGGCGCAGATAACGTTTTGCGAATTCAAATTGCTTGTGTTGTAATAAAATGTTATTGAGACGAGTACAATAAAATGTTAGTAGTCAATAAATATGAACTGAGTTCAATAAATTTTTAACGAGGTGACGACTAACATACCAAATTTTAGTGTTCTCTGAAAATTAGGTAGGTACCTATAAATTTATTTATTTTTATTCGTTTCTTTGCGATGGTTATAGCAAAGCATCATGGAATCCTAAGATCCCTCAGGTTTTATTCTCGATGTTTTCCTTCATATTGCTTTAATATGAAGGAAAAACATCGTGAATGAAACTGAAATGTGACTGATACTGAAATGTACATCATTTTACACGATTTTACAAAAATCTATGGTGTCCTAGGCTCCAAACTTTGAATAGGCCATGATTCGATTGAAAGGCCATAATTATATCGAATAGGCTCAATAGTAAAAAATATATGAAACTAACAAAACCTAAGTAAGATTAACAAATGCATTCTGCTAACAAATGCAATCTCTCTCTGAGGGATTGTAAGGAGTTTAAATGTCTAGTGTAACACACTCGACTCTTCATACCAGAACACTACAGCGCCTAGCACTGTTATACAAAAATACTAGGTGGTATATAAAAATACTCCACCTAAAAAATGTTAAAGGTGTTAAATGTTGAAAATAAGCCTATTAAATTGTCACAAACATTTTAAAATTGATAAAACTGTTTATTTTTTTTTTACAATAAAATTATATTCGTCTGTATTCGGCGTTAATATTGCTGTAGGTAAGCTTATAAAAGACAATGTTCTTGTCTATGCCTGCACTTATTTCATTTAACACGTTAAACG